>CM059193.1:73012655-73105220 GCA_030323885.1 Branchipolynoe longqiensis
GTGTTACTGATGTGTGTGGGTGTAATCTTCCTGGTGTTGTGCTGTGTGAGTGGGGGGGGGGGGTTACTGGTGTGTGTGGGTGTAATCTTCCTTATGTTGTGCTGTGTGTGGGTGTGTGAGGAGAGGGGTGGTTACCGGTATGGTGTATGTATGTGGGTGGGTGGGCGCGCAGCCGAAGGCATTGATGAACTTTACTGTATACAGATTCCAATGTCCCAAGCCCTGCCCCACTTCACCCACCCACCCACCTACCCACCCAATCAGCAACCCATCGACCAACCCCACAATGATCCTCACAAATTGCAAAATCTATTTCTATGAATACAAGTGGAATTATACTGAGAGGATCGTGTAACTGGAGGCTGTGGTTTCCATCACTGTGAAACTACAACCCACCCATCTCCTAACCTCCTTCACGCACCCTACCATCATTTAACTATCTGCACCCACCCACCCTCCTAACCACTTCCAATGACTTAAAATGTATACTTGTCGCTTCCTAGCCTGGCACTCAACATTAATAGGATAGGGCAAGGACTGATTGGCTCAGTGTCAGGATAATGTGACTGGACGGGATATCAGGTCATGGTGCTGGTGGTCTGGTGTTTCAATGGTGCAGCACTATAAAGTTGCCATGAGTACGCACTGTCACAAGTCGGTACCCATCCTGATATGACCTTAGATGTCGCCAGGATGTAAAACTCCAACAACCAACTACTACTCTATATGCCCCATGTGTCTGGCATGTACACTGCACCAGTTCTCTGGATTGATGCAGTGTGCCTCCCACCCCTATACCCTTACAGGCCGTAATCGATTAACATGACCCGGGCGACTCGGGTCACCTGAGTCGTCTGAATTTCAAATCGAACACCGCGAGTGGAGTCGACAAAAACACGTGCCGTGTGCAAAACGACCCGACGCCAGTAACCCACCTCTTGGCTGGGGTTTGCTAGGAACGATGATGTCACACCTGAGCTTGTACCTGTAGCTACCACTACAAGTCCTATTCGTTGTTTTAATGCTTTTTTAAAAATAACCCAGATTGTCAGCTTATACGATCCTAAGATACTTTAAATCCTATTTTGCTGTACTTATATTGGTTATTAAAACAAATAATTAGGTTTTAGATTAAGCCACCATTTTTTCCAACCCGAGCGTGCAAAAACTTATTCGGTTATTCGACCCGAGTCTGCAGGATGTGCGCATGCGCTAAAAAGCGGCTCGGGTGACCAGAGTCGATTAATCGATTACGCCCAAAGTGCGTGGTTAGTCGTAGTGGCCTGCTTGGTCCCAGCGCCAGTACTTCTGAGGGCTGAGCGTTGACAACGAGTGGGCGGCACCAAAGGATCACCAGAAGACAAAGGTCAGCTGACTGCTAAATGTGTCACACACAAGCTGCTGTCACTTTACACACTACACACATTTTACTGTAACCAGAGAGTGCCAGTAAATAGTACCTGCACACCTCTTACTCTCCCCCACCCCCCACTCCTACCCCCAGAAAAGATAAGAAACCCCCCACACAAAAATATAAAGAAATTACGCTCATCTGCGGAGAGAGTTAATAAAGAAAGTTTGTTTTATTTAAAGACGCCTCTAGAGCACATTGATTTTTATCATCAGCTATTGGTCGTCAAACATATGGTCATTCTGACATATTTCTTTGGCGGAAACCCGCTTTCGCCATACAGGCTACTCTTTCCGATAAGGAGCAAAGGGACTTTTATATGCACTTTACCACAGACAGGACAGCACATACCACATCCTTTGATGAACCAGTTGTGGATCACTTGTTGGAACGGAAAATAACCCAACAGAAAATGGCTCCATTGAGCAGGATCGATCGGATGACCCACACCTACACAGGTGGACACTCTACCACCTGAGCTACGTCCGGCTCCCGGATAGAGTTAGCAACAATAACAAAAAACTACCAAGAAATAGGTGGACTAAAGATTACCTTATTCTTACCCCAGAATGGTATGTGAATTGTTAGAAAAGAGGTGTCACGTTCCTTACCCCCACCGTCCTGATGTTGCATCTTCATTTATAATATTGTTCCCTTGATCAAAAGCCTGCCAGAAATGTTAATCTCCTATGTGGAGCTGTTGCAGAATCCTTCCTCTTGCACTGATATTGAGTATATTTATAGAGTGAAAATCATGTTACTAAAATAAAGAAAAAGGCCACGCCACCCAGAGTGGACCTTTGACTCTAGGTGTATTCATCATGCTGTCTGTCGCGATGCGACAAAGACTGCTTTCATTACTTGACTGCCGCTCTCAATTTAGTTCTCTGCTGTGAGAGTGATGTCCATGAGTCGGTCTTAATGTGTCTCAGCTTCAGGTTTCTCTTGATGGTATCCTTGAACCGGAGAAGAGGGCGCCCTCTATTTCTGTAACCAGAAGACAGTTGAGAGTAGAGGATCTGCTTTGGTAGCCTGTCTGATGACATCCTCATGAGGTATCCAGTCCACCGGAGATTCTTTTTGATCAGCAGATCTTCCATAAAGGGCAGCCCCGTCCGTTCGAGTATTTCCTTATTTGTCTAGGCATATTAAAGTAGGATAATCCGATGCTTTGAGTTTCTGCCAAAGTTTGTTTTATATAAAAATATATTTCGTTTACTGTTATAATCTATTTGCTTTAGCTTGAAATCACTTTATGATTTCTAGATAAATATATGAGGTCGATTTTTATAATCTATTTACATTTGTTTGAAGTAACCTAATGATTTTTAGATCAAGTATCAAGTATTTAGTATCAAGGATTAGGTTGATCGTTATAATATATTTACGTTAGTTTGAAGTAATTTAATGACTTTTTAGATAAATACAACAGGAGCTTGTGGAGTATTTACTCCAGTTTGAAGTGACGTTGTGATTTTTAGATAAATATATTAGGTTGATCATTATAATCCATTTAGTTTTGTTTGAAGTAACTACGATTTTAAGATAAATATAATAGGTTGATCGTTATGATTTATTTACTTGACATTGAATGAACTTAATAATAAATCTTTAGATACATATGTTAGGTTGATTGTTATAATCTGGTTTACTTCAGTTTGAAATAACATTTATTTTAAAGTGTTAGCTTTGGAGATATTTGATGTGAAAACATGTCAAATTAATTTTCATGTGCACACCGAAATACTGAACATAGGTTGTTTATTTTATCCATATTTTTAAAAGCAGAGCACAGCACACACAACTGCATCAAATGACTAATGAGTGCACCCGAATCTGAGTTGAATAGGGCTAGTGTTTAGATAATGTCATGCTTTCATCGGATTATGTAGCTTAAAGATCTTTTATTCAGATGGGCGCAAAGAATGCTGACTTAGCTTTGAAAATAACACATGTGATTTAATTTTCTTAATCCTCAAAATAAATTTAACTGCAATTCCCCGTGCAAATAGCGAACTATAATATGAGCTCAACGGTTCAAATATTTGGTACATCTAACCTTTGTTGTAATATCCTCCGGTGCGACTGACACTGGTCTACATCACCGGTGGAGGCGAGGAGGGAAGGTGGAGCCACCGGTATAGTGTTCGTCTTACAGAGTATAACAAATAATAATAATAATTAACCCTTATGTATCTTTATACTAGCATACTTCGTTATACATCACATATACACACATAGCTGCTTTGTCCTCTTTGGAGTTGGAAATGGCCACCTTACTACCGAAGCTGGTATTCAGTATTACAAGTGTAAAATACAAGACAAGGGAGTGTCAGGAATGGGGATGGTAAATTTTTCCATAGTTGCAAAGTCTCCTCCTCCTCACCCCAAATTAAAGTTGCATAGTCCGATGGTTTTGAATTTCTGTATTTTTTCTGAGATAAATATATTATTAGATCGATCACTAGTATCTACTTTACATTAGCTCAAAGTTACTTTTATTTTAAGTGGTAAACTTTTGTGATATTTTGAGTGCAAACATGGAAAATTAGTTTTGGCAAGCTTGCCAAAACTCTGACACCATAGACTTCTGCAGTAACAGGTTCTGTTAAATTGACTCAGTATTGCCTTCTACGCAGAAACAAATGCTTAATAAGCGCATCTAATAAGTGCATGCTGTCTGTAACACATGACTGAATTAATAATGCATGTACTAACCACAAAGCCACACTTAATGGGGCTGTCACACTACGACGCTTCTCGCCGGCGACCCGTGTGGTGTTTTTGGGCGATATTTGGTGAAATATCGAGAAGCGCTGGTGGCGCGTTATGGGCGCGTCGGTACACGTCGGTACACTACCTTTGATGTTGACGGTCGGCGGCGAAAGTCGGCGCGCATTATTGGTCGCTGAGTGTTTTCAACCTGTCAAAAACAAGCCAACGACCGCCAGCGAGCGCAAATATATGGGTAAGGACGTGAGGCGCGCGTCGCGCTGCGTTGGACGCGCCGGAATAACGTTATGGGAACGCTAGGAAGACGGCGCGCGCACAGGAGGGTCGTTGCTCACACGTTGCGGCAAACTGGGCCGTTTTTGTTTTATGCCCTAGCAACATTTAAGGTTAAATGAAGACGTTGCGCCAAACTTTTTGTTTTTTCCCCAGCACGTTGACACACGTTGGCCGCGCGCGCATAACGCGCCGCGCTGACGCCGATCTTTTCCCCCAAACCGCCGAAAAGTTTGACGTTTCTCGACGCGCAACATAGTACTTTCAACGCTGACGGGTCGCCGGGACACACGTCGTAGTGTGACAGCCCCATAACCAAGACAGTTCAAGTGTATCCTGCAACCATTATCTACATTATCCCAAATCCACTACTCTACTACTAACCATAGCAGCAAGTCATACCCATACTATTAAAGCTAAGATTCCTTATTCGTGGTATGCGGCATGCAAATGCGAATGCGATTGCGAATAAAAATCGAAAAGCATGTAAATGAATAGTGGTGCTTCCATAAATCCGAATGAGAATACGAACGCGAATGCGGCAAATGGATCGACCCATGGACCGATCGGTGCGAATGCGAATGCAAATACTGCTGCGTTTGCCATAGAAAACAATACTGTTCCTTCACAAATTTGGAGGAGAAACCCCAACAAATTTTGGGGGTTGGCATATATCTATGCCACATATATGACATTTGCATGCGGCATGCCGCATGCCGCATACCGTGTATAAGGAATCTTAGCTTAATGCCTCCAAATAAGTGAGAAAACATGTCATGCTCATAGGTATGATCAACAAATAAATAAAATATTATAAGGTCAAATAACTACCCTCCAGTCCACATGTATAAGATAAGATCTCCATAATATTTGCATAACCTGATAGTTAGTTATTTTTGTTTATATCGTTCATACCATCTCACCATCTTATCAACTAATCCATAAATAATCCAAATGCACCAAACAAGGTCGAGAACGGGTCAAAAGACCAGCGCCTCGGTGCTGGATGTAGTTGTTGTTATTGGTTGTTGTTTTACATCCTAGCAACATCCAAGGTCATATCAGGATGGATACCGACTTGTGACAGCGCACACTCATGGTGACTTTATTATGCTGTCCCACTGGGAAACCAGGCCACCAGCACCATGACCCCATATCCCACAGTCACATCTTCCTGATACTGTGCTAACCAGAACTTGTCCTATCCTATTATTGCCGAGTGCCATGCTAGTTAGTGACAAGTATCAATTTTATAAGTCATTAGTTCATCTCGGATTCGAAATCCCGACCGTTCGCACATGAAGCCTGCACTCTACCATTTCGACCATCCTGTTCGGTTTCAGTGCTGCAAGAAATAAGTTATTCAACTGGAATATAAAATAAAATCAACAAACTTAAGAAACAAACAAGGTCGACTTGGACATGTTAAAGCTTGGAATGGGTTACACAAAAGCACAATATATTTATGGATATTTAAACATTTTGGAATATTTATCAGATCCTAGCACTATAATACACAAGCCAGTTTTTCAATAGGATCTAATATCAGTTAAAAAGATATGTACAGAGAATAGTTTTGTTTTGATTTTTGTAAATATATTTATACTTCTGAACAAAGTATTTTGTCAGTGCCAAGACAATGGGCTTTGAGCCATTGTTGGTAGAGTTATTTATACTTGTTTTAGAGATAACAAAAATGGTGTAGTGAAATATAAATGGAAGGCTATTGTAAACATGATGGCTTCTTTATGCATATGATGAGCTAGTCTTACTTGGACAGTAGTCTTCCAATGTCTTAATGTATACTTTATCATACCTTTCTGTAAATAAGCCTGAATTGAAAAATGGCTGGAAGACCAGTGCTGCGGCACTGACAAAAGACTGATTCAGCAGAATAAACATATTTGCCAAACTATTTGAAAAAAATGTCTTGGTCGTAATGCGAAGCATTGCGCTTGATGCGAGGAGAGGAAGAGACCCTCCCCCCGCCTCCCCGGTCGTCGCGCAGCATTCTCACCTCGCGCGACGCCCGCCTCTCAGCTTTCTTCCTCCCCCCCCTCCCCCGGCCTTGCTTTCGCACCTCACCTGTCACCGCCCTCCTGCCCGCCCTTATAAGGCCGCCCGCCGGCCTCCCTCAGTCACTCGCCTTCCAGCCGTCCTCCACGCTCTGCCCTTTTTCTTGCTTTGGACCTCACCTCGCCGGACTCCACCTCGGACCGCTGCAACTCCTCAGGCCGCCCCAAGCATGCCAGGACAAGGCAAGGGCTCCCGGACGACCGCCCCCGACGCAGGCCCCCGACACTCCCCGCCCACGCCTTGGTGCAGGTGGGGGGGGGGGGTCTCCGGGGAGGCTCGCTGCGCCTCATCTGCCGCTCCACCCCTACCTCCCCCGCCCGTGCTCGTCAGGAACCAGGTCTGCCTGCCTGCCTGCCATCACCTAGGTCTGCCTGCCTGCCTGCCTGCCATCACCTAGGTCTGCCTGCCTGCCTGCCATCACCTAGGTCTGCCTGCCTGCCATCACCTAGGTCTGCCTGCCTGCCATCACCTAGGTCTGCCTGCCTGCCTGCCTGCCATCACCTAGGTCTGCCTGCCTGCCTGCCATCACCTAGGTCTGCCTGCCTGCCTGCCATCACCTAGGTCTGCCTGCCTGCCTGCCTGCCATCACCTAGGTCTGCCTGCCTGCCATCACCTAGGTCTGCCTGCCTGCCAACCCCTAGGTCTGCCTGCCGCCACGCCTAGGTCTGCCTGCCTGCCATCACCTAGGTCTGCCTGCCTGCATCACCTAGGTCCCCCCCCCCCCTGCCTGCCGCCTGCCTGCCATCACCTAGGTCTGCCTGCCTGCCATCACCTAGGTCTGCCTGCCTGCCACACCACCTGCCTGCCATCACCTAGGTCTGCCTGCCTGCCTGCCATCACCTAGGTCTGCCTGCCTGCCTGCCTGCCATCACCTAGGTCTGCCTGCCTGCCATCACCTAGGTCTGCTTGCCTGCCTGCCATCACCTAGGTCTGCCTGCCATCACCTAGGTCTGCCTGCCATCACTGCCTGCCTGCCTTCCCTACCGCCTGCCATCACCTAGGTCTGCCTGCCTGCCTGGCCATCACCTAGGTATGCTGCCTGCCTGCCATCACCTAGGTCTGCCTGCCATCACCTTGCCTGCCATCACCTAGGTCTGCCTGCCTGCCTGCCATCACCTAGGTCTGCCTGCCTGCCATCACCTAGGTCTGCCTGCCTGCCATCACCTAGGTCTGCCTGCCTGCCTGCCTGCCATCACCTAGGTCTGCCTGCCTGCCTGCCATCACCTAGGTCTGCCTGCCTGCCATCACCTAGGTCTGCCTGCCTGCCTGCCTGCCATCACCTAGGTCTGCCTGCCTGCCATCACCTAGGTCTGCCTGCCTGCATCACCTAGGTCTGCCTGCCTGCCTGCCCTCTGCCGCCATCACCTAGGTCTGCCTGCCTGCCATCACCTAGGTCTGCCTGCCTGCCTGGCCTCAGGAGCGGGCCTTCCTCTTTTGGCCCCCCGCTCCCCGTCCACGTAGGCCCCGGACCCTCTTCTCACCCAGACCGGCATCTACGGGCCCCCGCCTCGGGCACCCCGTTCCCCCGCCTCGGGCGCGCCTCAAGCCCTCTCCTACTCTTTGGCGGAGGGCTCCTCGGCCCCCCCCTCACCAGAACTCTTTTACCTCTGACTTTGCTCCTTATGAGCCCCTGTTGTATTTATCTTTGTTTCTGCTCCTCAGGAACCTTACTTGCCTCTGTCCTTGTTTTCCTTTGTGTTCCACTGTTGCTATGTACCCTGCTTAACCCTCTGTTGCCAGAGGCGCCTCATTAAACGCCTCTTTTCCCACCCCCGCCTTGCTTTCTTCCTTTTCGCGCATCGGTCGTAATGCGAAGCATTGCGCTTGATGCGAGGAGAGGAAGAGACCCTCCCCCCGCCTCCCCGGTCGTCGCGCAGCATTCTCACCTCGCGCGACGCCCGCCTCTCAGCTTTCTCCTCCCCCCTCCCCCGGCCTTGCTTTCGCACCTCACCTGTCACCGCCCTCCTGCCCGCCCTTATAAGGCCGCCCGCCGGCCTCCCTCAGTCATTCGCCTTCCAGCCGTCCTCCACGCTCTGCCCTTTTTCCTCCACCCACCCACCCAACTGTCTCTTCCTCTCCTCTCTTCTCTTTCAGCTGGTGGAGGGCTCCTCCGCCCCCCCCCCCTCACCAGAACTCTTTTACCTCTGACATTGCTCCTTATGGGCCCCTGTTGTATTTATCCTTGTTTCTGCTCCTCAGGAACCTTACTTGCCTCTGTCCTTACTTATCTTTGTTTTCCACTGTTGCTATGTACCATCTCTAACCCCTCTGTTGCCAGAGGCGCCTCAATAAACGCCTCTTTTTCCCACCCCCGCCTTGCTTTCTTCCTTTTCGCGCATCAATGGCACCACTTATTTACATAACTCATATTTCATAATGCATACCTAAAAGGGTGCAATGTAATAAGTGTAGGAAATGTGGACAGTCATAAGGTAGAATAACACACCTGTGCATTACATAAAGCTAATGCTTGGATGATTGGTTGGTTGTTCAAATTTAAGTCCTGACAACATCTAAGATCATATCAGGATGGGTACTGACTTGTGATACCGTAGTGCGCCCTCATGGCGCCTTTACGGTGCTTCCCCACTGGGAGACCAGACCATCTCTGACTCAGTCACATTATCCTGACACTGAGCCAACCAGTCCTTGCTCTATCCTAATAATGCCGAACACCTGGCTAGGAAGTGGCAAATATCAATCTTTAAGTCATTGGTTTGACTCGACCAGGTTTCGAATCGCACGATCTACCAAAACTGGAGAAGTACGCTTAACTCATTCGGCCAACATGTCGGTTTGATGCTTGGGTGATGATCTTTATAAATAGGTTTGGTTTAACTGCGCTGTGCGTGTTTATGTTTGTAAGTGATGTGAGAAAGTATACAGGAGATAATGATAGGACAAAGAGATAGTCAATGCAGTTTTGACAATAGCTTTTTATTTGCTTATGTGACATATAAAAGGGTGTATTAGTGTCAGAAATATGAGATGAGATATTCAATTCAATAGACTACATCACGGTTCCGACTGCGCATGCGCTGAAAACGACCTTGGGAGCAAAGCAAAGGCATACTACACCCATTGAGTTTGCCGATACGTGAAGGGCAAAACTGGCATTTTATTCAAAATAAATAGAAATACATAACAGTTTGGCATAAACATGGACGGAAGGATGCAATATAATAATATAATGAATATGTTTAAGACAAAACTCTCCATAATTAAGCATTTTGAGCTAAGAAAGATACAATTTCAGTCACTTTACAGGCTGATGTTTACATCACCATTGATTAGCCAGAAGTAATTCTTGTTCTAAATATTAAAATGTCAAATGTGTCAACAAAAACTTGTTTCAAAGAAATATATAACCAATATCTGATTAACCTTACTCATTTTCTATTTCTACATATGTCATATACCATAGAATATAAATAAAAACATGAATAAAATAAATAAAACTGACTCTGGCTATGGCTCTAGCACTAGTCTGAGTGCCTAGATTTGTCTAAATCTAAATGCACATGGCATAAGATGTGCTGGTTATATTGATGTAAATGCAATGCTGGATAACAGATTAATATCTTAATTTATTATATATATTTTTTTAGTTGGTATTCTATGTTTCAAACAAGAGCTGAGATGAGCTGAAACTAGCACATTTCATATTCAGTGTATTAGCATGTGCCATGTGCTTCTTGTGGCTTTGTTTTGCTCTGATGCATCCCACAATGCACCACGCCGCTGGAACCGTGATGTAGTCTATTAAAAAACATATATCCAATCTTTTCCTCTATGTATAATTGTGTGTGTGTGTGTGCCCCCCCCCCCCCCCAACCAACATGGTCCTGTTGGTCCAGTTCCATTTAGCGGAAGCAATCAGAGCTGCTCCGCGAAGCACAACCACCAACAATGCGCATGCGCAGACGGCGTTTCTATTAATGGCGCAGGTCATTGTAGCTGTGAATTAGCTGGCCAAGTTAATGGGTCATCACCGGTGATGAGGCTGAGTGTGTCACGATGGAGCCGGACGTGGTGGTCGATTCGCTAGAGCGTTCGTTTCCCGTGCGGGAGGTCATACTCATAGCTTTTATTGTTTGTTTTTGTGGGATTTTTACATCCTGGCATCATCTAACATCTAGATGAGAATCTTTCGGAGTTATCCAGAATTCCAGATTTTTTATCTGGCTGATTTTCCCCCTTGGATATGGTCCAAAATGTGTGACCATTCCGGCTTCTCGCGTTACTTTAGAAGTAAATAATTTATAAAATATTTTCATCTTTTTTTTTGTCAGACCATTCTCATCTATGTGTACGGTCATATAAGAGGAGTGGGATGTAGCTCAGGCGGTAGAGTGTCCACCTGAGATGGTGTGGGTCATCCGAACGATCCTGCTCAGTGGACCCATTTGCAGTGTGGGTTATTTTCTGTCCCAACCGGTGGTCTACAACTGGTTCATCAAAGGCTGTTGTATGCACTGTCCTGTCTGTGGGAAAGTGCATATAAATGATTCTTTGCTGCTTATCGGAATGAGTAGCCTATGTGGCGGCAGCAGGTTTCCTCAAAGGAAATTTGGCAGAATGACTATATGTTTGATGTCCAATAGCCGATGATGTGGAAATCAATGTGCTCTAGAGGTGTCGTTAAATAAAACAAGCTTTACTTCAAGGTCATATAAGGATGGATATCGACTTGTGACAGGGTGCATTAATTGCGACTTTAAACAGTACTTCCCCTGCTGAAAGGCCAGCATCATGCTACACTATCCTGATACCGAGCAACCCAGTAATTGCCTATTGATCAACCTAATATATTTATCTGAAAATATGTCAGATATTAAAAAAAAACAGATTATGCAACTTTACATTCAACATAGCTTAACTCAATTTTTGGTAAGTGTCATTTTATTCCCCCAAAAATGTTACTTTTTCAGCACTTGAGCACCGTGTGGTCTTCTAGCCATGTGACATTTTCTTTATTTACATCATTTACATTTCCTGAAACATATTAGGGGTGTGCAGTGATATATGTGGGGAATATGACTAGACATAGTACATTGTTTGTTTGTTTGTTGTTGTTTTACGTCCTTGCAACATCTAAGGTCATATCAGGACGGGGGGGGGGAGACATAGTACATAATAATACAGCTGCAGTTTAGCCAATCTGGAGGTACTGCAAATCCTTGAGGTTTTGCGTTGCAGGCTTAGAACCCGAGTGGTGGCAGCCGCAAGCTTTCTAAGAGTGTCTGGGGGAAAGCCCCCCCCCCCCTAGAAAATTCTCTTAAGGGCTTTAAAATGGGCTATTTGAGGACATTTCCAAGGGGTTATAGGCTGATATTTTAACATATGCATAAGATGATATCTGCTTGTATTTAATCAAAAGTACAGAAATTCATGGGATTCGTCGGAATTTGGGGTAGATCCGTGACTCGTGATGTGACTGATCAGAACGTCCAATTTCCGTGACTCTCATGGGAATTTCGTGAGAGTTGGCAACACTGCAATTGTACACCACATAACAGTAATGCTTGGATGATGATCTATGTGAACAGGCTCAGTTTAGCGTATGTTATCAGTAGTTTAGCGGGTAGATGATGTGAGTCGGTCCATTTGAGATTGCTAGGCTCTGAATATTTCATTAATATACAGGGGTCTTGCTTTCACATACGCAAGTAGGGCCTACGTAGCTGCATACCACGTGATATTACAATTTTTTCTATTAAAATAAATAATGTTTTATGGCGTTTTATTCCATCACATTTAATTCCAATAGCGTTCTATTCCATCACAAAAAAAGTCTGCATGCCATCTGAAAACCACTGGTCCACACCTGGTTCATCAAACTCACAGGCTGTGGTATGTGCTGTCCTGTCTGTGGGAAAGTGCATATAAAAGACCCCTTGGTGCTTATCGGAAAGAGTAGCCTATGTCGCGGCAGTGCATTTAATAAATAAGTCCGAATGACCATTTCTTTGATGTCCAATAGCCGATGATACAAATCAAAATGCTCTAGAGGCGTCGTTAAATAAAACAAACTCTGACCTACTTTTACGTACCATCTGAAAATCCCAAGCTAGGGCCCCTGATATGCATAGCGAATGTTCAGACAAGAAGTAATACATGTTGAAACCACGTGATCAGAACTTCAATGATCATCTATACTCTCACCTTACATACAGCTTGACATACTTTATATGCGGTCCCAGATTACTGGGATGTTATACGCGTATGGCGACGCTGCGCATGCGCCAAATCAATATCACGAAGCGGACTTCCGGTCGTGACTTAGTTACACGCTTCCACATTTTTTCCTGAAGCCTTATGGGGCTGTCACACTACGACGTAACGACGTCAACGTAGGGAGAACGTGAAGAACGTTGAACTTCTCGGCGTAGTATGCAAATTTGGGCACAAGTTGAACGTGGATGCAGCGTAGTGGACGAGAGAGTAACATCGGTAAAGCGTAGTGATACCGTCGTTCGACGAGAGAGGTCAACGTAATGACGCTGACGGAACGTTATGAACGTTATTCCATCGTCAGAAGAACGTTACGTGACGTTAGCTACGTCATGAGACGTTGAACGTACGTTGAATGCACGTTCTCCTGACGTTGTCCTGACGTTCCCATTACGCCCCGTGGGCATTTGCACTTGGTTTAATGGGGGTCAACGTAGTTGAACGTAGTGAGGAGCGTTGGAATAACGTCCGTTTAACGTCATTGACGTTCGCTGAACGTGAACAGAACGTACGGCGAACGTAAACCCTTACGTTCGACCTACGTCGAAACTTTTGAACATGTCCAAAACCTCGACGTAACTTGACGTAACACGACGTAATGTGACGTAGCTCAACGTCACTCTAACGTCATTATGACGTCATCATAACGTAATCCAACATATATCAACGTAATGACGAAATATCACCACGTTAGGCTCACATTGGCTCATTACGTCGTAGTGTGACAGGGGTATTACATAGCTTGTCTTGTTGGTGCCTCGTCAGGTCTTCACAATTTAAAGTTGCATAATCCGATTTTTGTTGTTACCACTATCTTAAGCCGTGTTCACACGGGCAAAATCTAAAGCGATTCAGCCAAGGCGAATACTACGAATCGAATTAGCGGCCCGTTCACACGGGCAGTACTTGGGGCCGGAAATCGATATCTGCGCATGAGCAAGTCCAGCCTGACCAGTGCCAGTTTTCGATTAGGCAACGTCACCATGAGAGAGTGAGTTCGACCTAGATATGTATGTACTGAATCGTATTGGTTTGGAACGGTCAAAACTTCTGCTGGGCAGTGAAACCCTACAAATAAATGATGAAAAAAATATATGTGCACCTCTAGCAGGTTCATAGAGCAAATTTACCGGAAAGTCAACACACTCAGGTCTCGACTGTCACGTCCTTAATCCGCCTCGAGTACGTCGGTTGCATTCACACGGGCAAAATAAATCGATTCACAGAAATCGACTCACGTAAACTACCTCGACAGGTGGTTTACAGTATCCAGATCACAGGAATCGATTCAGCCCTAATTTGACTCACCCGCCCATTCACACGAGAAATGTAAGCTGAACTAGGCAAGTCGATTTCTATGAATCGATTACGGCTTTAGATAGGCCTACTTAGGTTGATTTGTTACAATCTACTTTTTATTGCCAATGGTTAAAGTTGTTAAGAGGTTGTTTTTTTAAATCAGGGGCGGCGATTTTTCAGGCATGGGCGGGGACGATCACCAATTAAAAAAATATATTTGGCCTAAGTACACTCTATGTAATTTGGATATATAGGTTTAAATGTAGGTAAGTGTCTTGGTTTTTTTAAAGTGATGTTTTTATTGGCCCAAGCAGCTCTATACAGATGTCGTGGGGGTGATGAAAATTGGAAATATTGGGCCTAGAGCGGGATTCGAACCCACATCTCTTTGCATTCCAGGCCAGTGTGCTAACCATTACACCACCTAGGCTCCCTGATATCAGCATACTCTCCATGCCTACCTGTCTATGCGGCTCCTTGCCTGAGAGGTCAGTGCAGACCACTACACTCGTCCCCCTGGAATTGCAAGTCTTTTAATGCTTACAATTACATACATACAGGCAATGCACTTA
Organism: Branchipolynoe longqiensis; assembly: GCA_030323885.1. NCBI lineage: Eukaryota > Metazoa > Annelida > Polychaeta > Phyllodocida > Polynoidae > Branchipolynoe > Branchipolynoe longqiensis. Next base: position 73,027,254 of record CM059193.1, read on the forward strand.
CTACATACACAGGGTAGGTTCGACTATACAGCGCGTAGCTTCTACATGATCCTGGTCATGGTAACCAGTGTTGTGAGGGTGATGAAAATGGGAAATATTGCACCTAGTGCAGGACTCGAACCCACATCTCTTTGCATTCCGGGCCAGTGTGCTAACCATTACACCACCTAGGCTCCCTGATATCACCACACTACCCCAAACTCCTTGCATGAAAGGTCAGTGCAGACCACTACACAGACATATCTATGAAATTTCAGCGCATATCATGTGGCGGGTTTGCCTACCTGAGTGCAAACCCAAGTCGCCCAGGCCGCTGCTGTTCCCAGCGGGTGGGGCGAGAGGTAGCGTTTGCGGGTTGAACGCTACAGACCCTCTGTTAAATAATATTTATATAATATAATTTATATAGCACATATTACTCGACTTTCACACACTTTTTACAACATGGGGGTACCCTCTGTTTTTGTCATCCTTAAAAAGATTCCACCATCCCAAAATAATCTTTATCAGAAAGAATGAAACAGTAATATTTAGCAATTCTCCGAAATGAAGATAATAGACCTATTCTATGGTGCATGTGCTGTGAGCTGCTACCCACGACATTAGTTCCTCCCACTGCCATCAGAGGGTGTATTGGCGGTAGAAATCTACTTTCAGACCATTTCCACGCAGCATGCAAGCAGACTGAGCTGCGACCCACAACATTAGTTCTTGCCACTGCCATCAGAGGGCAGGTTAATGAAGGGAATCCTCCATACGACATTTTCCACAGAGCACGCTGCAAAGTGAGCTGATACTCACAACTTTAGTTCTTGCAACTGCCATCAGAGGGCAGGTTAATGAAGGAAATCCTCTATAAGACCCTTTCCACACAGCAAGCTTCACAGTGAGCTGCTACCAACACCATTAGTTCTTGCAACTGCCATCAGAGGGCAGGTTAATGAAGGAAATCCTCTATAAGACATTTTCCACAGAGCTCACTGCACAGTGAGCCGATACCTACAACATTAGTTCCTGCAACTGCCATCAGAGGGCAGGTTAATGAAGGAAATCCTCTATAAGACCTTTTCCACAGAGCATGCTGAACAATGAGCTGCTACCAACAACATTAGTTCTTCCACTAACGTCCGAGGATGGATCGGTAGTGGAAATCGTCTATTCCATATTTCACAAGCGGAAGCACAGACGTGCATGATGCTGTTGACCTACATAAGGTCCGTGTTTGCATCCTTCCCCCCCCCCACCCCCCCCCCCCACCCGAGCTCCACTTCACTAGAAGTTCACATATGGTATTCACGGAAATAAACTGGGTGCCTACAACCTGCCTGAGAACGCTGGTTCCATCTGGATACATATATACATTACCCACAATGCCCGGGAAAGCAATCATAAATCAATGTTGTTATCAGCACTGGTACCGTACCCCCCCCCCCCCACCACCCCCCGAACACAAATGATGCATGTCTTATTGTTTATGGCTTTGGTTGCAGTGAGAAACAATGGAATGGTGTCTATATATATGTATATATATATCTCTCTCTATATATATATATATATATATATATATATATATAACACTCAATGGTAGGGCTGTGTGGAGTGTGTCTGAAAGTGTGTGGTTGTGTGGCTGATATTAGCGTTGTCACCAAAGTGACACTACAGACCACTCATACTCATAGGTTATTGGCTGATAACTGTGAGGAGGAGTTCATACGCTCACCATGGAATGTAAGTAATTGCATAGAGTCTATACCGCTATTTATACACACAAGGTTAATCCAGTGCATTCGATTGTCGTGGAGGGTAATGCACATTTATGGGAAATATTGCGCCTCGAGTAGAATTGTAAAACACTTTTTGCTATTCTGGTACTAGCGTCATAACCATTAGTCTATCTAGGCTTCCTTAGTCAATCACCCTATCCATGCATAGCTGTTTATGTGGCTATGTGCCTGAGAGGTCAGTGCAGACTACTACCCACGTCCCACTTGAATTCCAAGCCTTTTAAATGGTTTACATGATCTATAAGTCGTTTAATGCTTACAATTAAGTACATGCAGGCAATGCATTTGTGTAATAGCCCTGTCACACTACGACGTATCTCGCCGGCATGCCGCCAACGCGCAAAATCACTTTTAATTGTCGAGACACGTCAAACTTTTCGGCGTCAGCACAACGTATTGGTAGCGTGTTTTGGCACGCCGTCCTGATATGACCTTAGATGTAGCTAGGATGTAAAACAACAACAGACAAAAAAAGCAACAGTTTGGCGCAACGTGTGGGAACGAGCCTCACACGCGTGCAGCGACAGTGAAAAAAAAGTATACGTACCTCCAACGCACTTCTAACGTGTCTCGACATCCTCCTAACATCCCCATAACATTCGCACCCACACGTTGGCACACGTTGAAAGTTTTGTGCAAGCACAAAACTTTGCCGATTTCCTGACGCGTGCTGCCGACCCTCACTGGCCATCGCCATAGATGAACGAATACCAACGCGTGCCTAACACGGGCATAACGCTTCCTGACGTATCCCGACGTTGCGCCAAAAAGTCACACGTCGACAGGCGTTGGCGAGAAACGTCATAATGTGACAGCCCATTAACATGGGTACTGAAAGTGTTACACTATAGCCATGAAATAAAAGTGGCAACAGGGGCATAAGTACATGCGCTGTGTTGTGTGGAATCTCCTGAGGAATGAATTATAATTTAGAGCAAGAAAGTTTGTATTTGAACTTTGTACTTCAGAAGAATCTCACTACCGTACTCATCTTGCATACATAACTTGGTGTCCAGTTATGGCTGTTGAAAACCTGTATTCAAGTTTTGGCTTGAAATAACAAACAAACACAAATACACAATGCAAACAAATACTCAGAGGTGACTGAAGAATTATTTATTTGGAAAAGTTACATTTGGTCACTGACAAAAAGCAGACACCGTTATGTACAGAAGAAAAAGAACTTCTGAAAAATAACGGTCAGGACGCGAAAGTTACCGATGAAATTTATGACATCAACATTTCTAGGTGGATGAAAACAAAAACTTGTAAGGCATTTGAACGCTTATTTGATACACTTGTCTTGCTTAACAGGTGTATCAAATGTCATTCTTTTAGGCAAGTACGAAAGTCAGACACGATAGGTTATGTACAGAAGTGAAAACTTGCTACGTTAATAAGCTGGCTAAAAACCAACACACTGAATGATACAATAATCTGTCAGTAAAACAAACACTTTTTTAACTCATTAATATGGACATATAATTTATATTGAGTGGCCTTATAATGGAAAAGACGGTGTGAAAAGAGTGAGTGATGCCTTGTAACAAACGAGTGCTATTTTTAGCTCATTTTAAACAAACGTTTTGTCCCTATCTACAATTGTACCGCACTGCAACCATAATGTCTGCTTTCTCTAGGTTACTGAATATCCCCTATTAGCAGGGGACATGTCAACATTTTGAAACTGTAGACCATTTAGTGGTTAGATGAATATTAAATGGGCAGGTAGTGATTGGGCCCATGATCAGAGCCTTACACATTTGCATATAAATGCACAGGGTAGGTCAACAGCCCTGCAACATGTACTTGTATAGGATCCAGATAAGGGAAATGGACTTGGGACATATTGCACCTAGAGCAGTATTCGAAACAACATTTCTTACCATTCTGAAGCTAGTGTCCTAACCATAATACTATTTAGGCTCCCTGATGCAATCACCATATTTAAACCTACTTGTGTATATGACTCTTTCCCTTATTGCACACCTATCAACTGTCTGCATTTAGTTTATCACACAGCCCTGTTGCATGGATTCTTTATCTTTTAGGGCAGTAGCTTGATCGATATCTGAATGACACATTCGCAAATACAGATATACCAACTTACACATACTTCTAACTAAATCCTATTTGTCTAGCTTCATGTTGCAGGATATGGAAGCTTGATTAATATCTGAATGACACATTTGTAAATGCAGATATACCTACATACAGAAACCTCTCTAAATCGACCGACCATGGGACCGACCTTAAATGGTCCATTTAGGGAGGTGGTCAGTTTAAGGAGTTTTCTTTATTGACAACAAAAGAAATTGAGAAAAGAGTAGTCTAACTATAAACACAATAGACTATTAAGATCAATTTACCTACTCATCTGTTTTATTCACAATTCCTTCACAACAACACAGTATCAATGAATAAATTAGCTCTGTGTTATCTTGGAAATGCCGGTTTATTATCCTATAGTGATTAGAATATTTTACAAAGGTGCAAATATTTATTTATGCTATGTTATAATGAGGCTGTATAGCACTGATTTGTTTAGCGCTGCAATTCTTTGGAATGTTTTCTAGATTCTTATTTCATCTTCCGAATAAGTACCCGGCGAGAGGTCAAGCCCGTGCAGACCAGATATGGCTTCAGTTAGCAACTCGGCAGTGGACAGGCAACAGCAAGTTGGAAGAGGATTTACTTTTGGTAAGAATTGTATGGGAAAACCTTGAGTTTTTATAGTTTTATTGATGGAAAATACACCATATGGTGTTGAGATTGTGTCGGTGTATTCATTAATGTTGTGATTGATTTAAGCATACTAGACCATTACTAATGTGTTGTTCATGCTGTTATTGCAGAACGACGTAATGAAGTACAAGACTGTGAAAGCATGTGCATCGGACACTGTTTTCGGCTGAATCTAAACAGGCATTGCGCGTGAATAGACGGTGTGGTCCCAATTTGCTGAGTGAACTCAATGGCAAAGATGATGTCCGTGGAGGACCAGCCACCATTATCGCAAAAGTTAGTGAGCGATCCTGAGGGTGAGGCTGATGTAGCCAGACCATCAAAATCGAAACCACGCAAGAAAATGGCGGCTGACCCAAAGCAAAAACTGCGGGCAAAATTATCCGAGACGCAAATGCCTTGCCAACAACAACCTGATTTAGGAGATTTGAAGCGAATGTTCGAAGAAGTAGCTCTTCTTAGAAAAGAAGTGCGAGAGTTTCATGATGAAACTGAACAGCTACGTGACAGTATGCGTTTTGTATGGGTAACGGCTGAACGAGGTGCATCAGCAGAACATGACACTTATGTAGGTCACAATGGCGAAACGGAGAGTGACATGTATGTGGGTCAAGATGGTGGCAAATGCAGGAAGATGAAGAGGAGCAAGATGAAGGAAGATGAAGAGGAGCATGAGGCTCATTACTGGGAGGAGGAGGATGACACCGATGAGGGCATCAGTACAGGAGAACAACTCAAAGCTTTGAGTGCGAGCCGACACAAATTCAGTAAGTACGGCGATCAAGTCAAGGAAGTTGTTAATGACACGGCAAAACCATTGCTGTTTAGTTCGTTCAAAGCACTTCCCCCACCAAAGCCACTCCCGGTGGAAGCAACCAGTACGCCGTCTACGACTAGTACTATGGCTATGCCAGCAACTACGACTACGACCAAGACCAAGGTGAGAAGGGAGTTCATGATAGCTGCCGGGTTACACCAAGGAGCAGCCTTAACCAAACTGCAGGAAATCTATAAGAAGGTGAAACGACTGGTGACACCACAGATTACTGTCAGCGAGACCATGGCGGGCATGATACATCACTATTATGGTGGCTCGACTATGGGAATGCAGAGAGATGATGCAGATCCTGAGTTGGATGCACAGGCGCTGCATGTACTAAATGCGATCAAGATGTTGGTAGGGACACATAGTCAGATACGTGTGGATCGTGTGGTGAGTGTGGGAAAGGTGGTCGATTCCCGTTTAGGCATGGAGCTAATTAAGGTGAAGCGTGATGTGTATGGTGAGCTGCCAGAGCCAACCCAGTATCTTCTGGGTGAGAACCTGGGGGAAAGGGATAAGCAGTTCTTGAAGTCAGTGAAAGCGTCGGATAATTGTATGAATACAAATCTGGCCTACAGTGGGAAAAGAAGGAAGAGCTTTGACCATCAACATAGGCCGGGAGTGCCCTATAACAAGTTCAGAGGTAACAATTGCATGTGAGGACGTGGGTTCAGAGGTTCGTCCAACTGGGGAGCATGTACCATTGTGCTGGAGAAGCACTTTGGAAGAACCAATGAGGATTATGACCAGTACGGGAGTGTGCCGTCTGTCCCGAGAGGGGGGCATGGTCGGGGAACCCCCTCATGAGGTTTTCAGAAATGAGGCGCCCAAACAGGTGTGTGCCTCCTACGTTCACTTAGAGTCTGGTAAACACGTTACTACACACTCAGAGTTTAGAACCGGTAACATAGTGAATAATATAGGACAGTAGAAGGTTTTGACTTCTGATAAATGGATTTTAAATCATGTAAAGGGGTTAACAATACATTTGATAAATACTCCAGTAGAGGAGAGGGAACCTTTCCCTTTTAAAATGGATAATGTAGAAAGGAACTATGTTGTGGAAGAAGTGTCTAAACTAGTAAGGAAAGGAGTGTTGAAGGGAGTCAGTCCAGTACAGGACCAGTGGGTGTCATATATTTTTCTGAGACCTAAACCAAATGGAAAGTTTAGGATGATTCTAGATCTCACTAAATTAATTTTATTGATAAAATATGAACATTTTAAAATGTTCAACCTTAAAACAGCTTTAGATCTGTTAGAGAAGGGAGCATGGATGACCAGTGCTGACCTTACAGATGCATATTATTCAGTAAATGTAAAGCAATCCCAGCGAAAATACTTATGTTTTCGATGGGGAGATTCTCTACTTGAGTACCAAGTCCTACCCAATGGGTTAGCACCAAGGCCTAGAATTTTTACCAAGATATTAAAGCCCATTTATTTGGAAATGGGAGAAAAGGTATATATCTGTTTCCCTTATTTGGATGACAGTTTTGTCCCCGGGAGGACACCAGGGGAATGTCAAACAGCTATTTAAGAACTAATCTCACTGTTTGAAAGACTGGGGTTCACTATAAATAGGGAAAAATCAGTCCTTAAACCGACGCAGTGCTTGAAGTTCCTGGGTTTTGAAATAAATTCTGTCAAAATAGATGTTTCATTAACGTTAAAAAAGTGGACAAATTTAGAGAAGCAGCAACAGAGGTGCTGGTGACAGAGCTACCATCTGTTCGGCAGGTGGCAGGAGTAGTAGGATTAATGATAGCCTATTCACTTGCAGTGGAGTATGCGGGGGCACATTTCAAACAGCTTGAAAGGGATAAAATAAAAGCACTTAAAAGAAGTAAAGGTAACTTTGATGATACTATGTGGGTTTCACATGAAGGTATAGATGATTTGAACTGGTGGTTACACAATTTAGAGACACTGAGTAGAATTAGAAGGGAAGTACCAGAAATAGAGCTCTTCACAGACACCTCTCTTGAGGGATGGGGGCCACATACCCATCATGAGCAGACAGAAGGGCACTGGCACTCAGAGGAGATGCCGCACATTAACATCCTAGAATTAAAGGCCATCTTTTTTGGACTAAAAAATTTGTGTAAAACAGAGAATACACACATATGAGTGAGAAGGGATTAGCGTACATAAAGAAAATGGGAGGCACAAAATCAGAGGACTGCTTCTGAGAAGCGATCAGTATATGGGAATGGGCCAAAGACATGGAAATTGGCTTACAATAACCCACTTCCCCGGTGTAGAGAATGTACTAGCAGACCTGAGGTCACGTAAGTTTACAGATCATCTAGAATGGAAATTAAATGAACAAATTTTTAATGTAATTTGTATGGCTTGGGGCAAGCCGGAGGTGGAACTCTTTGCTTCCAGATTAAACAAGCAGTTAGATAGATAGGTCAGTTGGGAACCGGAGTTAGATAATTGGAAGACGGACGCTTTCTCATTCTGCTGGTCTAATATGTTTGTGTGCTGCTTCCCCCCATTCAGCCTGATACCATGGTTGGCAAGGAAAATCTGGGAGGAAGAGACTAGGGTGATTGTGGTCGCTCCGCACTGGCCAGGACAACGATGGCACCCGATCCTCCAGGAGGGGGCAAGAGAACAACTGTCATTCGAGAGATTGATTGATTGGTGGTTGCTTTATGCCGGGTCGGCAGCATAGGCCATATTGGTTTGAATAGTGTTTTATTCCATCTGAGTACCACCTTATATATATATGTGATATATAATTTATTATTATGAATATAAAGGGGCGGAACTTCTCTGCTATATTGGGTTTAGGAACCTTGCATTTTTAACCGTCGGGCTACTCCACCCCCGCTTAAGGCGAGCCTACATGTTAATTTATATAATTATTTCCATGTGAATTTCCTGGGCCAGCCGCGGGCCGCCGCTGCCTCCCGTCCCATCTGCAGGTAGTCTGTGTCCGTCGGTGTCGTTCCCGGGCTAAAGTCGACCAGCCAGAGTATCGTCTAAATACGGATTTTGCCCTTCTCGCATTTATCGGCCTAAAGCATTTACTTAGTTATTTCAACTACTGGCTGGTCTCCCCGCCTTGCGGTATATTTAATATGTTTGAATTGATCCAGAACTAAGCAGACGCGCTAGTGTCGCTGCCATGGTCACTGATAATCAGCCTAAGTCACTGTCATATTTTAGCCAAAAGAACTCTACGTTAATTCTGTTAATGTGTCTGTTATAATCTTCCCGCAGATGGGTTAAGTAGCTGCATGAGGCCTATTAGGCTTAAGGCCCTTAATTATATATAAAGCAATCGAATATTAAGTTTGACCATAGCAGTTAATCTATAGAAGTCTGGAGAATAGTAAAGAATGCAAGGAACGTTCCAATTTACCTTTCCAAGAGCTCACAGCTTTATTCTTAACCAAACTAACAATCAATCGTAGCAACATGTCGTTTATGTATTATTCAATCCCCTCCCATATTATTAAGTTAAAACAAGTTTAGAATTTCGACAATAATGGCCTAAATCTCAGCTAAAACATCAGAGCGTCCATAAACACGTCTGATGGGTCTGGGTCCGAATGCCCGACCTCCTCTCACTGCCAGAAGAGTCGCAATTGACGTCTCCTAGCAACGCTTTACGGCCAGAAACCCGGGGCCTCGCAAATGTTGGCATTCGTGAGTCTGCCATGGCGAGTAGCCCGCATTTCCAAATCCGGGTTAATCGGTACAAGCTCGCAAATGTCACAAGGCGAATAGTCTCGCCCACTTCATATTAAATTGCATGCTATTATTAATATCGTTGTATTTATTTGTGCTATTTGCTGCAGGCTGGAACCCTCTGCGCTATCCTGGCGCCAGCACCATTTAGGCAGATGCCAGCCAGACTGCATCAGGATCACATTAGCCCCAAATTGTTTACTTTTGTTCTGTACTTAGGGCGGTTTATTGCTCAGCCAGATGGGCCTCGGTAAATAAAGGTAGGCTTCCACCACTCCTCGTCTTGGCTCTTTTCTTGTCTCCTATGTCGTAGCCCAATTTATATTGATAAATATATTGATATATATTGATCTATATATATATTGATATATATATATTGATATCTATATTGATATATATTGATATCTTGATATGTGTATTATAATTAATTATAATAATATAAAGAACGCAGCGTATACCAAGGTTTAATTATTATTTATTATTACTGTTCTACTGTATTACATGTATTAGGAGTCGCGCACCCACGCAACTGGCGCGCGCGAATGAGGCGCCACCTGTACAGCGCCAAAATCAACTTCACTCCTGCTACAATTTTCTTGCTGTGCGGACGTGCAGAAGCAATACATGTGCGGAAGCAAATACACGAGTCATGCCGTATTGTGATTCATGCGGCACCTCGCACAGGACAGACAAATGTAAGAAGAGAAAAGGGAGGAAAGGCAAGAAGGTGCTAGCAACGAGAGTAACAAGAGCTACATCTAAGGCGAACAGTCAAACTATGGAAATGCCGAAAACTGAGTCACGTGATAGTTTGCCAGACATAGCAGATAGGTTGTCTTCATTTACCTTGGAAGAGCAAGAAACGTTGTTACTAAAAGAAATAGCAGATATAGAATTAGAAGAATGAGTAGCAGAGCTACAAGAGCGGCGAACAGTAATGAGGCGGAGACGACAAGGACGACAGCGCGCCCAGGTGGACGTAGCAGAACGGGGGGGCGATGACCAGCAGGGACGAATGGCCAACGACGGAAAGCGGCGGTGCAACGACTGTGACGAACACTCTGGCTACGGGGTAGCAAAGCCGAGACAGAGGTCGCGAACCAGGAGACGATGTCGAACACCTTCCGACTCGAGGAGCAGAAGCACCAGTAGCACCAGATGGTTAAGAAGTAAGTGGAGTTTGAGAAGATACGCGGTACTTGGGAAAGAGGTACGGAAATTGAACTTTTACGAGCTCATTACATCGTCTATCCGGTGGTGTCTCAACTTACAGAGACTCACTGAGAAGGACTTGAAGGCATTTCTAGAACATATTTGCTTTATGTCATCGAGGGCTAGTAAGAATGATTTTCAAGATTCGACTCATGTCGAATATGATAAAGACATACGCAAATTAACGGAAATTGAGGGTTTCGCTGCGTTCGGAAGCAAAAATACAGGGCTCTGTATGTTTCATTATGGCATGCATAACATCCGAGCGAGGAAGCAAACAAGTAATGCACGTAAGAGTAATTCATACACAAAAGATGGCAAAGTAGGCTGTTGCAGATGGTATAAGGAGAGTGGATGCAGTAGAACTGAAGAGGTTTGTAATTTTGGTCACTGGTGTCTGAAATGTGGAAGTAAGGGTCATAAAAAATACAATTGTTCTAAAGACTGACAAGTTAATACTGATGCTGGAAATGTTGCTCGTGGAAGCAAAATAATTGAATTAGTTCCGAACGGTTGCAATAAACTAAAAAGTAATGGTCATCTTTTTGGTAAGAATTTTGTGTCCAATGAAAACGTAAATGAGCATGGCAGACACTTAGAGCAGCATAAAACTGTTAATAAATTCCAGAGGAGCCAAATGCCTAATGGCCGTCGGCCGAAGGCCGGTGTTAGGAATATTACATGTGTGTTGACCGATAGGCAATTAGCAGTCAACGTTAAAAGGGCAGTCAGCAATTTGGCTGTTGAGTCGACATGTAATGGTCAACAAAAGCCAGATAATAAATGCCAAGTTAATGAAACCAGGTCGAATGGTTTGTGCGAGGTAGGAAATGTTACATGTGCTGAAAATACACAATTAGAGTTTCAAAGTGACAAATTAGATAGCTGACAAGTAAATGGTGATATCTATGAAGTGAATGAGACTAAAGTAGAAAGCCAAGTTAACAGAATATGGAATAACTGGATTAACAATGATAATGCCAATAAGGACGATATTTTCTATGTAGAGACAGTAAGACAGTAAGAGGTTATTGCTGCTGGAAATTTCACATTAAAGAAACTCGACAGGCACAACCGATTATAATTGAAGTAGCGGACGACTGCTTGAAGGGGACTTGCAATTGCAGTCATTACATAGCCGGTAATCGAGTGCAACTAAAGCCATGTCAGTTTATAAGTGAGCTTTTTCTCCGAGGAGATTGTGACCCAGACTGGGTTTATATTCTATGGGGAGTGGTATTTGGTTTCCATGTAACAAATAAGGATTGTCCAGTTGAGTATAAAACACTGTTCAAGAAAATCCGTAACACTTTGTACAGGGACATCATAACTAAAAAGTTGTTAGGAGAGCTAAATCAAGGTATGATTTCCCTAAGTACCCACATCCCTAGTTGCCTACATAATATGTTTTGTATGGTATACCTAAGGAGGGAGGTGGGAGAGGTATAGTGGACTGCAGTAGGCCAAAAGGTAAATCTGTAAACACATTCATGGATCAGGTAGCTCTAAAATTGAATTAGAAGAATGTCGACGATGTAGTAGACCAACTAGAGCAGGGAGATTACTTATCGACCGTAGATTTGAAAGATGCGTATCGAGCAATCAATATACACCCAACAGACAGACCTAGACAAGGCTTAGTTTGGGATTTTGAAGAGGAGCAGACAGATGGGCTGGTGTATATGTTGGATAACAGACTTTGCATGGGTTTATCTTCAAGTCCGTTTGTTTTTTCAAAGATGTCAGATTTCATAGTCAGCTGTGCTCTTAGAGAAGGTATAGGAAGGGTAATAAATTACCTAGACGATTTCTGCATTATTGCCCCGGATTGGGACAGTGCGGCACACCAGCAGAAGAAATTAATCATATTATTGCGTCGGCTAGGATTTAATATAAGTTTTTAAAAACTAATTAGCCCGAACACAAAAATACGGTTCCTGGGAATACTTATTGATTCAATTAAATTAGAGTTAACCCTACCGGAAGATAAACTGATCAAACTACAGAGTATCCTATTATCGTTTAGAGGGAGAAAGAAAGCGACTAAAAAAGATCTTGAGAAGCTAGGCGGGCTTTTAGCCCACTGTGCTAAAGTGGTACGTGGTGGACTCATGTCCCTTTCCCATGCACTTCTATACAGGTTGCGTTATATGCCACTTGGTTGGCGAGGACGTTGAAATATTCCTCCATTATTAATTATATAAGTGGCCTTAATAATTTTCTTAAAGAGCAGGGTGCTGCCCAGATAGATTATTCAGACTATATAATTTCTTCGACCCTTAAGGGTATTCGCAGAGGATTAGGAGACATGCCTAAGCAGGCCATGCCATTACTTCCCAATATGTCACGGTGTATTTTCTCTTGTTTAACATTAAATTCGGGTCATATAGCATGGCGGGCAGCTAGCTGTCTTATGTAGTTTCAGAGGTTTATTAAGAAAGTCAAATGTGACTTCATCAGATGCGATGTTACTTCGGAGAGATTTTAAGTTTTTCCCATGGGGGATGTTATTGACAATTCGGAAATCAAAAACAATACAATTTAAGGAGAGGGTGTTGAATATCCCGATAGCACATTGTTATGATTTGGATTTGTGTGCAGTCCATTGGACTGAGGAGCATTTTTCTGATTGTCCGGCTGCAGAGGATGTAGTTGCCTTCCGGGTACCAAATGATGAGGGAGGAAGTTCTCCTTTGACTTATGAGATTTACCAGTCAACTTTAAAATTATTTGGAGGTCAAATAGGTCTCAGTCTTGACTTATTGTTATCCCATTCACTTCGGAGAGGTGGATGCACATACTTATCGATGTGTGGGGCCTCCCTGGAGGAGATCCGTACCAGGGGGGATTGGACAAGCAATGCGGTGTTTCAGTATTTGGAAACGCCTTTGACAATTCGGATCATGAATGATATGAGAGTTATTCGGATCATGAATGATATGATATGAGGTTGGCTGCGGAAAGGTGAGTTGGGTTGGGGGACCCCTCTCGGGTCTTTGGCATATTTATAATCCCCGCCAGAGAATTATAATAAATAAGAACTCAGCCCAACTCTGATTTGTCTACCTTTCTTCCGCAGTGACTTATGTGTATTATAATTAATTATAATAATATAAAGAACGCAGCATATACCAAGGTTTAATTATTATTTATTATTACTGTTCTACTTGCTACAATTTTCTTTTTGTAGGTGGACATATTTATAATCCCCACCAGAGAATTATAATAAATAAGAACTCAGCCCAACTCTGATTTGTCTACCTTTCTTCTGCAGTGACTGATATATATATATATATATATATATTGATATCTGTAGAATTGGTATTTATGGGGTTTTGAGTGGAAATCCTCATATTATTCTAAATGGGGTAACACCCCACGAGAAGAGCTTATTACATGCGATAAAGGGTACATCACTATCCATATACATATATATATACCTATATATATATATCCCGTATATGTTCCAATAGAAGCATGCTGCCCAATAGAAGCACACACCCCATTTCAAGATTGAAAGCGCACACAAATTTACGATCATATTCAGACTGAATGCACATAAAATAAGACAATCCCACTTTATTTCAGAGGCACGACAAAAACAAATCCATGAAATCCTTTAACTTTGATTAGACCCGCATATATGTGTCTGCACTCGCGCAGTGCGCATCTATTGGGATATATATACTATGACTAGTTGTGAGTAAGTAAACTTGTGCCGGTCATGTTACTGCCTCTTTAAAGCAAATCTGGGACGCCGTGTGCTTGCCGCTCGGCTGTTATTCCTCGTTACCACGGTAACCGGCGCTGGTGGCGCCGCCCTGCCGGCCTGTGGCCCCGTGCCCTCCGTCGAACACGCCGTCCCCGACAGCTACTCTGACACGACTGTGGGAGCAAAGGTGCGGTACCAGTGCGACGCGGGGTACACCCACACCGGCCAGCGCAAGGCCAACAAATGTCTAAAGAGGGGCACCTGGTCAGACAACGTCATGTGTCGGTATAACTTAACAGGTAAGCTCCGTTCATGCACGCCCACGCCCACGCCCACGCCCACGCCCACGCCCACGCCCACGCCCACGCCCCGACACCCACGCCCACCTTCACACACACACACATATTTGCACCCACCGGCGTCACAAGACCACGTGACCTGTGTTTTACTCCGCCATTTTGGAAGGCACAGTTGAACCAGAGAGCGTGTATATAGACAGATGAGAGGGACAACTCCCGCGAAAATATGTAACACAGGCTGCAGTGGCGATCCTGGCGGTTATTGTTGAACAAGCCTTGAGTTTGCCGGTACGCGCAGTGCAAACCATTAATTTTCTTAAAAGATTAATAGAAATCCAGAACCCTAACCTTATAAATTCAATATAATCTTGTTGGTAAACATGTTTTCTATATGTGTACTAAGCGGCTTGTTTCTATTTGGTGTAGTTTTAGAGATATTTCACTTTTTCTGTAGGAAGATTGCACACGACCATTGACAATGCATTGAGTTTGCCGTACGTGCAGTGCAAAATGTTTATTTTATTCAAAATTAATAGAAATCCAGAACTGTAACCTTATAAATTTAATATAATCCTTTCGGTAAACATGTTTTCTATATGTGTACCATGCGATTTGCTTCTAGGTGGTGTAGTTTTAGAGATATTTCACTTTTTCTGTAGCAAGATTGCACACGACCATTGACAATGCCTTGAGTTTGCCCATATGCGTAAACTGTTCAACAACCACCACTTGGAGCGCCACAGTTGGCAGCTGTTACACGGTCTAGTATGGGAGTTGTCCCTCTCATCTGTTTATATACACGCTCTCTGGTTGAACTCAAATTGAATACTCCGATGGGTTTGAGTCTCTGCTATTTTCGTAGATAATCCTACATTAGGTTGGTTGTTGTAATCTGCTTTATTTTAGGTTGAAATTAATTTGAAATTTAAATGGCTAACTTTACAGATATTTGGACTGAAAACATGTACAATTACTTTTGGCAAGCATGCCAATATTCTGACACCGGAGACTTTAGCAGAACACATTCTATTGCATGGTGCTCATAGTCATAGCTTGGTCTCCCAGTCCCAGTGTGGCAGTACTATAAAGTCGCCATGAGTGCACACTGTCACAAGTCGGTACCTGTCCTGATATGACCTTAGATGTTGCCATGACATAAAACTCCAATACCCCCAACCACCTTCTGCCATGTAATCTGAAGCTGTGAGCCGGCGTGCTGGGTCACAGCTTCAGTCCATCCTGAGGGACCAACCCACCATTTTCCATCTGGATAGCCAGCCACTGCTCTTACTAGCTTTAAGTAAGACTCTGAAGGCCCGGTCACATACACGTTAGTGGACATAGTTGAACATAGTGGAGGCGAACGTAGTTGAACGTACTGGCATCCATGCTTCTCTGGTATGTTCAACCACGTTCAACTATGTAGTTGAACTTAGTGGAGGCTGATGTAGTTGAATGTAGTTGAACGTACCAGAGAAGTATGGATGCTGGTACGTTCAACTACGTTCAACTACGTTAGCCGTCACTTCGCTCAACTGCGTCCACTAACGTGTATTTGACCGGGCCTTTACTGATTCAGCCATCCTGTCCCATGTAACTAACTACCTGTGTATGTGGGATTTCATCAGAAGAGGCGGGGCGGAGCAAGGGGAGGTGGGCGGAGGGGGAGGGGAGTGCTACCAAAGACAATGTACGACAAGACGCGCCGCTCAGTGCTTTCATATAGGAATTTCTGAAATAATCATGCAGTGGTGCCATCTCATGGCAAACAAGGTGCATTGTCTTTGAACAGGTGTAGTACTTAGTAGTAGTAGTTTTCTTACTCAGACATAATCAGACATTTGATTTATACATGGCACAGATTAAAATGCTTAAAGTATGTTTGAACTTTACTATACTATAATATTATTTTCATTGAAGTGTTTTATGAGGAGATAATACACTATGATATTTGATGGTACAGCAGTCACGGTGGGCTCGGGAACCTGTCCCATTGTTTCAATGGTACAGCAGTCAGGCGGGGCTAGTGGACCTGTCCAATTACCTTGTTTCCTGTATTTCATGGGAAAGTGCTAAGTGGCACGTCTTGTCATACATCTTTGTAGATACAAGATTCACCCCGTACTGCTGCAGTAGGGGTGCAAACCAACCCTATGTAAAAGCTGTCGAAAATGCAGGTCAAAGAATTGAGAGCCTAATTTCACAATCTAAGAAGCAACAATTATTCTTTACTTCTGTTTTATTATTAGCCCGCTACCTTTGAGTTGAAAAATATAATATAATATCTAGTTTAATAAGATTTAAAAGTGAAATCGACGGCGTTCTGCGGCCGCCATCTTGTCTTTTTGCATTCTCTCCCATTTCACCAAATCTGTGCCGATATAAGTAGCCATTTGATACTGGAGCCACAGTTTCTAGTTCAGGTTCCATACTAAAGCTATTTTCGCCCGTATTTACACTATGTTGTCCTTCACCCGTGTACTACAAGTACCGGGTGAATCTTTTATCTAACATCTTTGGTGCTACTCACTACACACATCTATGTAATTTCTGTTGCAGTTGGCTGCACGCACTTTGGGCGGCCAATGTTCACCACTTTGGAGCATCTTCCAGAGGTGCTCCAACGCACCTTCCCAGAAGGCACTGTGGCGCAGGTGCAGTGCGCGCAGGGGTACTTCACGACAACAGTACTGCGGGAAGAGGTGGTGTGCACTGCTACAGGCACACAATCCTTGTATGAATGGCAGGGCAGAGGCATGGGGGTGAAATGTGAACGTACGTAACTCAAGTAACACCATTTGTTTGTTTGTTTGTTTGTTTGTTTGGGGGGTTACATACAACCAGGGTCCCAGAAAAGTGGGTTTTTTTTTAACGACGCCTCTAGAGCATATTGATTTATATCATTGGCTTTGGATGTCAATCATATGGTCATTCTGACATATTTCTTTAGAGGAAACCGGCTTCCGCCACATAGGCTACTCTTTCCGATAAGCAGCAAGGGGTCTTTTATATGCACCTTCCCACAGACAGGACATCACATACCAGAACCTTTGATGAACCAGTTGTGGACCACTGGTTGGAACAGAAAATAGCCCAAACTGCAAATGTGTCCACTGAGCAGGATCGATTGGATGGCCCACACCTTCACAGGTGAACACTCTACCGCCTGAGCTACGTCCCGCTCCCACTACAGGGGTACCAGTGGCAAACAAACAAAATCTGTGAAAAACTATGGGGGTTTGGGGGCGTGCACCTCGGATATTTGTTTTACCTACGATTAAAATGGTGCAATCTGGCAGCTATTTGGACTTATTTTGGCCTTGAAATTCCAACTGTTTTAAGACTAACAAATAATTAAAGGTTAGGCTTTTTTTCGAGGAGAGGAGTCCCCCCCCCATCCCCCCACCCCCGCTGATTTGGAAACTCAGTTTTCGCTGAAATCAGCGATTTCGCTGATAAATGGGAGCCCTGATACTAGAACCGTTAACCTAATCGTAGAACAGGCCCTGACAATACCAGTAAAACATAAATTCACTACATTAATTTTATTTACAAGGATGCAATTATGGGATTACGAGGGTTAAGGAACTGTGTCAGTGATTGAGGCGTTGACCCCTTGACAGGCAAAAAGAAAGATTGGTTGTTGTTTTACGTCCTAGCAACATCTAAGGTCATACCAGTACGGGTCAGACAGAAAGAGAGAGAGAGAGAGGGTAATGTGTGAGAGGCGGGAGAATAAGATGATACATCATAGTTATTGTACCTAAAAGAAATATGAGAATTTCCTTCTCGTGTTTCTTTTAGGGATGAAAATAAAAAGATCATTACCGAGAAACTTATTTTGGAGTTATTAGAAATACTGAGGAAATGCCATTATAGTCATTATAACCAGACGGGATGACCGAATGAGTTAGAGCGTCCATCTCTCATGTTGGTAGATCGTGGGTTCGATTCCTGGTCGAGTCAAACCAATTACTTAAAAATTGATACTTGTCGCTTCCTAGCCAGACGCTCGGCATTATTAGGATAGGGCAAGGAGCAGTGGAATGAGGAAGACCAGTCGTCTGCAACTGAAATTTCCCCTGGTTAAACAACTAATGTACCAAACAAATAAAATAAAATAGTCCCCCTCGCAAACAAAGTAAGGGAACGCCGTTCCCATGCGTTCCCACAGCACTCACTACACCACCAAGGCTCCCCCTCTGCTGCTGGTTGGGAGGGTGCACTACTAAGTCTACATTATCTTTTTTTGTTGCTTTTTTGGTTTCGGCCCATTTAGCCAAGCAGTGCGTAAATCCGGGAACTCCCGAAAATGGTGGTAAATACACATACGTCTACACGACAGGGAAGAGAGTAGAATTCTACTGCGACGAAGGCTACAACCTAAGAGGGTCCAGACGAATCACCTGCCTCGTCAATTTGGAGTGGAGTGGACACAGGCCCTTCTGTGAACGTAAGTTTGTTTATTTGTTGGGGCTTTTTTTATATTTCTCAAATGTCTGACGTTCTCTGTGGCGCAGTGGTTAGAGTGTCTGACTTTTTTCTAGGTCAGACTCCTAATCTGAGGGTCTGCGGTTTGATTCCCCATGCCTCCACCTCTGCCAATTTGGATTTCCACCGCTGTGTATAACTTACAGCGTCATCAAAGGCCGGTTGCTCTCATACCAAGTCTATGTGGTGTGGGAGGTTAAAAATCCATTGGGTCGGTAAAAGTGTAGGCTCGGGCTTTCTATCGACCAGCAGTGGAATGAGGAAGACCAGTCGTCTATGACTGAAATTTCCCCTGCTTAAACAACTAATGGACCAAAAAAAAACAACCGGATGGCCGAATGAGTTGAGCGTCCGTCTCCCGTTTTGGGACCCTTGTCGAGTCAAACCAATGACTTAGAAATTGATACTTGTCGCTTCCCAGCCAGGCGCTAGGCATTATTAGGATGGTGCAAGGACTGGTTGGCTCAGTGTCAGGATAATGTGACTGAGTGGGATACCAGTGTAATGTTGCTGGGAGCATGGTCTGCCAGTGGGGCAGCACTATGAAGTCACCATGGGTGCGCACTGTCACAAGTCGGCACCTGTCCTGATATGACCTTTGATGTTGCCAGGATGTAAAACTCCCAACAACCAACCAACTAAATGCCTGAACATATCACAGCTGACTTGTGACAGTGCGCACTTATGGCAACTCTATTTTCTAAAGCGCTTCCCCACTGTGAGACAATGTCATCGGCACCGTGACCCAATTTCTCACTTGGTCACATTATCCTGATACTGATATCACCAATCCATACAGATTCCTATTAATGTTGAGTGCCAGGCAAGTATCAATTTTCGAAGTCATTGGTTTGACTCGGCCGGGATCGCAACCCCTAACTTTCCACACTGGAAGCCTGCATTCTTACCGATTCAGCTACTGGTTCCAGTTAACCAATGACATAAATATTTATAGTTGTTGCTATATATCAGAAGGAATCAACCCTGGTATCCTCTATTTGATTAAGAATAATAACTCCTATATTTTAATCTTCCTTTTTAAGTAATGACATTAATATAAATATTTGTTTCTACATATCAGAAGCAATGAACTCTGGTATCCTTTATTTGATTAAGAATAATAACTCCTATATTTTAATCTTCCTATTTAACTAATGACATTAATATAAATATTTGTTGCTACATATCAGAAGCAATGAACTCTGGTATCCTTTATTTGATTAAGAATAATAACTCTGATATTTTAATCTTTCTTTTTAATTTGTAGTTGTTTGCTATCCCCCGCGTTTCAACCATACTGAATTGACCCCGTCCAAGAAGTATTATCAAGATCATCGGGAGGTAACAGTTAGTTGCAAGGCAGGCAGCACTGCACTTCCCGGGGCACCAACATCTGCAATCTGTTCCAATGGTAACTGGCTACCTAAGGCACCTATTGACTGCAAAGGTGAGTGGACCTCCTTAAGCAGTCAGTGTATTCTGAAGAGAGCCGACTGCAAGGTATATTTTGTATGAATGGATCCTCTGTTCATTTTTATTTTGATTACAAATTAACTACATGCAAGTTATATGATTAATCATCTGGGTACAAAGAGTCATATTATATTTCACTAAGCCATGATTCCATATACGCAGTATGCAAATTCATGCGAGGTATGCAACAACTTTTTGCTGTTTGTATTGGAAATGGCACACTCGGTTTGCATTCGCACCAATTGATCCATGAAACAATTCAGTGTGAATGCAAACTGAATGTGCCATTTCCATTACAAACAGTGAAAGGTTTCCAGATACCTCATACTCATTAGCATGACGTGTATATAAAATCCTAGTTTTAGTTTGAAGTAACTTTGATTTTAAATGACTAAATTTGGATATATTTGAAGTAAAAACATGTATACTACTGTAGTAGTCTGCACTGACCACTCAGGCAAGTAACCAGATACGCAGGTAGGCGTGGGTAGTGTGGGGATATCATGGAGCCTAGGTGGTGTAATGGTTAGCACACTGGCCCGGAATGCAAAGAGATGTGGGTTCGAGTCCCGCTCTAGGCACAAAATTTCCCATTTTCATCACCCGCACGACACTGGTTGCCGTGACCATGATCCTGTTCAAGCTACATGCTGTATGGTTGTTGAACCTACCCTGTGTATGTATGGGTTAGTGCATTGCCTGTATGTATATCATTGTAAGCATTAAAAGACTTTCAATTCCAGGGGCGCAAGTGTAGTAGTCTGCACTGAGAGCGCATGTAAGTAACCACATAGACAGGTAGGTGTGGGTAGTGTTGTGATATCAAGGAGCCTAGGTGGTGTAATGGTTAGCACACATGCCCAGAATGCAAAGAGATGTGGGTTTGAGTCCCGCTCTAGGAAGAATATTTCCCATTTTCATCACCCCCATGACACTAGATTAATTTTGGCATGATTGTCAAACCTCTGACACCATAGGCTTCAGAAATGGCAGGTTCCACTAAATTGACTTAGTATTCTCTTCTATGAAACAACAGATTTTTAATAAGTGCACCAATATCTAAGTTAAATATGTATAATCAAATCAAGCTGTTTTTTTCTTTTTTAAATTGATACTTTCATGAGCCTATACAACTTTAATATCAATTTCTAATTACACACTTACATTAATCCCTTCATTTCCAATGATTACCACGTTAAGAAATTGCCATATTGAATCAGATAAGTGATAAGAAGGTGTTTTTCTTTTCTTTTTGCAAACTAATTAATTCAAATTGATAGCAATATGTCAGTGATGATTTTACATTATTTCAGAAAATTGCGAAGTGTACAAATTGGAGCACGGGATTAACCATGGCAGCGATAGCAAACACCGAGTTGTAGTTCATGGCACAGAGCTGCTCATCTCCTGTAACCTTGGTTACAATCTCAGTGAAGCTGACAATGTTGTACACTGTAATGATGGGACCTGGGAAGGGGCTACCAATGTGACTTGCAACCTAGGTAAGGAGGCACTAAGCTGATTCACCTGTGAGAAGTATTCAATAGTTTACCAGTAAAGAACAATCTATTCTGGAATGTGTTATATTGCTCACATATCCCGAGTAAATATTTACCCTCTTTTTAATTTAATTGACTTTTATTTAACCATTCAAATATGGTAGGGTGTATTTGGCTGAGACGCCCCCCTCTTGGAGGTGAACTTCCTGTCTGTACACCCAAATACACCTGTACAAACTAAAAATAACTACCTCATAACGGTATTTAAAGAAATTAACAGTTTAGCAAATAACATCAAGATGAACGACAAATTAGAAAAGTTACATGGTATTAATATGCATACTTTCTTTTGGGAAATGTATTTGATTTACATATCATTTTTCAGTGCCATAACATTGGTCTTTTCACTACGGGATCTTCCGGACATATCCAAAATTTTACATTATTGATCTTTCCGATTTCCCCCCAGATATGATCCAAATTTGCGACCAGTGTGGGTGTTGCACAAACCACCCATCACTTTAGAAGTCCCAAAAATTCGTAAAATATTTTCCTGGTTATTTTTTGTCAGGCCATTCTGATCTATGTTCATATAAATTGCCATTTTGTGAACGTTAATTGGTGAATATAATAGTTTTTTAAATGCCCGAAATCCGCGAAATCGCTGAGATCTTTCAGCTTTACTTAATATGACTTAAAATTGAAATCGCTGAGATCTTTCAGCTTTACTTAATATGACACAGAGCTGCTCATCTCCTGTAACCTTGGTTACAATCTCAGTGAAGCTGACAATGTTGTACACTGTAATGATGGGACCTGGGAAGGGGCTACCAATGTGACTTGCAACCTAGGTAAAGAGACATTATGCTGATTCACCTGTGAGAAGTATTCAATAGTTTACCAGTAAAGAACAATCTATTCTGGAATGTGTTATATTGCTCACATATCCCGAGTAAATATGTTGCTAGGATGCAAAACCCCGATCCAGTCAGTCACTCACTCACTGCATGTAGACCAAACGGGATTGTCGAATGAGTTGAGCGTCCGTCTCCTGTTTTGGGAGATCGGGGGATCCGAACCCATGGGTTCTCGAGCCCTGGTCGAATCAAGCCAATGACTTAAAAATTGATACTAGTCACTTCCTAGCCAGGCATTCAGCATTATTGGGATAGGGAAAGGACTGGTTAGATCAGTGTCAGGATAATATGACTGAGTGGGGTATCAGGTCATGGTGCTTGTGGCCTGGTCTTCCAGTGGGGCAGCACTATAAATTTGTCATGAGTGCACACTGTCATGAGTCGGCACCTGTCCTGATATGACCTTTGATGTTGCCAGGACATAAAACTCCTAACAACCAATGTCTAAACATAACATAAATGTCTAAACATAATATAGCTGACTTGTGACAATGCGCACTTATGGCATCTATCTTCTAAAGCGCTTCCCCACTATGAGACAATGTCACCGGCACCATGACCCAATTTATCACTTGGTCACATTATCCTCATACTGATCTCACCAATCCATGCAGATTCCTATTAATGTTGAGTGCCAGGCAAGTATCAATTTTCGAAGTCATTGGTTTGACTCAGCCGGGAACAATACCCCAAACCTTCCGCACAGGAAGCCTGGGCTATTACCGATTCAGCTACTGGTTCCAGTTAACCAATGACATAAATATTTATAGTTGTTGCTATATATCAGAAGGAATCAACCCTGGTATCCTCTATTTGATTAAGAATAATAACTCCTATATTTTAATCTTCCTTTTTAACTAATGACATTAATATAAATATTTGTTGCTACATATCAGAAGCAATGAACTCTGGTATCCTTTATTTGATTAAGAATAATAACTCTGATATTTTAATCTTTCTTTTTAATTTGTAGTTGTTTGCTATCCCCCGCGTTTCAACCACACTGAATTGACCCCGTCCAAGAAGTATTATCAAGATCATCAGGAGGTAACAGTTAGTTGCAAGGCAGGCAGCACTGTACTTCCCGGGGCACCAACATCTGCAATCTGTTCTCATGGTAACTGGCTACCTAAGGCACCTATTGACTGCAAAGGTGAGTGCAGTATTCTGAAGAGAGCCGACTGCAAGGTATATTTTGTATGAATTGATCCTCTGTTCATTTTTATTTTGATTAAAAATTAACTACATGCAAATTATATGATTAATCATCTGGGTACAAGGAGTCATATTATATTACATTAAGCCATGATTCCATATATGCGGTATGCAAATTCATGCGAGGTATGCAACAACTTTTTGCTGTTTGTATTGGAAATGGCACACTCGGTTTGCATTCGCATCAATCGATCTATGAAACAATTCAGTGTGAATACAAACTGAATGTGCCATTTCCACTACAAACAGTGAAAAGTTGCCAGATACCTCATACTCATTCGCTTGACGTGTATATGGAATCCTAGTTTTAGTTTGAAGTAACTTTGATTTTAAATGACTAACTTTGGATATATTTGAAGTACAAACATGTATACTACTGTAGTAGTCTGCACTGACCGCTCAGGCAAGTAACCATATATACAGGTAGACGTGGGTAGTGTGGTGATATCAGGGAGCCTAGGTGGTGTAATGGTTAGCACACTGGCCTGGAATGCAAAGAGATGTGGGTTCGAGTCCCGCTCTAGGCGCAATATTTCCCATTTTCATCCCCCCCCATGACACTGGTTGCCGTGACCATGATCCTGTAAACCTACACGCTGTTTGGTTGTTGAACCTACCCTGTGTATGTATGGGTTAGTGCATTGTATGTATGTATGTAATTGTAAGCATTAAAAGACTTACAATTCCAGGGGCATGAGTGTAGTAGTCTGCACTGACAGGTAGGTGTGGGTAGTGTGGTGATATCAGGGAGGAGCCTAAGTGGTGTAATGGTTAGCACACTGCCCCAGAATGCAAAGAAATGTGGGTTCGATTCCCACTCTAGATGAAATATTTCCCATTTTCATCACCCCATGACACTAGACACATTTTGGCATGCATGTCAAACCTCTTACACCATAGGCTTCAGAAATGACATGTTCTACTAAATTGACTTAGTATTCTCTTCTAAAAAAAAGTTCTATGCAACAACAGATTTGTAATAAGTGCACCAATATCTAAGTTAAATATGTAGAATCAAATCAAGCTGTTTTTTTCTTTTTTAAATTGATACTTTCATGAGCCTATACAACTTTAATATCAATTTCTAATTACACACTTACACTAATCCCTTCATTTCCAATGATTACCACGTTAAGAAATTGCCATATTGAATCAAATAAGTGGTAAGAGGGTGTTTTTCTTCTTTTCTTTTTGCAAACTAATTAATGCAAATTGATAGCAATATGTCAGTAATGATTTTGCATTATTTCAGAAAATTGCGAAGTGTACAAATTGGAGAACGGGATTAACCATGGCAGCGATAGCAAACACCGAGTTGTAGTTCATGGCACAGAGCTGCTCATCTCCTGTAACCTTGGTTACAATCTCAGTGAAGCTGACAATGTTGTACACTGTAATGATGGGTCCTGGGAAGGGGCTACCAATGTGACTTGCAACCTAGGTAAGGAGACATTATGCTGATTCACCTGTGAGAAGTATTCAATAGTTTACCAGTAAAGAACAACCTATTCTGGAAGGTGTTATATTGCTCACATATCCCGAGTAAATATTTACCCTGTTTTTAATTTAATTGACTTTTATTTAACCATTCAAATATGGTTGGTTGTATTTGGCTGAGACGCCCCCCTCTTGGAGGTGAACTTCCTGCCTGTACACCCAAATATATCTGTACAAACTAACAATAACTACCTCATAAAGGTATTTAAAGAAATTAACAGTTTAGCAAATAACATCAAATTGACGACAAATTAGAAAAATTACATGGTATTAATACGGATACTTTCTTTTGGTAAATGTATTTTATTTACATAGCATTTTTCAGTGCCATAGCATTGGTCTTTTCGCTAAGGGATCTTTCGGATGTGTCCGCAATTTTACATTTTTGATCTTCCAGATTTTCCTCCAGATATGGTCCAAATTTGCGACCAGTGTGGGTTTTGCACAAACCACCCATCACTTTAGAAGTCCCAAAAATTCGTTAAATATTTTCCTGGTTATTTTTTGTCAGGCCATTCTCATCTATGGTCATAAATTGGCATTTTGTGAACGTTAATCGGTGAATATGAAATTAGTTTTTTAAATGAACGAAATCCGTGAAATCGCTGAGATCTTTCAGCTTTGCTTAATATGACTTCAAATGTTGCTAGGATGCAAAACCCCGATCCAGTCAGTCGCTCACTCACTGCATGTAGACCAAACAGGATTGCTGAATGAGTTGAGCGTCCGTCTCCTGTTTTGGGAGATCGGGGGATCTGAACCCATAGGTTCTCGAGCCCTGGTCGAGTCAAACCAATGACTTAAAAATTGATGCTTGTTGCTTTCTAGCCAGGCATTCAGCATTATTAGATTAGGGAAAGGACTGGTTAGATCAGTGTCAGGATAATATGACTGAGTGGGGTATCAGGTCATGGTGCTGGTGGCCTGGTCTTCCAGTGGGGCAGCACTATAGATTTGTCATGAGTGCACACTGTCATGAGTCGGCACCTGTCCTGATATGACCTTTGATGTTGCCAGGACATAAAACTCCTAACAACCAATGTCTAAACATAACATAAATGTCTAAGCATAACATAGCTGACTTGTGACAATGCGCACGTATGGCATCTATCTTCTAAGGTGCTTCCCACTATGAGACAATGTCACCGGCACCATGACCCAATTTATCACTTGGTCACATTATCCTCATACTGATCTCACCAATCCATGCAGATTCCTATTAATGTTGAGTGCCAGGCAAGTATCAATTTTCGAAGTCATTGGTTTGACTCAGCCGGGAACGATACCCCAAACCTTCCGCACAGGAAGCCTGGGCTATTACCGATTCAGCTACTGGTTCCAGTTAACCAATGACATAAATATTTGTTGCTACATATCAGAAGGAATCAACCCTGGTATCCTCTATTTGATTAAGAATAATAACTCCTATATTTTAATCTTCCTTTTTAACTAATGACATTAATATAAATATTTGTTGCTACATATCAGAAGCAATGAACTCTGGTATCCTTTATTTGATTAAGAATAATAACTCTGATATTTTAATCTTTCTTTTTAATTTGTAGTTGTTTGCTATCCCCCGCGTTTCAACCACACTGAATTGACCCCGTCCAAGAAGTATTATCAAGATCATCAGGAGGTAACAGTTAGTTGCAAGGCAGGCAGCACTGTACTTCCCGGGGCACCAACATCTGCAATCTGTTCTCATGGTAACTGGCTACCTAAGGCACCTATTGACTGCAAAGGTGAGTGCAGTATTCTGAAGAGAGCCGACTGCAAGGTATATTTTGTATGAATTGATCCTCTGTTCATTTTTATTTTGATTAAAAATTAACTACATGCAAATTATATGATTAATCATCTGGGTACAAGGAGTCATATTATATTACATTAAGCCATGATTCCATATATGCGGTATGCAAATTCATGCGAGGTATGCAACGACTTTTTGCTGTTTGTATTGGAAATGGCACACTCGGTTTGCATTCGCATCAATCGATCTATGAAACAATTCAGTGTGAATACAAACTGAATGTGCCATTTCCACTACAAACAGTGAAAAGTTGCCAGATACCTCATACTCATTCGCATGACCTGTATATGGAATCCTAGTTTTAGTTTGAAGTAACTTTGATTTTAAATGACTAACTTTGGATATATTTGAAGTACAAACATGTATACTACTGTAGTAGTCTGCACTGACCGCTCAGGCAAGTAACCATATATACAGGTAGACGTGGGTAGTGTGGTGATATCAGGGAGCCTAGGTGGTGTAATGGTTAGCACACTGGCCCGGAATGCAAAGAGATGTGGGTTCGAGTCCCGCTCTAGGCGCAATATTTCCCATTTTCATCCCCCCCATGACACTGGTTGCCGTGACCATGATCCTGTAAACCTACACGCTGTTTGGTTGTTGAACCTACCCTGTGTATGTATGGGTTAGTGCATTGCATGTATGTATGTAATTGTAAGCATTAAAAGACTTACAATTCCAGGGGCATGAGTGTAGTAGTCTGCACTGACAGGTAGGTGTGGGTAGTGTGGTGATATCAGGGAGGAGCCTAGGTGGTGTAATGGTTAGCACACTGCCCCAGAATGCAAAGAGATGTGGGTTCGATTCCCACTCTAGATGAAATATTTCCCATTTTCATCACCCCCATGACACTGGACACATTTTGGCATGCATGTCAAACCTCTTACACCATAGGCTTCAGAAATGACATGTTCTACTAAATTGACTTAGTATTCTCTTCTAAAAAAAAGTTCTATGCAACAACAGATTTGTAATAAGTGCACCAATATCTAAGTTAAATATGTAGAATCAAATCAAGCTGTTTTGATGTTTTTTAAATTGGTACTTTCATGAGACTATACAACTTTAATATCAATTTCTAATTACATGCTTACATTAATCCCTTCATTTCCAATAATTACCACGTTAAGAAATTGCCATATTGAATCAAATAAGTGGTAAGAGGATGTTTTTCTTCTTTTCTTTTTGCAAACTAATTAATGCAAATTGATAGCAATATGTCAGTAATGATTTTGCATTATTTCAGAAAATTGCGAAGTGTACAAATTGGAGAACGGGATTAACCATGGCAGCGATAGCAAACACCGAGTTGTAGTTCATGGCACAGAGCTGCTCATCTCCTGTAACCTTGGTTACAATCTCAGTGAAGCTGACAATGTTGTACACTGTAATGATGGGTCCTGGGAAGGGGCTACCAATGTGACTTGCAACCTAGGTAAGGAGACATTATGCTGATTCACCTGTGAGAAGTATTCAATAGTTTACCAGTAAAGAACAACCTATTCTGGAAGGTGTTATATTGCTCACATATCCCGAGTAAATATTTACCCTGTTTTTAATTTAATTGACTTTTATTTAACCATTCAAATATGGTTGGTTGTATTTGGCTGAGACGCCCCCCTCTTGGAGGTGAACTTCCTGCCTGTACACCCAAATATATCTGTACAAACTAACAATAACTACCTCATAAAGGTATTTAAATAAATTAACAGTTTAGCAAATAACATCAAATTGACGACAAATTAGAAAAATTACATGGTATTAATACGGATACTTTCTTTTGGTAAATGTATTTTATTTACATAGCATTTTTCAGTGCCATAGCATTGGTCTTTTCGCTAAGGGATCTTTCGGATGTGTCCGCTATTTTACATTTTTGATCTTCCAGATTTTCCTCCAGATATGGTCCAAATTTGCGACCAGTGTGGGTTTTGCACAAACCACCCATCACTTTAGAAGTCCCAAAAATTCGTTAAATATTTTCCTGGTTATTTTTTGTCAGGCCATTCTCATCTATGGTCATAAATTGGCATTTTGTGAACGTTAATCGGTGAATATGAAATTAGTTTTTTAAATGAACGAAATCCGTGAAATCGCTGAGATCTTTCAGCTTTGCTTAATATGACTTCAAATGTTGCTAGGATGCAAAACCCCGATCCAGTCAGTCGCTCACTCACTGCATGTAGACCAAACAGGATTGCTGAATGAGTTGAGCGTCCGTCTCCTGTTTTGGGAGATCGGGGGATCTGAACCCATAGGTTCTCGAGCCCTGGTCGAGTCAAACCAATGACTTAAAAATTGATGCTTGTTGCTTTCTAGCCAGGCATTCAGCATTATTAGATTAGGGAAAGGACTGGTTAGATCACTGTCAGGATAATATGACTGAGTGGGATATCAAGTCATGGTGCTGGTGGCCTGGTCTTCCAGTGGGGCAGCACTATGAAGTCGCCATGAGTGCGCACTGTCATGAGTCGGTACACATCCTGATATGACCTTAGATGTTGCTAGGATGTAAAACAACAACAAACAAACAATCTATACTCGTATAAATTGTCATTTTGCAAACTTTAATCAGTGAAGTAAAAATTATTAAATGGCCGAAGAAATTGCTGATATCTTTCAGCCTTGCTTAAAAATGCATAGTCCAATGGTTTTGAGTTTCTGCATTTTTCTGAGATTAATATATTAATTTGATTGTCATAATCTACCTTACTTTAGTTTGAAGTGACTTTTATTTTAAATTATTAACCTTCGAGATATTTGAAGTGTAAACATGTCAATTTAGTTTTGGCAAGCACGCCAAAACTCTGTCACCATAGTCTTCAGCAGTAATAGGATATATTAAATTGCAACGGTATTCCCTTCTATTTGGCAACAAATGCTTAATAAATGTGTCAGTATCTGAGTTAGATATGTAGAATTAAATCTAGATAATTGCTTTGGTATTGAAAATTTGAAGCTTCATCGGATAATACTAAGACGGCTCACTCAACCTGTACTGTGTAATCAAAATGATCAAAACCCACCACTTGGTGCGCTGGCTGTTCTCTTGGTTAAACAGGTGCTATATTATATGTATAAATGTATATGAATGTGAAAGATGTGTGATGATGGCGATGCTGATGCTGATGATGTGTATTTGTTCATAGCAATTTCATATTGATGTGTATTCATACTTACCTATCTCATGTATAATATAATTGTATGTGTTTACATGTGAAACACCAACCAGCAGCTGGGCTGATCAAACCCACCACAAGGTGGCACTGCGAAATTTGCATTACCATGGGAGAGACAGGGAGTGAGCCGTCTTAGTATTATAGGGTCTTTGCCTTAATATGACTTCAGATGTTGCTCGGATGCAAAACCTGCATCCAGTCATTCGCTCACTCACTGCATGTGTTCCTACAGAGACGCCCTGTGGAGCAGTACCGACAGTCGACCACGCCAGTCCGATTTACCCCGATCCTTTAACCACTCGGCCTAAGGTCAGGTACTTGTGTGACCAGCATTACGTCCATACCGGAACTCGCAGAGCCAACAGGTGTCGCAAAGATGGAACCTGGACCAGAAACGCCCAGTGCACATATAATTCAACGAGTAAGTGACGCCTCAATCCAATTTTAATACTTTAAAGTCGCGTCATCCGATGAAGGCATCTTATTTTCTAAAGCAAGACATTTACAGTAAAACCTCTATAAATCGACCGACCGTAGGAGCGACTTTAATTGGTTGATTTAGGGAGGTGGTCGGTTTAGGGAGTTTATTTTTTATTGTTACAATGGTATTATATGGGCGATCGTTTGGGACCCAAATAAGGTGGTTGATATATGGTAGTGGTTGATATGTGGAGGTTGTCGGTTAGAGATGTTTTACTGTACTTAGATTTGATTCTGTACACCCAACTTGGATAGGCTACTGGTCCACTCAGTGGTTGGATTGTAAAATATTCCGATATACGGCAGGGGGGTGCTGTTGTGTAATGTGTTATTCGTATGCAGTGGATTCGAAGTCAGATAGGTATATATATATATATACATATATATTTATATATATATATATACACATATATATATATATATATATATAAAGTTGGGCTACGGCAAGAGAGAGACAAGAGGCGGTGATGGGTAGGCGACTTTATTTGCATCAGGGCAGCAAAATATAGGCTACCGGTAAAAAAAAAAAATTTCAGAAGCAGGAGAGAGACTGACTGCCCGGGCAAGTAGTGCCAGGAACCCACAGGTGGTGGCGCTGGGGTAGGCCAGGACCGGAGCAAAAGCGGGCAAGTCAGCGATTGGAGAATAACATTAGTCGAATACAGAGGAATAATCGTGATAATATTATGAGAGAGCTCCGCCCCTTTTATATACGTATAATACATTATACTCTCTATAAAGTTGGGCTACGGCAAGAGAGAGACAAGAGGCGGTGATGGGTAGGCGACTTTATTTGCGTCAGGGCAGCAAAATATAGGCCAAGGACACGCCTAAGCGTCTCCCCCCAACCCAACGCCAGCCTGATTCGAGCATAGCGCCAGCCCAACCCTCATGTCGTTCACAATCCTTGTGCCGAGCGGTGTCTTGAGATATGAGTAGACAGTTTCGGACGCCCAGTCGCCCCGGACCTTAAGCTCCTCTATGGTGGCTCCACACATGGACAGGAAGGTGCAACCCCCCTCCTGAGTGAGTGGGAAGAGAGGGTGGCGGAATCGAGCCCGGCCCTGGCCGAAAATATCTTTAGAGTCTCCTGATAGACCGAGTAAGGAAAAGGGGCGGAACTCCCGCCGCCGCATGGAATGCGGAAGGCTACCTGAGATGGTTTAGCGGCAATCTGGCTGAAATGCCGCTCAGTCCAATAAACAGCACACATGTCAGTATCAACACACCCAGCTATCGGGATCTCGAGGACCCTCTCGTTAAACTGAATGGTCTTGGAGCGACGAACAGTCAAAATCAGGCCCCAGTCATAAAACTGGAAGTCCGATCTCAATAAGGAGGCATCGGACAAGGTGACCTGGGACTTACGCAACAGCCCTCGGAATGAACAGAGGACTGCTGCGCGCCAGGCGACGTGGCCGGGGTTATTGGTTAACCAGGCGAAGATTTTGCGAAGCATATGGGGTAGGAGAGGCATAGCACGCCTAGGTATATCAGACTTAGCTCTACGAATACCCTTGAGCGTGGAAGAAAGAACAAAGTTTGTATAGTCTATCGGCCTTCCGCCGTTTTGCTTGAGGAAAAAATTTAGGCCACTAAGGTAGTTGATGACAGATACATACTTGAGGTCCCTCGCCAAACAGGCGGCATATAGGGCCACCTGCTCCTCGGAGCATGGTATGGGAGACCTTGAAGAATGGAAAAGCTCAGCATATCTTAAATATTTCTTGATCTGCGTGGCCCTCGCTATTGTTGAGTTCTGAGCGTATGCCTGATGCTGGTACTGCTGCTGCTCGGCTCTCAGGGCTGCCCTCACTGAAAGAGACGAGCGATCGGTCAAAGGTGTCGCTGCAACAGAGCATTCTGGCACCATCGACACTCCTGATTCTAGCGGCACTATCCTTGTCACAGTCTACTTAAGGCATCACATACTACGTTAACAGCACTACGTATATAAACAGAAGTAAAGGTAAAATTGTATTTAACCGAGAACCAGAATATTCTGCGCAAGAAGTGCATGATTTCGGCACTCCTAGACCTGCCCGTATTAAGGGCTGCCTGCACGACAGAGCTATCGGTGACGAAGATGACAGCGTATCGCCCCAGCCCGCACTCCAACGGACGCAGGATGCGTAGACCGCCCACATCTCCTGCACGTTGATGTGGGCGGTCCAGACATCCTCCGGAGGACGGAAGTGGTGATGACCGACGTAACTGTCAAGGATGTCTTCAGCTGAGTCTGTGTAAGCGCCGACAGTCCAGTCGCTGCCATGCAGGGCACCGAAGCCCCACTTGTAAGAATCACTGTAACAGGATATGACTGGGGCAAACTTCCCAAGAATCTTGGCTTTCCCGTTAAAGCTACTTGCAAAATTCAGCCACCAGTCGAGGTCTTCCCTAACTCCGGTGCCTAGCCTAATTCTATGGAAAGGCTGCTTAAGTTTAGACATGAGATCATAGATCCGCCTAGAGAAGGTCCGCCCGCCCCGGACGACCTCGGCACAGTGAGCGAGCAACCCCCCAACCTGCTCCAGCTCCCTTCTACTGGCCTTCCTGCGCCCGCGCAGTTTGCGGAGGATCTCCAATGTCTTCTCTAATTTATCGGGAGGAAGGCTAAGTTCGAGGCGTACAGAGTCTACGAATATGCCAAGGAACCTAACCTTGGTCTCGACACTGCTGACCTTCTTGAAGTTAACAAAAAAAACCAGTCTTCTCAAGATATGGATGAGGGTTCTCTGGGCGCCCTGGACCTCCGAACGTGTCCCACCGACCAGACAGAAGTCATCAAGATAGTTTACGACTCTGGCCAAGCCTTCGCGAACACCGCATCTCACGATGAAGTCCGATATCTTGGAAAATATAAAGGGACTCGATGAAAGGCCCATACTCAAACGATTATCAAGAAAGTAATCGAGGTTATCATCACCATGGCGAAGGCCTTGACGCTGGCGGTCATCAGGGTGGATAGGGACTGCACGATAGGCGTCCTTTATGTCTATCGTCCCCATATAGTCACCCCTCTCGAGCATCTCCGTTACATCATCGAGGCCTTTATAAGAAAATTTGGTCCGGACGTCATCAGTGAAGTTGTTCACGGATTCGTGCGAAGGCATACTGCAGTCGAAAACAACACGACCTCCGCCATCGTCCTTAGGGACGACGAAGGCCTCGTGCGTGCAGAGAGGGGGGGCATCTACCCTAGAAATTAAGCCGTCACGTTCCTCCTCGAGGAATTTCTTATTAATTATATCACGCTCCCACTTAGCCTTCCTCCTGGGCTTGTCTGGAATATAGGAGACTTGAACACCTGGGTTAATCACCCTAAACCCAAAAGTGATCCCTATCATCAGATATACCCAATCTGGGTCCCAATCGCCCCGAAGACATATTTCAGCGAACCACTTGCAAGGTTTTAATTGGCTCGGTTTACCCGCGATCAAGTGGCTACATGTGCAGCTCCCATCAACACAGCTGCGATCTACCTGAAAACTCTTGGGTGGCGCCCCCTCGGTTTCGCTAACGTATACCAGCAGAGCGCCCGATGCGGTATGCTCTACAAATAGACGATCCGCCTTGCTGGCGCCCTCAGGCTGCTCCCACAGCAAGACCTTAGCCTTATCATGAATAATACTGACATCAACCCCCCCCCGCACCATCCCCGATCTCGACCCCCGCTGAAAGATCAAGACATGGCATGCAATCATTATCAGAGGAGTTGGGATGTTCAGTTCGGTTAGGGGTGACAGTCCTAGATTCAATGTTATCGTTCGGATGATCGGCACTATATGAGAATTCAACATTGTGCCTAGACATGTTGAATGTTCGAGCACGTCAATTTTTGCACTTAGTCCGTTTGTGTGACTTAGAGCCACATCTTGAGCAAGCGTGAGCGAAGCGGCACTCATCGTCAGCTTTAAGGCAGCCCGAATCACCATTCCAGGCGTAACAAGCCTTCTTAGTGTTGTTGCCCGGTGATCTTTTCCGAGCGCTATATGTGTTAGCGCCCTGCCTCTTACTCTTCATATTGTGGGGGCCGTAGTGTTCTATACTCTCATCCTGGTGAGCTTTAGAGAATGCCTTGAACCCGATGCTCTCCCCGAGCTTGCGAATGGCAAGCACGTGGTCAACATGGGCAACGTCCCTGTAGTGGTCTTCACGCGCCCGAGTTGAGATGAAGCCAATGTGTTGGATGAACGATCTGTAGTACGATATTGAGAGTGACGTAATGTCCAGGCACCAGTCGCATGAAGCCTTAACAAGTTCATGGGGGTTCATCTTCCTGACTTCCTTGCCCATCCCATATTTTCTCAATGACCACTTACTGCGCCGCCTTCGTGAAGAACTCCCGTCACTACTCGACCTAGAATCACGCCTCCTTCTCCTACTCGACCCACGTGAGTGTCGACGCGATCGACCGTGTTTAGAGTCGACGTGGTTGGTGCCTAGAGTCCAACTCGGCTGCTTAGGCGCTGCGTCCGTCGTCCGTCGATCCTCCTGTGGAAGCAGGAGAGAGACTGACTGCCCGGGCAAGTAGTGCCAGGAACCCACAGGTGGTGGCGCTGGGGTAGGCCAGGACCGGGGCAAAAGCGGGCAAGTCAGCGATTGGAGAATAACATTAGTCGAATACAGAGGAATAATCGTGATAATATTATGAGAGAGCTCCGCCCCTTTTATATACATATAATACATTATACTCTCTCTCTCTATATATATATATATATATATATATATATATATATGAGTCAGGATCACAAAAAGAGGCCAATTGGGGGAAGTTGTCGGCGTCGATCATTGGATGTCGGCGTCGACCGGCATACTTATAGTTTTGCATTGACAGAGGTGTTGCAAAGTCCTTAAATTTATCCTGAATGTAAAGGTAGAGCAAATACAACAACCTTATTTGTTTCTAGGATAATTGAATATAAAACAAAGGAATGCACTACACTTTAAGAATTGCGATGCCGACATCTTAAATAAACCACCATTTGGCCCATTATATATATATATATATATGAGTCAGCCTCACGAAAATGGGCCAATTGATGGTTTAAATAACAAATGCACAAACGAGTGGGAATGCATCTCCAAAATACTCTGGGTTAAGGTTTCCTGCATGGGAAAGGTTGTATTTTCTTTACCTGTACATTCAGGATAAATTTAAGAACTTTTGAACGCCTCTGTCAATACTAAGCTATAAGTATGCTGTTCTACTCCGACATCCAATGGTCGACGCCGACATCTTTAACAGATGTCGGCATCACAATTGTTAAAGTGTAGTGCATTTCTTTGTTTCATATTAAATTATCCTAGAAACAAATAGGGTTGTGGTATTTTCTATACCTTTACATTCAGGATAAAGTTAAGAACTTTTGAACACCTGGCCCTTCTGCCAGTGTAGGGGTCAACCCAATCCAATAGGGGTCAATGCAATCAGGCTGTGAGGTGCAGCCAGGGCAACATTGGTGGTGGCAAGGCAGCCACTGGTGGTGGGCAGACTACTGGTTGCCATGGGGACTAGGAATGCTGTTCTCCTATTGGGTGACAGGGGTAGTGTGACATACTGACACCCTACCAGGGAGCCTATGTACTATAAAAAAAAAGGTAGAAGGCTTGTCCTTACCTTACTCTCTTCACTATTACTTTATTTTCTTCCTGTCTGTATCGTATTTCCCTACAGCCTACTAGCACAACCACAGATCCGGGTACCAACTCTACAGGATGTTGAGATCGAAAGCGGTGTATGTGCAGGCTTCCTGTGTGGAAGGTCGGGAGTTGCAATCCTGGTCGAATTAAACCAATGACTTACAAAATGGATACTTGTCGCTATCTTGCCTTGCACTCTGCATTACTAGGATAGGACAAAGACTGGTCACCTCATTGTTAGGATAAAGTGAATTGAATGGGAAATCGGGTCATGGTGCTTGCAGCCTTGTATCCCAGTGGGGCAGCACTATAGAGTTGCCATGAGTGTGCATTCATTGTACATTCATGCCCTTAATATGCTTGAAAATGCATTAATAAGCCCAAAATGATATCATGGAACACAAAAGATCACAACTTTATTGATATAATCAATAGGACGAAATGTTGATTTCTAGGAAAACAAAATGGTTAATAGCTTTGGGACAAATAATGATATTGTCATGGGGGTGATGAAAATGGGAAATATTGCGCCTAGAGTGGGACTAGAACCCACATCTCTTTGCATTCCATGCCAGTGTGCTAACCATTACACCACCTAGGCTCCCTGATATCAACACACTACCCATGCCTACCTGTCTATATGGTTACTTGCCTGAGAGGTCAGTGCCGACTACTACACTCATCCCCCTGGAATTGTAAGACTTTTAATGCTTACAATTGCATACATACAGGCAATGGACATACACATTCATACACAGGGTATACGTTCAACAACCATACAGCACGTAGCTTGTACAGGATCATGGTCAAGGCAACCAGTGTCATGGGGTTGATGAAAATGGGAAATATTGTGCCTAGAGCGGGACTCAAACCCACATCTCTTTGCATTCCGGGCCAGTGTGCTAATCATTACACCACCTAGGCTCCCTAATATTAACACACTACCCACGCCTATCTGTCTATGTGGTTACCTGCCTGAGAGGTTAGTGTTGACTACTACACTATTGACACAATTTTAAAGAGCAATGAGCTCTGTCTGTCTACCCATGTGCAGTACTGTGCAACAGTTATTAAATTTTCAAGTGATATACATGTACCTAAAAATAGGTAAACAACCTCTATCCATCATTTCGGTGTGCAGACCAACATTTACTTTCCTTCAAATATCTCCAAAGTTAATTATTTAAAATAAAAGTTACTTGAAAGAAAGGTAAAGTAGATTATAATGACACACCTGATAAAGTGATAGGCCCTATCTATCTATTTAAATATTTAAAAAAGGCAAACACTCATAACTATCAGATTATGAAAGTTCAGCAACAAAAGATGAAAATCACAATCACTCACTTGTTATACTTATACTTACACTTATACTTATCATCTTCTGCTTAAGAAATTAGGCATCAATGCCTATTAGCAGCTTTGGCCTGTCTAAGTGGGACCTAGTGAAATTATAGTTTTCGTGCGGCGAGCGCTGACTGTAGTGGTAAATTACCCAGTCCTTATCGAGGCGTCCTTTGAAAGAGTTTAAGCTTGGGGCGGGGCGTTCACTACATCAGCTGGTAGTGTGTTCCAAGTGTTCCCGGCTCTTTCAGTGAGGAAATTTTGACGAACTCGCTTGTTAGTTCTGGGTTTGATGATCTTCTTATTATGCCCTCTGGTTATCAGACCGTGTGTTGGCTCGAGTATGATATACCAGTTTTTGACTGTATATGTTCTGCTGAGGTGTTTGTAGATCTCAATGAGGTCTCCGCGGGCCCTTCTGGTATAGGCTTGGCAGGTTTAGTGCTCGTAGTCGGTCTTAATAAGAGAAATTCTTCAGGGTTGGTACTAGGCGAGTTGCGTGCCTTTGTACTCTCTCGGGAAGTTCACAGTCCTTCCTGTACATTGGTGCCCATGCTGGATATCCATATTCTAGCTTGCATCTCACCAGGGATGTGTATAGCTTGGTCAGACTGACTTCATCCAGGTATGTGTAAGTATGTCTTATGAGGCCGAGTGTTCTATTGGCTTTCCCAGCTTGGGTCTCACAATGAATAGAGAAGGTCAGGCTTGTGTCTATCCAGAGCCCCAAGTCTTTTTCGAGATCGTGCTCTGCAACTCTATCTGTTCTCCTGCAGCTGTAGACATTTTATAATTTGCCCTCTGATTGCTTCGTCCGAGGTAGAGCACTTTGCATTTGTCGGGGTTAAATCTTAACTGCCATGTTATTGTTACTCCCACCCTCTTGCCACCCCTTTTTTTAACTTACAGATTAACTTACAGATCCTCTTCTGGATGATCTATGCCCTAATGGACCTCTAATGCTAGCTCATATGTAGGTCAACGGTGCCCTGAAGTCATATAATTGTGGGTGTCCTCTCCAATGTCTGTTCCGCCTTCTCTCAAATTCTTCTACCGCTGGTGCTTAAACCACTTCATCTGGAAGACTGTTCCATGGATCTGTCATGTCACTCGAAAGAAAAATGAGTGCTTTCTGACCCCAAGTCTGGGGCTCTCTATGAAGATCTTATACCGCTGGCCTTTGGTGTTACTGTTTGTTCTGAGGTTGAACAAACCTGTTGTGACATCATTGTCATAGACTCCAGTAATAATCTTATAAGTCTTTATCATATCTCCCCTGAGACGACTCTCTTCTCCCACAATACTCTTCCCATCCCTTCTACGTTATCCCTTCACCAGACCTGCCACTTTTTTTTTTAAGGCAATCTGTATTTTTCACCTAAAATCCTGTATGAATCTGTAAAACATAATAATTCATATATATATGTCCCGCATACCATAAAAAGATGTGAATACAATTACATAATTGTATTACTCAAACATTATATACAACAAATTACATTACATTTACATACAACATTCATCACTGTGGCTGAACATCAGCTGCATGTGTTGCTGATTTCGCCAGTCTCAGCTCAACATTTTTATTTCCAGAAAATTAACTAAAATTCCGTATCAAAATGGAATACAGCCATATCACTAAAAATAACACCAACATCTGTATCGGATACGGGTAACCCGTATCACATGGCAGGTCTGCTTCACCCTGCCCCCGCAGCCCCAATCCAGTCCTACCCAAATGAATCTTGTACAGTAAAACCTTTCTAAATCGACCGACATTGGGACCCAATTTAAGTGGTCCATTTAGGGAGGTGGTCGGTTTAGTGAGGTAGAATATGGTTACAATGGTATTGTTGGGACCCAAATAAAATGATTGATGTAGGGGAGTGGTCAATCTGTGGAGGTGGTCGGTTAGAGAGGTTTTACTGTAGTACCATTTAGTGTTTTTTACCTCCAGTGGTATGCAGGTAATGCAGTACCTCAGATACCTCAGGGAGTTTGCCGGTGCTGCCTTGCAAAGTTGTAAACCACTGCCTTGTGGTACAAGTTCTGGTTCTTGATAGAATCAAGGGCTAAGGGAGCAAACCCTAACAGAAAACCATGTTATCATGGCAGCATTAAGGGCGGTGATGAATGGAACTCCCAACATCTCCCGACAAGCCACTGCAGGGACAAATAGTTTGCGCCTGTCTTGACATGTTCTTGCCGGTGTGAGACCTCTATTTGCTCCCTGAGAGAGTGCCGCTGGTAACTTGCAAAAGCCAGCAGCACTTCAACACTTTACAAGCAGCTTTTATTATTATTATTATTATTATCCTCTTCTTTGATGCAGGCTTGTGGTAGCCTATACAAAGCTCGTAGCTCTCAGCTCTAATTGTATGCAGCCTCAAAATCGTACAGGAATGTTTCTCTGGCCATGGCCCTGTCCAGCGCATTCTTGAATTGATTCATGGTAGCTGCTTCCACCGCTTCTTCCGGTAGCTCATTCCACATGTTTATCACTCGCTGTGAAGAAAAATTATGAAATGTACAACCGCACAAAGCGGCGGTTAAGTAATGAAAGCAGTCTTTGTCGCATTGCGACTGACAGCATGATGATGATGACCTCCCATGACACCTCAAACTTCCAGTTTATTATGATTCATTTTACTCTCTTTCAGTTGGTTGCGATCTGTTCAATCTGCCACAACATTCCAGCATCGAACTACTACCGGAAGTGTTGCAGGGAAAGTACCCAGAAGGCACTGCGGGGGATGTGACGTGTGTTTCCGGTTACACGCCAGGCACTGGTTCTCCCCCGACTCGGGTCCGATGCGCATGGGCAGGTTCTGCCCACCAGTGGCTTGGTGAAGGCCTGAACACCATATGCACTCTCCTCCTCATATGACCTTAGATGTTGCCAGGACGGCAAACTCCAACCAACCATATGCACTAGATACACATTTTAGCTCCTGTAGAGGGTTTCATTACGGGCGTAGTTACTCCCGCAGCCCTGTTCCTGTGTCAGGGTAGATAAAAGATTCACCCCGTACTTGTACTAAGTTAGAAAAACTGGCTAAAAATATTGACATACTGGGTAAATGAAATGAGCAGATAAATTCTGTATTTAAAGTTACATAGTCCGATGATTTTCGAATTGTTGCATCATTTTTGAGATAAATATATCAGGTTGACTATAATAACCTATTATTTATTATTCTTGAGTCATTTCGATGAAAAATGGGTAATTTTGGAGCAATTTGAGCTGAAAGAACCCAAAATCATTTTGGCAAGCTTGTCAAAAGTCTTGTTGTTGTGGCCCAGATTCACATTTCGTGATGGTCACGTGATGAGGAATGACTTATTAATGTGCAGGTAGTCTGGAACCTGACTAATGCCATATATGGGTGGGAATCAGAGCAGAACTAATAAGGTCACGAGATTTACCTAATTGGTTAGTGGTCTCCCTGTTTAATGGCTGTCTCGAAGTGAGTGTCCTAAGGAATGGGGTTATAAATTCACAGATCATTCTGTATGTGCTGCACCGAATCATTAGTTAATGCACTAGTATCTAAGTTGGATGTATAGGATCAAATGTTGGTAGTTCTTTTGAT
Source organism: Branchipolynoe longqiensis (assembly GCA_030323885.1). Classification (NCBI taxonomy): domain Eukaryota; kingdom Metazoa; phylum Annelida; class Polychaeta; order Phyllodocida; family Polynoidae; genus Branchipolynoe; species Branchipolynoe longqiensis. The sequence goes on from CM059193.1 coordinate 73,068,678, forward strand.
CTTGACAACATTATATTTTATCGGACCATGCAACTTTAAGAAGCAAAACATATTCTTCACATATATCTTAATATTTACCCACTACTTTTGATTTGAAAATTTTTAATAAAACATGTAGTTTAATGGACTTTAAAAGTGAAATTGACTGCATTCTATGGTCACCATCTTGTCTTCTTGCATTCTCTCTCATTTCACCAACTCTGTGCTGATATAAGTAGACATTGGATACTGGAACCAGGAATTCTACTTCCTGTTCCATACCGAAGCAGTTTCACCAGTATTTAAACTACGTTCTCATGCACTCCTACTGTAAGTATGCGGTGAATTTTTGATTTAGTGTCAAGGTGGCTGAACAACCCATTAGAAAAAAATGGCAGGACATCACTGTATGTATCAATCACAGGGCTGATAGGCAACGATATAGAACAATGCCAGAAAGGAGGGTTATAGAAATAACGACATCAATTTGTAGACTAATAATGATATGCTAGATAATTATATTATTTAAATACTTATCTATCATAGCCTGCTACTTCGAAGATGAAACAATGTATTAAATCACATAGATTACTAAACAATAAAAGTAAAATCGAGAGCTTCTTTTTGAAAGATTATTTATTGTTTGCATTCTTCCCCAATTCCTCAACTCTACGCCAATATAGATACACAATATGTGCTGAAACCACAGCATCCACATCTTGTTTTATAATTGATTCCTACTGAAGCAGTCTTTCCTAAGATTTAGGCATGGTTATCATTTATATTTATATATTATATTTATCAATATATGTGTGTGCAGTGGTGATAGGTAGGAAAATAAAAACGTTGTTTCTGAAACATTTTGAACACTCCTCTGTTTACAAAAGTAGTAGTTCAACAATTTGCCACTATGCGCCGCTAGTACCCTTTGGGCAAGACCCATGTGGATGAACTCAGACGGCACCTAGCGGCCACTATGGGTACTATAACCCGACGCGTCAATGAACACCTTTCAGTTTGCATGAGTCTCTCGTCAGGTGGCGACTCATGCCGGTCTCTGTAATGCTTTGGTCGAATAGAAGCACACACACAGCTTAGGTGTGGTGTAGGTGTGTGGCGGGGCTGTAGGTGTGTGGTGAGGGTTTAGGGATATGGTGGGGGTGTAGGTGTGTGGTGGTGTAGGTGTGTGGTGGGGTGTATGTGTGTGCTGGGGTGTAGGTGTGTGGTGGGGTGTAGGTGTGTGGTGGGGGATTAGGGATGCTAAAGATTGTGAGGTGCCACTCTGCAAGACAACCCTACACCTCCACCACAAACCACCTACACCCCCACCACACACACCATCAACCCCCACCACACACACCTACACCCCCACCACATCCCTAAGCCCCCCCACACCCCCTAACCCCCACACACACCGACACACCTACAACACCAAACAACCAAACACACAACAACACACCTACACCTCCACCACACCCCCACCACACACCTAACCTCCACCACACACCTAAGCTGTCACCACACACCTACACCCCCACCACACACCTACACCCACCACACAACCACCAAACAGAACAACACACCTACACCCACAACATCCTAAACCCCCACCACACACCTACACCCCCACACACACATACACCCCACCACACACCTACACCCCCCACACACACCTACACCCCACCACACACCCCCACCACACACCTACACCTCCACCACACACCTAAACCCTCACCACACACCTACACCCCACCACACACCTACACACCACACACCACCAAACAGATACCACACACCTACACCTCACCACATCCCTAAGCCCCCACCACACACCTATACCCCACCACACACCCACACACACCACACACCTACACCCCACCACACACCTACACCCACCACACACCTACACCTCACCACACCCTAAACCCCCACCACACACCTACACCCCCACCACACCCCTAAACCCTCACCACACCTACACCCCACCACACACCTACACCCCCACACACCTACACCCCCCACACACCACCTACACCACATCCCTAAGCCCTCACCACACACCTAACCCCCACCACACACCGACACCCCCAAGACATACACACATACACCCCCCACACCTACACCACATCCCTAGACCCTCACCACATACCTACACCCCCACCACACGCCTAAACCCTCACCACACAAGGGAGTTTTTTTTTGTTTTTGTTTTTGTTTTTATTGAGGCTGTATTTATACTGTCCATAGCATATAAGCCTGGGTATTCAGGCTTGTTTTCAATGCTGGCCAGCTGTAGTGTTGGTGTTGTCTTATCACACAGTAGCTGCTGATAAGGTATTTGATTGCCTGTATTTCAGTAGCAGATAGATAGTTGGTTGGTCTGGTTAGTACTATAGTAGTCTATGTTAATTTTTTTGGATTTTCTTGGCATATATGTGCTTTATTTTTTCTACTCTTATTTCTAGACTAGCCTACTCCTATTTACATATCATAGGCTTGTACGCAGCTGTGAGGTGTGTTATCTGGGTGCTTTTGGTATGGTTACCTTCCATTGGGCGTCTCGCTGGTGGGCCGTGACATGTATCACCTGCCCCTTTGCGGTGCAGCTTAGTTGGGGGTTCCTAGCCTTATTTTGCACAGATATTTTTTGTATGTTTTTAGGTCAGGAATTTGTCGTTCCTTTACTGTTTGGGCATTCCACACCTTGGCAGCCATTTCTAGCGTGCTTCTCTCGTGAGCTTTTATTTGGCTTCTGGTCTGCTTTAGTAGTGGCGCATTATTTGCTCTAGTTGCCCTTTGTGGTTTTGTTAGGAGTTTATTGTCTTGACTATAGCTGTATGCTAATGTTTTCAGATGAATTATTCTCCTATTTTCTAGCAATTTTACTTTGGTTCTTTTGTGTATGTCATAGGTGGGGTGCAGCTTGTCTACTCTGAGGCAGATTTTCAGGGCTCTGTTCTGTAGTGTTTGCAGTTTTTTTAGAAGTTCTTTCTTTGCACCCATGTAGTTTACATCTCCATAGTCAAAATAGGGTAGCACCATGCCCTTGAAGATTTTTATTGACATTTCTTGTGTCATGTAGTCTCTTAGCTTTGCAAATAGCCACAGTTTGTGGTTTACCTTTTGGACAATTTTGTTTATACATAGGTTGTAGTTTAGTTGGCTGTCCAACTCAAGGCCTAGGTATTTGTCAGTTGATTGAGAAAGTAGTTCGCATTAAAACTAGAGGTTTGCATATTGACCAATTTCATATGATGTCAGCATGTCAGTGCGCACGCTGCTTGGCTGCAGGACAACATCCGGTCACACTGCAAACTCAATGGCTATGAGCAATCTTCATAGAGAAAAGGTGAAATATCTCTTAAACCAAACCACCTAGCCACAAACTGAACTGGAAGACATATAGAAAACATATTCAAAGAAGAGATTATATTAAATTTATATGGTTAGGGCTCTGCATTTCTATTAATTTTGAATAAAATCGACGTATTGCACTGCGCGTACCGGCACACTCAATGCATTGTCAATGGCCGTGAGCAATCTAATGAATCTTAATACAGAAAAAGTTAAATATCTCTAAAGCCACACCATCTAGAAACAAACTGATTGGAATACACACAGAAAACAAAAAGATTATATTAAATTAATGAAGTTAGGGTTCTGGGTTTCTATTAATTTTGAATAAAACTGATGCTTTGCACTGAGCGTACCGGCAAACTCAATGCATTGTCAATGGCAGTGAGCAATCTTCATACAGATAAAGTTAAATATCTCTAAAACCACAACACCTAGAAAGAAACTGATTGGAATACACATAGAAAACATGTTTACTAAAAATATTATATTAAATTGATACGGTTAGGGTTCTGGATTTCTATTAACTTTGAATAAAACTGATGTTTTGCACTGCACGTACGGCAAACTCAATGCATTGTCAATGGCGGTGAGCAATCTTCATACAGAAAAGGTTAAATATCTCCAAAACCACACCACCTAGTAACAAACTGATTGGCATACACATAGAAAAGATGTTTACCAAAAAGATTATATTAAATTAATGAAGTTAGGGTTCTGGATTTCTATTAATTTTGAATAAATTTAAGGTTTTGCACTGGGCGTACTGGCAAACTCAGTGGCAGTGTGCATTCGTTCTGCAGCCAAGCTGCGCGCGCATACACGATGTTTACAAACATGAAAGGGGTCTATAGGTAGTTATCGATATTATATCAGATGATGTGAAAGTTACAATTACAGGTTAGCTTTTGTACTGATTTAGTATCTAATGGCTATGGATACACAGACTAGATTTGAGCACAACTGGATCAGGGGATGGACGAGCCCCAGACCGTCATCCGGAGTGGTCCATGGTGATCTGGGGTGATCCATGGCTCGTCTGGGGTGATCTGTGGTTTGTCCGGCCTCGTCCGGGCTCCACCCCGGATGTTTTAAAATGTTTAAAACATCCAGGGCGGTCCGGGGGATTTTGCGATCCGGGTTCGATCTGGCATGGGTGGTCCAGGGGTGGTCTGAGTAGTCCGGGGGTGGACCGTGGGTGGTCCGGGGCTCATCCGGGGCTGTTTTGCCCCGGATGAGCCATGTTTCAGCCATGGTTTAACCCGGACAACCCCCGGACTTTCCCGGACTACCCCCAGCGCAGCCACTGACCACTCCCGGACTGCTCGGATAAGACCCAGACACCCCGGATTAGCCACAGATCACCCCGGACTGCCCGGTTTACCCTGGATCACTCCCGGATTACTCATGGATCACTGGCTTTTAGTATATATAGCAGGCACAAATCCACTTCATGCATCACTTCCTGCTTGACTCTCAGAGGGTGGACATCATGGATGCCTGCTCGAGGCAGCGCAGGCATCAACTTCAGCTGCTGAACTGGCAATTACAGCTACATCAACGACAGTATGTTAACAACATGATTATGTTGCAAGTTCTGCTAATCCAGAGAAGACTTAAAAGAAAACAGCGAAGAAGTGTGTGGGTTCGACCATGGTTGGATAGGAGAATGCAGTTTGGGCAGTTTGCAAATCTTATGCAAGAGTTACGTATCGAAGATGTTCGAGCATACAGAAACTTTCTACGCATGGATCCGGATATGTTCGAGGAGGTTCTCCTTCGCATCGTTCCAAGAATCAAGAAAATGGACACGTTCTACAGAAAGGCGTTAACACCTGGATCGAAACTGTCATTCACTCTGCGATACCTAGCCTCTGGTGACAGCTATCATTCTCTGATGTATGGTTTCCAAGTCCCGCACATCACCATCTCGCTTGCCATTCATGAGGTGTGTGAAGCTATAATTGCCGAGTATGCCGAGGAGGTGATCCAAGCTCCAACTACAGAACAGCAATGGAGAGGTATTGCTGAGCAGTTCTCCACAAGATGGCAGTTTAGTATTTATTTTTATAATGTTTATGTTAATACTGAAATCTTAAACTAAATAATGGTGGTTTTTTTTTGTAGTTTATTGTTGCTGTAAGAGCTTAACTTATTTCATGTGCTATTTATCGAAAAGGGAATCTGAAACTAGTTAATGTTTTTTCTTTCTTTATTGTTGCTATAAGAGATTAACTTATTTAATGTGCTATTTATCGAAAAGGGGTCTTAATACTGAAATCTGAAACTAATTAATGTTGTTTTTTCTGGTAGTTTATTGTTGTCAAAAGAGCTTAACTTATTTCATGTGCTATTTATCAAAAAGTGTTTTTTGGGGAGGGGAAAGGGGGAGAATTTTTTTTGTTAAATAGTTATTACTTAATTTCAGTTTTACCTTTATTACAAGTGACTATGAACTAAATGGACTAAAGCATTAACATAGATTGAAACAAACCAATGTAGTTAACGTTTCATATTATTGATATTTTTATAATAGTTTATATACTTTACACAATCACAACTCTGGTCATGATCACCTTCACAATCACTCATGCATAACAAGTCCATAAATACAATGTACAGAAGTTCATTTCACAATGTTCAGTGCACAAACACAAATGCTGCACACCCGGATCATGTCGCATCGCAACCTGTTGTGTTCCAGTCAGCCGCGTCCTGATGTTCATCAAGTCCACCTCACATTCACAAAGGCTGCTCCAGATGATGTCCCATCCCAGCCTTTAATGTGGGGATCATGATCAGATCATGTCCCATAGCCCTTACAAGCTGCATCTGTAAACCCATGGAGCGCATGGTAAACAACCGCCTCGTCTGGCTACTGGAGTCAGGACACCACCTGTCCAATCTTCAATGTGGCTTCAGATGGGGCCGCAGCACCCTCGACCATTTGGTGAGCATGGAGACCTTCATAAGAGATGCTTTCCTTAAGAAGGAGCACGTTCAGGCTGTCTTTTTCGACCTCGAAAAAGCCTATGACACAACGTGGCAGCATGGCATCATGGAGGATCTTCATGCGATTGGCCTTCGTGGCCACTTGCCAATTTTCATCAGGAACTTTCTAGCCTTCAGGCATTTCCGCGTCCGTGTCAAGACACCTATTCCCGTCTACACTCACAGGAACTAGGAGTACCTCAAGGCAGCATACTGGCGTGACCCTTTTCGGGGTCAAGGTCAATGGTATTGCTGCTGCTGTAAAGCAGGGGGTCTCCTGTAGTCTTTTCGTGGACGACTTTGTTTTATATTACAGCGGTGCTAACATGAATGTCATAGAGAGACAGCTACAACCAAGCATAAATGGGATCCATCGATGGTCAGTTCTGAACGGTTTCAAATTTTCCAAGACCAAAACAGTCTGCATGCACTTCTGCCTGCTGCGTAGAATGCATGCGGAACCGGAGCTGACCCTGGATGGGGATCCCATTAAAGTCGTTGAGAAAACCAAATTTCTGGGCCTCATTCTCGACGCAAAACTGTCTTTTGTGCCACATATAAAGTACCTGAAAACAAGATGCCTGAAAGCGCTGGATATTCTGAGGGTGCTGTCCAGCTCAGAGTGGGGAGCGGACAGAGATGTTCTGCTCTCCGTGTACAGAACCTTGGTTCGTTCACGAGTGGATAGTATACGGTTCCGCAAGGAAATCATATATTGGGCTGCTAGACACGATCCACCACCAGGGACTGCGCCTGGCCCTTGGGGCCTTCCGCACCTCACCAGTTCAGAGCCTTTATGTCAAAGCCAATGAACCATCACTTAACAACAGGAGAATCAAACTGGCCATGCAATATGTAGTCAAGATAAAAACTAATGCATTGAATCCTGCACACAATTGTCTATTCGAGCAACATGACGAATCCAGGTATGAAGCCAGGCCAAATTACATCCGGCCACTGAGGCTACGAATGAAACTTCATTTGGAGGCCTTGGGCGTGGATTTGGACGTGTTGGAGGATGCCAAACTCCCAGAACATCCCCCGTGGTCGTTGAGAAAGCCATCGGTTATCCTCCGACTCACGGAACTGAGGAAGTCTGGGACACATCCACTCGAGTACCAAGGACTGCATGCAGAGATTCAAGGCCAGTTTGCAGACCACCTCTCCATATACACTGATGGTTCGAAAGACCAAAGCCGGGTAGCTGCTGCGGCAGTCTGCCGACGGGAAAGATTTGGTGTACTGTTTGCCCGATCAGAGCTCGATTTTCACTGCAGAAGCCCGAGCACTCCTTCTCGCTTTGGAGTGTATCGAGGTATCCAACCACACTAACTATGTTATATACAGTGATTCGTTCTCTTGCCTCCTGGCTGTTGCTGGACTGAAAACGAATCACCCTATTCTAGCAACGGTCATTTATAAAATGAACCAACTGACAACGGATGGGTATGATATCCACCTGTGCTGGGTGCCTGGCCATGCCGGCATACAAGGAAACGAACGAGCTGATCGGGCTGCGAAGAAGGCCCTGAACTGTGATCTTGAACCATGTCTGATCCCTCACTCTGATCTGAAACCACTAATAGCCACCCACATAAAATCCAAATGGCAACATGAGTGGGATGAAAACATTAATAAACTTAAAGAAATTGAACCATCTGTGGGAAAGCCACCACAGACTCATGCGGGAGGTTGGCGGGACCAAGTGGTCCTTAGCCGCTGCCGTATTGGCCACTCGTGGCTTACACATGCTTTTCTGCTCAAGGGGGAACCTCCCCCTGAATGTATTGGGTGTCAGTCCCCGCTGACACTCAAACACATTTTACTAAGTTGCGTTGATTTTTTGGCCCTGCGCCAACGGTTCTACACTGCAGACAGTATGCATGACCTTTTTACTAAGGTAAAACAGGAAAACATTTTAGCCTTTTTGAGGGCAGCTGGACTGTACCACCTCATATAGTTTACTAAATAGATTCTATCAATTATTAATAAAACTTTTCTTTTTCTATGGGAATTTGTTTCCCTTGACCACAAATATATGATTGTGAGCTTTCTAATTTAATGAGTGTCTATTGGCACATAATTGATTGTCTGCTTTTACATGTAAAAGCGATGGTTTGAACAAAAAACAAACATTTCTCACCGTGAATATGGCCTATGCTGCCGACACGGCGTAAAGCAACCACCAATCAATCAATCAATCAATCAATCATCAACCTTTAATGTGGTTAGCTGAGATTGGATAGTCCTGTGATGTTTCCCACACTGGCGTGCTGGACGGCCGTGTGTGACCCGTAGTTTTTCCAGTCACTCTCGTCCCAATGTTGTCAATGTTCAAAGTCCACCTCACAGAGGCTGCTCTGCGTCATGTCCCATCCCAGCCACTAGTGTGGTAAAGCTGAGATCGGACAGACCCGTGATGTTCTCCACACTGCTTCCTGGCGTGCTGGATGGGCGTGCGGGAGCCATGCTATTCCAGTCAACCAGGTAACACCCCTCAGAGCTGTGGCGTCTTGCAGTGGCGGAAGGGCCGGGTCGAGGAGTTGTCCAGATGACTTCAGAGCCTCCCGGTTGTAATCCCATCGACGAGTCGGGGAAAGCCGTCACGGCCGCAGGCATAGGCAACGGGGCTGGTGGTTGAGGCTCTGGACGACATGCTTGTGGACACTGTGGCTCCTTCTGGCATAGCAGTTGTAGTGACTGGGAGCGTAGCCGCATCGCCAAGGCGAAACTCCCCGAATAGAACTCCCCGAGAAGCGACGGGTCAATCTCTTCGGCTACCGCCCCCAGCCACGTTCCCCACAGCATCGGTTGCAACACTTTCGCCGGCTCCATCATCCCGCTCAGCCGGCCCTGGATTATCCCAACCTCCTCCTGCTGGTCCAGCAATTGTGACAACAAATGGTCAATGTCGGTGTTGCTGGTGGGTGTTCGGGGGGTGCCATTCCCATTGGCTGCCAGGCGCGGAGTTGCGCGTAGAGTTGCTGCTGTGGGTGGTGGTTGACTCGATGGTGGTGGAGCCTGGTCAGGTGGTGTGAGATTGTCATTGTTGACATCGACGGAGGTGAGAGGGCCGCCACCTGAAGTCACACTTGTTGCTGTAGCTGTGGTTGCTATCGAAGTTGCGTGAACAGGTTGCAACAGGGACTGCAACGTCACCCCCGATCTCGATGGCTGCTGCACGATATGCGTTCGCAGGAATCCAAAATGTTCCTGTATGCACATCTCGCGCTCCAACAACTCCCTCGCTGCAGCACCGGACTTCAAGGCTCTCAATTTGCCTACCTTTGTCCGTATGACCTCATACCATGTGATGAGTGGTTTGGGTTCATCCAGCCCCATCTCCTTGGCCTTCTCCTCCCATGCACGTCTCTTCAAAGCGGTGTTCTTATAGTCACTCTGTCCTTTCACATAGATGTAATCATGCAACCGTAGCCACTCAGACATCTCGATGTGCTGTTCACTTGTGAGCAGAAGAGTGTCCTCCTTCTTCCGCCTCACTGACAAAGTCCCTTGAGACAACAGGACTGCTGGAGGTGGCATCACAAGATGAAGAGTCGGTGACATGTCCCAGAGAGATTCCTCGTCGGAAGACAATCCGGAAGTTCAGTGTGATGGTGCTGGTTTCTTCCGCGCTTTCATGGCAACCTTCTATGTGGCAGGCTCCTTCTGAGCAATGCTCTTGGATGCAATTCTCTTTCCTGTAGGCTTGGTCATGGTGAGATATGTGCTCGGCGCTGCTGGATTTGGAAATAAACTTGGCAGCGCCGCGCGCTCTTTTATACTCACAGCTTTCTGGGAGTAGTCCAGGGGTGGTCCGGCAGTCCGGGAGTGAACCGGGGGTGAACTGGGGCCGGTCTGGGCTTCCAGGGGTGGTCTGGGGCTCGTCCGAGCTGGTCCAGGGCCGGTCCGGCCCAGACCGGGTACAAGACCGGGGAGTCCGGGGGGTGGTCCGGGGTCTATCGGGGCTCGTCCGGGGCAGTCCGGGGCGATCAAGCATGGTCCGGTGTCGATCCGGGCTTGTCCAGGGCTAGTCCGTGGCTACACTGGGGAGTCCGGGGGTGGTCCAGGGCGATCCGGCCTCTGGTCCGGGGCTCGTCTGGGAAGGTGTGACTGCGAGGCAAAAAACGACGAAAACAGCCATTTTATCCAGGGTGGTCTGGGACAGTCCGGGCGACTGCTCCGGAGGTGGTCCAGCTCAAAATCTGGGGCTCGTCCGGGTAGGTGTGACTGGGGCTTAAGAAAGAAAACTATTTTATGTGCAACGCTAGACATACTAGGTGCATGGCTGTTTGATTACAACTCGCCGTCTGAAACTTATATGAAATATGTTCAAGAGTTCAGAAGGCTCACGACTGGTAATTTCATTAATAAAACTACATTATAAAAATTATCTGTAGACAATTTCAAGCTAAGTGTGCATGTGGGTTTAAAGTTGCATAGTCCGATGGTTTTGAGTTTCTGTCATTTTCTCAGATAAATATATTAGCTTATAGCCTACCTTACTTTAGTTTGAAGTAACATTTATTTTAAATGGCTAAGTTTTGGGATATTTGAAGTGCAAATATGTCAAATTAATTTAGGCAGGCTTGACAACATTCTGACACCATAGGCTTCTGCAGTCAAAGGTTCTATTCAATCGACTTAGTGTCACGTTTTATGTGGAAACACATGTTTAAGTAAGTGCATCATTATCTAAGTTAGATATGTAGAATCAATTTTAGATACTTGTCTTGGTTTTGAAAATTTGATGCTTCATAGGATTATGCAGCTTTAAGTCAAGACGATTTAAGTGAATCCACGACAAAAGCTCACAAGACAAAAGCTCACAAGACAAAAGCCCACAAGACAAAAGCTCACATCCTTCATGAAAAAAAAGAGACAAAATATCACAAGCTAATATGTATAAGCGATGCTTAGGGCCGACCCCCCCAATATAAATACAGCAAAGTATTTTATGATGGCACGTGTATTTTTTTACTCCACTCGAGGTGTTCGATTTGAAATTCTAGCAACTCGGGTGTTTGCAGCATTCAGCGCACCAATGCGACTGAAAACTCCCCAAAACAACAACAACTGGGGTGACCCGATTCGCGGTCGTGATAATCAAATACGGCCGTCATTTCCGCGGAATAAACTATTAATATTTCATTTGTGCACCCATGTTGATGCCAAATTGTTCTTTATTTCTTTTATTTTTGAATAAAATCTAAGTTTTGAACTGTGCGTATCGGCAAATTCTATGGCAGCGGGCAAATTCTATGGCAGCTCTTTGCTGCGGAGCGAAGCTCGACTAGCGATTTCCGTTTCCGTTTGCTGGATTTTTCTCGGTTTCTCGGTACGAGTTTACAAATGGCAGCGCCCATACAGTGCTATTTCCGTTTCCGTTTGCTGGATTTTGGCGAAGTCATGTTCAGTAGGAGTATTGTTTATGTATTTGTATATATATCTACATGCGTTAGTCTTAAGCCTCCCCGTGGGTGGGTCGGTATTATGTGCATGGAACTCACGGACCAATATCCACGGGAGTTCCCTTTGCGGAAGCGAGTGTCGCAGTTTCAGCGCCCGGTCAGTTTCAGCGCCCAGTCAGTTTCATGCGCATGCGTCAAAATCTAACATCATCGTTACTAACCTTATAAATTTAATATAATGTTTTTGGTAAAGATGTTTTCTATATGTGTACCAAACGATTTTTTTCTAGATGGTGTAATTTGAGAGATATTTGACTTCTGTATTTTCTGTCTGAAGATTGCTCACCACCATTGACAATGCCTTGAGTTTGACGGTACGCGCCATGCAAAACGTTAGTTTTATTCAAAATTAATAGAAATCAAGAACCCTAACCATATAAATTTAATATAGTCTTTATGATAAAGATGTTTTCTATATGTGTACCAAGCGATTTATTAATAATAGGTGGTGTAGTTTTAGAGATATTTCACTTTTGTTGTATTTTCTGTATGAAGATTGCTCACGACCATTGACAATGCCTTGAGTTTGAGTCTATACGGGCCGTTGAAACTGACCGGGCGCTGAAACTGCCACACCGGATCCAGGTGACATATAGCCAGCTTCCCTGGCCCTTCAACAGAGGTCGCCACTCAGACGGCACCTAGTGGCTAGGTTACATGCGGCATCTCCTAACGCTAATCTGAAACCAGACGGGACAGTTGAATGAGTTATAAGCGTCCGTCTCCCGTTTTGGTAGATAGTGGGATTGAAGATTCGAACCCACGGCTTTGAACATATCAGAGGGGGTGGCCGAATAGTTAGAGCGTCCGTCTCCCGTGTTGGTAGATCGTGGAATCATGTTTTATTTCTGTTTAAGTTTGTTTGTTGTTTTACATCCTAGCAACATCTAAGGTCATATCAGGATGGGTACTGACTTGTGACAGTGCTGTTTAGGTGTCAATCAATGCACAATAGCGCGCTGTCAATCAATATACCATACACCAACTCCAATGGTAATAGATCCTAATGTTAGGCTTAATTAAATTAATTTTATTCCAGAAAAAGTATACCCATATATGTATATATATATATATATATATATATATGCATGAACAATATATATATGTATATACATGAACAATATATATAAGGCATATAAAGAATTATGCAAATATACGTAGGCGTAAAATACATTATGCCCCTTTCGAATGTTTAACCAAGGTTATTACGAAATGGTCTATTGATTCATTGGCACTATGCCATTTGCTGCGAGCCTGCTCCGGCGGTGCTTTGGTCCTGCGTTGGCCTATAAATATACCGTTGGAGCGCCTGCCTCGCCCCACTCGGTTGTTTTTTATTTTACGTGCACATCGTTGGGGCGGGTGCACTCAGCCATCACTTGCTTACTGTTGATGTCTGTCACCGCTGGTCGTCGCTACTCAGTACCTGGTATGATGTATAATGCATTATACGAGTGTAAATGCAAGGGTAGCATGCACACCCTATATTTCCTCTGTGTGTATTGGTGGTGTGCCCCCCCCCTCCCAGCTGTTGTGTTAATTGCCCCCCTCCCCCCTCGTGTCACACACTGGAGGAATTTTTCTTTATATATATAGAACCCAATGAGGTTAAAGATATCGACATTGTATATATATATATATATATATATATATATATATATAAAAGCCTATATCACATTTCTGCAATGATTCTTAGGACTGTAGCATAGTAATTAGTAGAAGTAAGCCTACTGTCAATCACATGCCTGCAGGGATAACATCATTCACTGGCAACATGATTCAATTGACAGCTCCTTAGGTCTTTTAAAATCAAAAGTAGCCTAATTAAAAATTGACCACTTGGTGAAGGCTTAGATTGACAGGGATGTATGCTAATGCTGTCACATGTTCTGCCAGTCCTTTTCGTGTAGTGAGACCAGACGGGATGGCCGAATGAGTTGAGCGTCCGTCTCCTGTTTTGGGAGATACGGGGATCCGAACCCATGGGGTCATGCGTTCGAACCCTGGTCGAGTCAAACCAATGACTTAAAAATTGATACTTGTCGCTTTCTAGCCAGGTGCTCAGCATTATTAGGATAGGGCAAGGAGCAGTGGAATGCGGAAGACCAACTGTTCGCGATTGAAATTTCCCCTGCTTAAAGAACTAATGTACCAAAAAAACAACAAAAAACAAAAAAACCTGGTCGAGTAAAACCAAAGTCAAACTAATGACTTATAAAATGTATTCTTGTCGCTTGCTAGCCAGGCACTCGGCATTATTAGGATAGGGCAAGGACTGGTTGGCTCAGTGTCAGGATAAAGTCACTGAGTGGGATATCAGCTCATGGTGCTGCTAGCCTGGTGTCCTAGTGGGGTAGCACTATATAGTTGCCATGAGTGTGCACTGTCACAAGTCGGTACCCATCCTGATATGACCTTAGATGTTGCCAGGATGTAAAACTCCAACAACTAACAAATCACACACACATTAACTCCCTTAAATTAGGTGTTTTTAATTCACATGCAAAACTTTGCCAATCTTCTCAACAGGTTGGCTCATGTTCAAACAGATCGTCCTCCTCCTCACCCATATATATATATTAACTGCCTTACGTTGGGTGTTTTTAATTTACATGAAAAGCTGTGCCAGTCGTATTGGGTCGTGTTCAAACAGATCCCTTAAACTGCCTTGCGTTGGATCTGTTTGATTTATATAAAAAGAAATTGGTAGTTGCCTTACCATTTTGACTCATGTCCAAACAGACGCCCACACACATTAACTGCATTACTATCAGGGTCCGTACGGGACCTGCAAAGTCTTGAAAGGTCTTGAACTTCATTTGTCCCATTTCAAGGCCTTGAAAAGCCTTGAATTTAACCTATTTGGGGTAAATACTCTTGAAACGCCTTGAATTCCAGTAAACTGTCCCCATCGATCTACATTAGTCCTAAATCGCCATTCTCCATTGGTTTTTATTTCTGAAACTTTTTGACTGAACAACTCAAAGGGTATTTTGGTATCCGACACTGTCAGCCTACTTTTGTGTAGGCCACTGTCACAACTACACATGTTTTCAAGTATTCCATTGTCAGAGTTATACATGCTTCCATATAAGTCATTGTCAGAACTATAATGCGTTCATGTAAGCCACTGTCACAGCAAAGGGTAAATACATCCAGGTAGGATGGGGAGGCTTGTGTGGTGGGGAGGCTTGTGTGCCTCCGTGACCATGAGAGCTATACCGGTGGGGGCTAACCCCCTGGCAGGTTTAACCAAGCCGGGCAGGACTCATGGTAGAAGACAGACTGAGAGCAGCAACTGGTCCTCCAGGTTGGGGGTTGGGCGTGGGATAACCCCACCCTGGAAAAAGAACAACGTTACAGAATCACAAACAAGAAACTCAAGGCCCAGGACTGGGAAAACTGGAGAGCCCTTGTTCATGGCCTATGCCCAAAGTTGGGCGGTAGGCGACACATTCATCTATGACATGGCTGAGGAGGTGTTTGTGTGGATGGGCACTGACGCCTCAATGGGCGAAGAAGAAGAAAAAAGTGAAGAATGTATTTTGCTTCTTTCATTGTGGAATTATGGTCTCATTTCATTTCCCCATTTTTCACCAGCTTTTAAATAGGGTTGGTGTTCACCCCTGTACTGTAGTACAGGGGTGAACCTGTTATCTAAGTGTGGGCATGTGTCTCCTCATTCCCTCCCTATTGACCCTTCTCAAGAGTTTGAATGTTTAGGTTGTTAGTGTTAGAGTTAATGGAAAGGGGGAGCCACTGGTACAGTGGAGATGCTAACTGGCCGACAAGACGATAGGTGGCGCCAGGGATAGTAACATCTCACTGTACCGGAGTCAGCCATGTTACCGGCTAACCTATGTACGGGAGTGATGAAGTAGCTACATGAATTTGACAGTTTGTCAATAATTCACCCATGTTTAGCATGGTGGAAGAATTACAGAGGAACATGATTTACAAAGTTGTTTTGCTTGATGTTACTTTGAGCGATATATATATATATATATATATATATATATATATATATATATATATCTGTATATATATAAATATATATGTGTATATATAAATATATATATATATACATATATATATATTTTTTAATATTATAAAGGAAAGTTTGTTTTAATAAATGACACCTCTAGAGCACCTTGATTGTTATCATCGGCTATTTGACGTCAAACATGTGGTCATTCTGACATATTTCTTTGGAGGAAACCTGCTGCCGTCAGATAGGCTACTCTTTGCGATAAGCAGCAATGGGTCTTTATATGCACTTTCCCACAGACAGGGCAGCCCCTACCATAGCCTTTGATGAACCAGTTGTGGACCACTGGTTGGAAAGGAAAATAGATCAAACTGCAAATGTCTCCACTGAGCAGGATCGATAGGATGACCCACACATTCACAGGTGGACACTCTACTGCCTGAGCTACATCCCGCTCTGCCTATATAATATACATACACATGTATGTATATCATATACATACTATTTGTATATATATATATATATATATGTATATATATATGTGTATATATATATATGTATATATATATATATACAAATAAGCCCTTCTCCTTAGATGTTGTGGGACTGCCTTTGTTTTCTAATCCCACCAATTTGAAGAAAGCAAAGAAAACAGCAACAACAAAAAGACACCGTAGAAACTGGAATTTTCTTTTGTTTCCTTAGTCACTCAATTCAAAGGTCATCATTCATGGGTTTTATTGGCTGATTTTATATGGTTACACTTTAATTGTCAAAAATAAATTGCATTGCAGTAAATAAAAAACACCTCACCTTATCATAATTAATAACTAATTGTCTTCACATGTCTTCCAATGTCTTAAAGTCAGTGAACCACAACATATCTTTTTTCCGCATATCTTTGGCAGTATATTTTGAAAGCAATTAATTAAAATATGCTTGCGGTATTACTATACATCAACTCTGAAAAAGGCCACTGCAGACAGTATGCATGACCTTTTTACTAAGGTAAAACAGGAAAACATTTTAGCCTTTTTGAGGGCAGCTGGACTGTACCACCTCATATAGTTTACTAAATAGATTCTATCAATTATTAATAAAACTTTTCTTTTTCTATGGGAATTTGTTTCCCTTGGCCACAAATATATGATTGTGAGCTTTCTAATTTAATTAGTGTCTATTGGCACATAATTGATTGTCTGCTTTTACATGTAAAAGCGATGGTTTGAACAAAAAACTAACATTTTCTCGCCGTGAATATGGCCTATGCTGCCGACATGGCGTAAAGCAACCACCAATCAATCAATCAATCTGAAAAAGGCCAGGGGACCAGACCACCAGCGCTTGCTGCAGTTACTGACACAGAGTGCGGCACCACAGTGAGAGCTTTATTTTCAAATTATATTCTACTACTAAATTGATGGCACGTTATACTTTAATTGCAGACATACTACCCATATATTATTAAAACGGTCTTTCTTGCCTTGGTGGACCAGCCGAGATGGCCGAATGAGTTAGAGCGTCCGTCTCCCGTGTTAGTAGATCGTGGGGTCGTGGATTCGAACCCTGGTCGAATCAAACCAATGACTTAAAAATTGATACTTGTCGCTTCCTAGTCTGGCGCTCGGCATTATTAGGATAGGGCAAGGACTGGTTTGCTCAGGGTCAGGATAATGTGACTGAGTGAGATATCAGGTCATGCTGCTGTCGGCATGGTCTTCCAGTGGGGCAGCACTATAAAGTCACCATGAGTGTGCACTGTCACAAGTCGGTACCCGTCCTGATATGACCTTAGATGTTGCTAGGACGTAAAACAACAAACAAACAAAACCCGTTTTGGTAGATCGTGGGATTCGAACCCATGTGTTCGAACCCTGGTCGAGTCAAACCAATGACTTAAATAGTGATACTTGTAACTTCCTAGCCAGGTGCTCAGCATCATTAGGATAGGGCAAGGACTGGTTAGCTCGGTGGCAAGATAATGTGACTGAGTGGGATATTGGGTCTTCGTGCTGGTGGGCTGATTTCGCAGTGGGGCAGCACTATGAAGTCACCATGAGCGCACACAGTCACAAGTCGGTAACCATCCTGATATTATCTTAGATGTTACTAGGACGTACAACTCCAGCAACCAACCATCTTCTTACCTTGATGTGCGGCGCCCGCTCACCGCGATAATGTCATGAGCGGATAGAGGTCCCTGTCACAAACAATCCACCTAATATAACACTCACCTGGTGACTGAGATAGACTGCATGGCAACAAGTGATTTCTACACATTTTGTATCCACATACTAGTTTGCATTGTGTGGGTATGTGTTTCAAGCAGTCATTATAAGTTGGTGTATTTTTTAAAGTGAGCATGTATCTTTTTTGGGGGTCTTTTTTGTTGTTGGTACATTAGTTGTGTAAGCAGGGGAAATTTCAATCGCAGACGACTGGTCTTCCTCGTTCCACTGCTCCTTGCCCTATCCTAATAATGCCAAGCGCCTGGCTAGGAAGCGACAAGTATCAATCAAGTCATTGGTTTGACTCGACCAGGATTCGAACCCACGATCCCATGATCTACCAACACGGGAGACGGACGCTCCTACCTCAATCGGCCATCCCGTCTTTGATTTCCCAATCTTCATATTTTGTTACCTTTAAATTAAAAACAAAAACCGTAGTATTATTAATTTCTATTTTGTTATTTTAGAGAGGGATTCTTTTATTCAGACCATGTGACCACAATAAAGTTCGTGATGAACAGCTAAAGGTCAACCTCATTAACTGTCCAGCGGAAGTTGTGCCTGAGCAGCAATTGTCTTTTACATCATGCACTTCCGGTTATTTTTGGGGATTATAAATTAGTTATGTATTCGGGGAAATGAATAGATTAGCCTTTCTTGGCTTCTTCTTAACAGTGTGACGCAGTGGGGTGGGTGGGTGGGTGGGGGGTCTAATTTAGCTTTTCTGTTAGGCCAACCATAAGCCCTGTTTACACGGGCGATTTAAAACGCTTCATATGAAACCACTTGCCTAGATCGACTCACATTTGGCGTGTAAACGCGGCTCTGTGGCGTTTTAGGGCTGAATCGATTCGTATGAAATGGTTCATCTATACCACCTCGCGAGGTAGTATAGATGAAGCGCTTCAGCTGGTTCCCGGCAGTGTTAGGGCCCGATTAGGCCGAAATCTAGTGAATGCGATCATATTTAACAGAATTTCATACTCAAATAATGAAATTTAATTAAATTAACCTTAAATTCCAAGCGATATTAACGTAGCAGCTACATCTGAGTCGAATCGACGAGTGTAAACTAAACACATAGCAGTGCTCGCCGGCTACAGGCGCACCACAGGCTGCTGGTTCCCGGCGCCAAAACACTTTTTAAACTCTGTCCGTGTAAACGCGCCTCAAAAACGCCTCATATAAATCGCTTTGTCTAGATCGTTTCACAATTCCCCGTGTAAACACGGCTTTACACAGAAGAAGTAGTGATCTTTAAGTTTTGTATTCTGTGTTTTGGCGCCAGTGTTTCATATGAATAGGAATCAATTACTTCGAGCTTATTTTGTATTGAACAGCTGCCTAAGTATTTGAACGAATAGATTTAGGGTCCATAGAGATTTTATTTCAGGTTAGTTTTCTAGGCCTTCAATTTTCATAGGAATAATCATTACATCAGTTATACCGAACTTATTTTACATTGAACAATTGAATAAGTATTTGAACTGATGAGAGTATGGCTATATGTGTATATATCTTTCACATTCTTGTTCTCTGGGATTTATTTTGCCTTGCTGTTTAATACGAATACTCATTACATTAAGTATACCAAGTTTATTTTGTACTGAATAATTAACTAAGTATTTGAACTGGGGCCAAATGTATGAACAACTTTTTATCGGCTCTGGTGTTAAGGGCGGCCGCCGGGTTAGCTAATGCTGGTGTTGGAATATGTGTCACAGGAAATGTATGCGGCCAAAGCACGGCTTGGTTAGCTAACCGATGTGTTATTTATAGATTTGGGTAACCCCTCTGAGCCTGTTGCCGGCGAGCACCACAATTTAACAATATCGGCGCTGATGCGGCGGCGGCGGCGGCATTAATATTGTGTTGCTTTTAGGATTAATTCAATTAAATTTCATGTTTTGAGTATGTAATTCTGTTAAATATGATCGCATTGAATAGATTTGGGCCTAATCGGTACCTAACACTGCTGGGCACCAGCAAGCCTTGTTATTGGTGAGCCTGTTGTGGCAGCGTTAATATCGGTTCGATTATTGGTTTAATTTGACCAAAATTCGGCGTCGTCGTTAATATAGCTTCGATTTTAGGGTTAATTTGATCAAATTTCATGTTTTGATTATGTAATTCTGTTAAATATGATAGCATTGAATAGATTTGGCCCTAATATATCGCCGCCGATATGGCGGCAGGAGTGACAGTGGCTACGCGTACTTGAGCTGAAGCAATGCTATGTCTATGCGGAGCATTTATTTTTGCAAAATAGATTTGAAGGTTTTCATTGGGTCGATTAAAAATATATTAATGTGTGATTGAAGAGGAAGATCCGAAGTATTTAATTTAACTTAAGAGCAATTTTCTCTGAAAGGATTAAAAACAGAGATAATATTGAAAGTTGCAGTATTCTGAGTGTCAGTGCCAGTGCCATCGGCAGCGATTTGCTTTGTTTATATTCGACAATATGAATATCGCAGTCGATGTAGCTGCGGCGTTGATATCGGTTCGATTTTCGGGTTAATTTAATTAAATTTCACGTTTTGAGTATGTAATTCTGTTAAAGATGATCGCATTGAATAGATTTGGGCCTAATCGGTACTTAACACCGACATTGAACTTGATATGTCTTGGTGTTAGTGTAGGCGAAGTTAAGCTCGCGGTGTTTCCCTAACACCGCCACATACATTGCGACTTTTCGCCGCTAAACCAGAAATCCCGTCCAAAACAAGTTTTGGCTCGCTAACACCGACACATACACATGGCCCCTGATAGACTGGCTATATATGCAGTGCTTAGGAACCTACTGAAATAATCTAACCGAGAAAAACAGATAATGCTTAAATGGACTAACACAGAGTATAGTAAAAGCTGGATTTTGGACTGGTGCTGGTAGCCTGGTTTCCCAGTGGGGCACCACTATAAAGTCGCAACTGTCACAAGTCAGTACCTGTCCTGATATGACCTTAGAATTTTCCTGGACGTAAAACTCCAACAACTAGCCAAGCTTAGCAAGGCTTAGCAAAGAACATGATGTAAAATATTCCGATTTTCAACGATAGGGGGGAGGCAAAATGGTATACGTGACCAGGTGCACACCTTTGTATATATGTAAGTGCTGGTGGTGCCTGAGTGGAATGTAAATAAACACAGTGGTGCTGGCTGGGTTGTGTATAAAGGGTACTCAAGGCCTACCCCCTCCCCCTCTACTGGGTAGGATCGCCACACTCAGGGTCAAGGTTCAAGGCTAGTGGTGGCCGGAGGGGCCACACGGCTTGGTGGTGGCGGGCAGACCACTGGTAGCCATGGGGACCAGGAATGCTTGATCCCTCTTGACAGAGCCAAGAATGCTTGTTTCTCATTGGGGGAAAAGGGTGGGGTGATAATCTACAATGAACCCATGTAACCATATAAATAATAAACCAGAGAGGCTTGGACACTCTCTTCTCACACTCTTACTTTGCTTTATTTTCTCTTTCTGTTTCTGTCCGTTTGGATTGTTTTTCACTTTAACCTATCTACATAGCCACATACTCGAACACGCAACCCTACAATGAGTTATGGTTCTGTCAGCTGGAGTTAATGCACATCATTTTTTTCACCGCCAGCAGTGACCTAGTTGCCGAGTGAATATTCTTTTCTTGTCTACTTATATATTTCAACTTGTCTAGCACGATACAGTATGGTGCAAACTGGTATGGGAACCGTTAGTTCTTACATGCATATACAGGCATTGTATTGTTTTCTCAAAATAAAAAATGCTAAAGGTGTTGGTTCTTGCAGACATTTTATGGTTTTCTGAAAATAAAAAGCGCTTTCACGCTCTCCTAACACAAATTAATTTGCATCTATGTTTGTTGGTGTTTTGCGTCCTGGAAATATCTAAGATCGTACAACCAGACTGAATGGCCGAATGAGTTAGAGCGTCTGTCTCCCGTGTTGGTAGACCGTGGGATCGTGGGTTCAAACCATGGTCGAGTCAAACCCATGACTTAAAAATTGATACTTGTCACTTCCTAGTGAGGCACTCGGCATTATTAGGATATGGCAAGGACTGGTTGGCTCAGTGTCAGGATAATATGACTGAGTGGGATATCAGGTCATGGTGCTGGTGGCCTGGTCTCCCAGTGGGACAGCACTATAAAATCAGCATGAGTGTGCACTGTCACAAGTCGGTACCTGCCCTGATATGACCTTAGATGTTGCTAGGACATAAAACAACAACAAACAAACAACAATATAAGATGATATCAAGATGGATACTAACTTTTGATAGTGTGCAGTTATAGTGGCTTTATTGGTCTGCCCCACTGGAAGACCAGGCTGGCAGCACCCAATATCCTACTCAGTCACATTATCCTAATACTGAGTGAGCCAATCCTTGCCATGTCATATTAATATCAAGTGCCATGCGAGGTAGCGACAAGTATCAACGATGTAATTGTAAGTCAATAGTTTTACCTGGCAGGGGATCGTCCGGTATATATATATATATATATATATATATTATATATATATATTATATATATAACGGACAAATCACAGAAGGAGGCTGTTACAGTACAAACCCGTTAAACCAATCTCGGTTAAACCAAACGATCGGTTAATCCTAACTTTTTTCGGCGGCCCGGCAAAATACTACCATTTATCATATAGCAAAAGTTGGTTAAACCAAAGTCTGTTAATCCAAATTATCGGTTAATCCAAACAAAATGTTTGGGCCCCAGGCTACTTCTGGTACAGTTAAACAAAACTTTCATGTGGTTATAAGGTCATCTGAGACTTTTTTATATGATAAATGGTAGTATTTTGCCAGGCCACCGAAAAAAGTTTGGATTAACCGATCATTAGGTTTAGCCAAGCTTGGTTTAACGGGGTTATACTGTATATACATAAAAACATTAATTAAAGTGTATATTACATTTATAATGCACCCACGTTTTTGCCAAAGCCAAGTCAAAGTCGAAGCCAAAGCTCGGTTAAACCAATGATCGGTTAATCCAAACAAATTTCTAGGGTCCCTTCAAGTTTGGTTTAACGGGGTTATACTGTAATAGCATCGACCACCTGGTTACAACGCCATGTGAGTTGTCTGAAAGCTACCTCCAGCCCCATTAAAGGACACACTGCAGCCTACCTACTGACCGAGTGTCAGGTGACACAATGAAAGCAAAGACCAATCAATCTAGAGTTAAGACACGCAGAGATTGGTCAGTCGGTTGTTGGAGTTTAACGTCCTGGCAACATCTAAAATCATATCAGGATGGATACCGACTTGTGACAGTGTGCACTCATGGTGACTCCATAGTGCTGCCCCACTGGGAAATCAGGCCGCCAGCACCATGACCTGATATCCCACTCAGTCACATTATCCTGACACTGAGCTAACCAGTCCTTGCCCTATCCTATTAATGGCTAGGCTAGGAAGCGACAAGTATCAATTTGATAAGTCATCGCTTTGACTCAACCGGGAACCAAATTCCTGATCTCCCGCACACTAGGCCCGCGTTCTACCGATTCAGCCACTGTGTCAGGTCACACGCAGCAAATTCATCTCTGGCCATGTGGCGACTGATCCCACACAGACCAACCAGCTAGCTTCAAATCCTTAACCCATGTATCAAATCCTGTGTCTAATTACTTCGGGCTGACATGGTCTTGTGGCCTAAGTCTTTCGCCAAATTAATCTCAGGGCAATGTGATCCAATTCTGGTTGGTGGTATAGTATTCTGTAGTAATTGCATAGTGAGAGCATTGACAACAAGACGATGGCCGAATGAGCTGTGCACGTAGCTATCGGGTGGCAGGTCATGGGATTCGAACCTCGGGTTCGAGCCTTTTCTGAGTCAACCCAATGAATTAAACATAATACCTCTCACATGCAGGTCCAAATTAAATTAGCATGTTGTCACTTCAATTGTCTCTAAAGTTATGTCATTTGTAATACAAGTTATTTAAAATTAGAGTAAGGTAGATTATAACAATCAACATAATATAGTGATCGAAGAAAATTGCAGGGACCTAAACGCTTGGACTATGCAACTTTATTACCCGATTCAACGGGTTACATCTACTATTTACCGAATGGGATGGCTGGATCCATAAGAGCGCTGGCTGGCTTCCTGTGCGGTTGTGGGTTCTAATCCTGGCCGAGTCAAACCAATGATTTACAAACTTTGTGCTTCTCACTACCTAGATAAATGATTCACCCCGTACTTGCAGTACACGGGTGAATGACAATGTAGCATAAATACGGGCGAAAATAGCTTTAGTATGGAACAGGAAGTAGAATGCCTGTCTCCAGTATCAAATGGGTACTTATATCAGCACAGAGTTGGTGAAATGGGAGAGAATGCAAAAAGACAAGATGGCGGCCATAGAATGCCGTCAATTTCACCTTTAAATTTAATTAAACTATATGTTTTATTATATTTGTCAACTCAAAGTTACTGGCGAAATATGAAGACATATAAAAAGAATAATTGTTGCTTCTTAGAACGTGAAATTAGGCTCTCATTTCATTTCTATGCTTTTTCGACAGCTTTTATCATCATGCTGTCGGTCGCGATGCGACAAAGACTGCTTTCATTACTTGACTGCCGCTCTCCATTTAGCTCTCTGCTGTGAGAGTGATGTCCATGAGTAGGTCTTCATGTCTTTCAGCTTCAGGTTTCTCTTGATGGTATCCTTGAGCCGGAGACGAGGGCGCCCTTGTGTTGCATTGTGTTCCTCCTAGCTGATTTTCCGCTGTTGATGGAAGATGAGCTCGAGCAGTGCGGTCCTTGGTAGCAGCGCGGTTGTACAGCAGCGCGGTTGTACATTTCATGAAAGCTGCCTGCAAAAGTGTTGAAGTGCTGCTGGCTTTTGCAAGTTACCAGCGGCACTCTCTCAGGGAGCAAATAGAGGTTTCACACCGGCAAGAACATGTCCAGACAGGCGCAAAACTATTTGTCCCTGCAGTGGCTGGTCGGGAGATGTTGGGAGTTCCATACATGAACCGCCCTTAATGCTGCCACAGTGACATGGTTTTCTGTTTAGGGTTTGCTCCCTTAGCCTTCGGTTCTGTCAAGAACCTGTACCACAAGGCAGTGCTTTACAACTCTGCAGGGCAGGGGCATCAAACTCCCTAAGGTATTGCAATACCTGCATACAGCTTTTATCTAAGGTTGGTATTCACCCATGTACTGCGAATACCAGGTGAATCCATTATCTAGTCACTACCTAGCCTGGTGCTCAGCATTAATAAGATAGGTCAAGGACTAGTTTTATCAGTATCCAGACCTGTGCACCTTCCGGATTTGTTCAGATTTGTTCCGGATTGCAAGGGTAAATATGGAAATACGGTTTCTCGGCCTTTGTTCCGGAAATTGACGCCGACTAAATATGGAAAATGATAAGTGTTTTCCCGGATGCACAGGTCTGTAATAGTAGCTCCTCCAAACAGGCTGACATCAGTGACTCAGCCAGGCTGCATGAAACCTGGCAGGAGTTGGCACTGACCCCCCCCCCCCCCCACCCATGTCTTTTGTGTGGCAGTGATTGGCATGTTGAACAGTTACTATAAATATCTACCAATGGCAGAACAGAAGACAGTTTGAGCCTCATTTTGAAATCAAACATGTTGATATACATGTGATAGAAGTGTGAGAAAATTCAAAAGGAAAAATATATTGAAGACAAGGTTTCACATGAAAGTTTGCTTGTGGATATTTTGTAATTGTTTATTTTTCATTGTAAATGTGTTACTGAAAGTCATTCAAGAATACGGAACATAGTTTTGACAATACGGAAAGCTGCGAGATCGGGTGCACAGGTCTGAGTATCACAATAATGTGATTAAGTGGAACATCGGGTCATGGCACTGGTGGCTCGGTCTTCCAGTGGGGCAGCACTATTAATTCACTGTGGGTGTGCACTGTCAGAAGTCGGTACTCTTTCTGGTGTTACCTGAAGGTGTTGCCAGGATGTTAATAAAAAAGAAAATTAACAACAAAAAACTCCAACAAAAAACCCTGTGCCATTCTTTCTTTGTTCACTGCAATTAATATGGAAAGCCAGTTTAATTAAGCAAGTGTGACGTCTTATTTATCATATAAAGCAGTCAGGTGCCTCCCCACCCCACCCACCGCATCCACTCCACACACACACCATGTCAACGTCCGCGCATAATTACGCCAACTCATCAGGCCATCACGTGACCGAACCACTTGACCAGTCAGTAACCATGGCGAGGCGTGAGACGGGGTGTGGGGGGGGGGGGGGGTAACAGGTCATATGGGCCGGAAGCGTGAGGCACGACTCAGCCATGTTGGATCGCCACTGGCCATGTTGGTGGTTTACAAAGCATTCGCCTTATGGTGCTGTCACATTATGACGCGTCGCGCAAACGTAGGTCGACATTTGTGATTTTTTGCCGCTACATCGGGATACATTAGGCACTCATTGGTATACGTCAATGTACATCGATGTTCATCGAGATACGGCGTCGCACGTCGGCAAAGTTTTGTGCATGCACAAAACTTTCGACGTACAACAACGTTTGACAACGTGTGGATTTTACATCCGCCATACATTATGTATACGTTAGGCATATGTTAGGCATACATCGATGTACGTTAGACATATGTTAGTCAAACGTTGTTCACTACGTGGGAACGTACAATCCACATACTGACAACTTATGGATAACGTATGCCTAATGTACATCTAACGTATGTTTAGTGTTTCTCCAGCGTGTCTTGATGTATGTAACATATGAAGCGTAGTTCTGGCGATCAAATAACATATGTAATGTTCACCGGTGTTCTGTGAACGTACCGTGAGCGTAATTCGAGCATTTTTCGCCGGGAGATACGTTAGCCATACGTTGGTCATACGTTGGCCATACACTGTCTATACGGTATGTATGCGTCCAACTTTGCCCCCCATGCCGAAAGGTTTGACGCTTCTCGACTTAAAAAAGTGATTTTACGCATTGGCGGCGTGCTGGTGAGATGCGCCGTAATGTGACAGGGGCATTAACTGGACCCTTCTTGCTGTCATCATGTTGGTTGGTTGTTGGAGATTTACGTCCTGGCAACATCTAAGGTCATGTTAGGACAGGTACCAACTTGTGACAGTGTGCACTCATGGTGACTTTATAGTGCTGCCCCACTGGGAAATCAGGCTGCCCGCACCATGACCCAATATCCCACTCAGTCACAAGATCCTGACACGTAGCTAATCAGTCCTTGTCCTATCCTATTAATGCCAAGCACCAGGCTAGGAAGTGACCAGAATCAATTTTATAAGTCATTTGTTTCACTCGACTGGGAATAAAAATCCTGATCTCCCACACGAGAGGTCCGCGCTCTACCGATTCGGCCACTACGCCGGGTACTATCATAAGGTGTGACCAATCAATGCCTTCTTGGAAGTGTGCTGACACTCGCCTTCTTTCTTTGTTTTCTTTCCTTTCTTTTGCGAGGATGAAAGATCTCCGCAATTTCGTGGATTTCCGCAATTTTTACCGTACTGTAATGCTGCAGCACTATCAGCGTATGCTAATATGTTGTTCAAATGCTGCAGCACTAGTATCAGCACGTTGTTCAAATGCTGCAGCACTGTCAGCGTAAACTAATATCTTCAAACGCATCATCACTATCAGTGTATATCAATATGTAAAGCGCCTGTCACCCCTTACCGGACTGAGTACCGGAGACCACCGGACAAAGAATTTTCTAGTCCGGTGCTCTCCGGTACACAAAATGTATCGAAATGTATCGAAATGGAGCGTAATTGGGTCAATTGCTGCCGGGCAACCGGTCAAGTACTGTACATGTACCGTACATCTACCGGATGAGAACCGGACACGTAACGGATGGGTACCGGACATATACCGGACAAAACGGACAGACTGGACACCAATGGATGGGTACCGGACATGTACGGGTGGGTACCGGATGGGTACTGGACAGACCGGACACCAACCAGACACGTCAGTCCGGCGGTGTCTGGTAGAAGTTTTGTGCATGTTCAAAACTTGTACCGGACACCACCGGACACCACCGGATGGGTACCGGACATGTACCGGACATCGCCGTACAGTACCGGACAGTGTCCGGTTCTCGTCCGGTTCCCCAGGCCGGTAAGGTGTGACTGGGCCTTTAGAAACCTGACTTCCGCGAATTTTCCGAGATTCTCTGCCAGTGTTAAGTATATGGGAGAATATTCATATTTCCGCGGAAATTCGCCATAGGTTTACAAATAACCTCACCATAGGCATAACTTTCCTCTTTTTCATCCCTCCTTTTATCTGACTCACTTCTGAAGAAAAGTTGTCATCCTAGGTTCAAGCCCACATGAAATTAGTGCGATCACCCACTTGCGAACGCCACATGTTGAAGCCAACATGGATAATTCGTGGCGCGAAAGCATCTACCAAGACACCCCGATGCTCTCCCCTAGCGCCGCCTTACGGGTAGGGACCAAACCCAGCACCCCCACGCCATCTCACTGAAACTCCAGCCGCCATCACGTGGAGCTGGGCCGACCTGCTCACTTCTCCGCAGCATTCGAACCTGCGTGGTGCATGGAGCTGTCTCACCTTTTCTCAGCCGTCCCACCCTCCCATCTGGAAGACCGAGAGGCGGTAGGATTGAGCGTCCTGGTAGCCGACATGTTAATGATAGACTGAACAAGATAATATAACTATGAGATACTTCGAGTCATTCAGACACTAAAACTCTTAATTACCACTTTACATACTTTGCTTTCGCGTTATTGAATTATTACGCACATCAGCAAATATATTAAAGTGCTATCCTTGCTCCTTTTCTTTCTTTCTTTCTCTCTATTTCATTCTCTTTTTCTTTTTTTCTTTCTGTACTCAATTCAAGTGGGATGACTATTGTGCCCTTTTGTGTGTGTCCGACATCTCTTTGTAGAACAGGTTGTCCAAAGAAATAAATGCATCATTACAAGTTAATCCATAGATACAAAGCAGGTTGGTTCAGTGAGTGTTAGAGTTTTACATCCTGGCAACATCTAAGGTCATATCAGGATGGGTACCGACGTGTGACAGTGCACACTCATGGCAACTTAATAGTGCTGCCCCACTGGGGAAATCAAGCCACCAGCACCATGACCTGTTATCCCACTCAGTCACATTATCCTGACACTGAGCTAACCAGTCCTTACCCTATCCCAATAATGCCGAGTGCCTGGCCAGGTAGCGACAAGTATCAATTTTAGAAGTCATTGGTTTGACTGGACCGGGAACCAAATTCCCGATCTCCCGCACACTAGGCCCGCGTTCTACCGATTCAGCCACCATGTCCGGTCACACACAGCAAATTCAATCTCTGACCATGTGGTGACTCATCCCATACAGACCAACCAGCTAGCTTCAAATCTCATCCCATGTATCAAATCCTGTGTCTCATTAGTTGGGAGAGAAGTGGTCTTGTGGCCTAAGCCTTTCGCCAAATTTATCTCAGCCACCACCCATACAAAGCATGTGACAGGTGGTTAAGGGGCTGTCACATTACGGCGTATGGCGGAAGCGTATGGCGGCGTAGCGGCTTACGTCATATACGTCGCCATACGCCGCATACGCTACGCATACGCTACTCATACGCTACGCATACGCTACGCATACGCCGCCAGTGCCGCAACACGCCGGCGTATGTGAAGCCTATGATGCATACGCCGCCATACGCTTTCATAAATTCGTCCGTCCTTTTTTTTTTGTGCATACTCAAAAAAACACGACCTATGTGGGCGTATGGCCCAAAATGTCAAAAAATGTCCTAGCACGCTCCCATACGCTCCCATACGCTCCCATACGCTACGCATACGCTACGCATACGCTACGCATACGCTACGCATACGCTCAAACACACCCGAAAGTGGCACCCGATGGCGTACGTAGGTTTTCAATACGCTCCCGCCATACGCCGTAATGTGACAGGGCCTTTAGAGCAGACGACAATTCCACTGAATTGCACCGATGGCAATGTTGATGAGGTCGTCATGCATGTCGCGGAACACCTATTGGCCTCTCTGGGCGACCTCGGTGGGGCGGGGGCGTTTTCGTAAACGCGCTGACTGGCTTCCCGTGAGGTTTGTTGTTTGGTTATTGGAGTTTTATGTCCTGGCAACCTCTAAGATCATATCAGGAGTGACACTGAGTTGTGACAGTGCACACTCATGGCAACTTTATAGTGCTTCCCCACTGGGAGACCAGACCACCAGCACCATGGCATGATATCCCACTCAGTCACATTATCCTGATACTGAGTCAACCAGTCCTTGTCCTAACCTAATAATGCTGAGCGCCTGCCTATGAAAGTGACAAGTATCAATTTCTATGTCATTGGTTTGACTCAACCAGGGTTCGAACTTCGAACCCGTGGGTTCGAATCCCACGATCTACCAAGACGGGAGACGGACACTCAACCATTTCGGCCATCTAGTCTCCCGTGAAGTAGGTCATGAATTCGAACCCCGACCGAGTCAATCCAACGACCTAAAAAGGCTATTCTTGTCGCTACCTAGCCTTGCGCTCTGCATTATTAGGATAGGGCAAGGACATTTAATTTGCTTCGGATCAGGATAATGGGACTGGGTGGGATGTTGGTGGTCATTATTCCAGCCGCCTGGTATCCCAGTCGTCAACACAATGAAGTCGCCACGAATACTGAGGTGCTGACAACTCACTAACTAACTCACACACCGGGCGCAGAGGCAGGATCGGTAGAGCGCAGGCCTCGCGTGCGTGGGATCGGGAGTTCGGTTCCCGGTTGAGTCAAACCAATGACTTATAAAATTGATACTTGTCGCTTTCTAGCCTGGTGCTCGGAATTAATACTAATAGGATAGGACAAGGACTGGTTAGCTCAGTATCAGGATAATCTGACTGAGTGGGATATCGGGTCATGGTGCCAGCAGCCTGATTTCCCAGGATGGTAGCACTATTAAGTCACCATGAGCGCACAC
Organism: Branchipolynoe longqiensis; assembly: GCA_030323885.1. Lineage (NCBI taxonomy): Eukaryota > Metazoa > Annelida > Polychaeta > Phyllodocida > Polynoidae > Branchipolynoe > Branchipolynoe longqiensis. Next base: position 73,099,667 of record CM059193.1, read on the forward strand.
TGTCACTAGTCGGTACTTGTTCTGATATGACCTTAGATGTCGCCAGGACGTAAAACTCCAAAAAACCATCCAACTAGATAAAGGATTCACCCTGTACTCGCAGTACACCGGTAATTAAAATACCAGCCCTTTATAAAAACGGTCGAAAATGCGGGGAAATGAAATGAGAGCCTAATTTCACAATCTAAGAAGCAACAATTATTCTTTACATGTGTCTTATTATTTCCCTGCTACCTTTGAGTTGAAAAATATAATAAAACATATAATTTAAAACAATTTAAATGTGAAATCGACGGCGTTCTATGGCCGCCATCTTGTCTTTTGCATTCTCTCCCATTTCACCCTGCAGCCACAGTTTCTAGTTCCTGTTTCATACTAAAGCTATTTTCGCCCGTATTTACACTAAGTTGTCCTTCACCCGTGTACTAGTACAGGGTGAATCTTTTATCTACCATCCAACCAGCTGTCACATACCCGAAGGCAGACCTGACGTCAAGGTGCCAGGACCAGAATAACCATCCGGCGTTAATTTGTGACGTCACTGACATGCACTGTGCGCGCCTGGTCAGCTAAAGCCGAGATTCCATTAAAGTCGCAGAGAGCGATAATTTTGAATTTCTGTGATTTTCTGAGAAACGTACATCAGATTGATTGCTACATTCTACTTTACTTTAGGTTGAAATAACTTTCGTTTTAAATGACTAGCTCTGTGGATATTTGGAGCGAAGATGCACCAAATTAAATTTTTGCAAGCATATAAAATTCTAACATAGGTTGTAGGATTTCACCGTAACGATCGTTGCTGGTAAAGTGTCGTTATCATGCTGGGGAAACTACGGAACCGAAATTGCGTTTCCCATCATATTAATTAAACGCAAGGCAATTTTTTTTTAAAGGAATTAAATTAAATGCTACAGACGGTTGTTTTCATTATATTGTAGATGATTAAAGGTATATATGTACAATTTCTGCACAGGTGGGTTCAAAAGATACTCCTACTAAATTTAATTAACTGTTTCAAGAATGGGTACCCATCACCAATTTTACGGAACCAAAAAAGAGTAACCCATGGGTTCCCATGAGTACCAGGCACGGAACCCAAAAGTGTTTCCCATGAAATCTGAAATCCTACAGCCTGTTTTTAAACACCAAAGGCTTCAACAGTGACAGGTTCTTTTAAATTGGCTTCGCGTCTTCTAAGCAACAACCGATGATTATTAAGTGAAACATTGTCTGAAAGTTGGATATGTAGGATCAAATCTAGGTGTCTTGATTTTGACAATTTGGTGCTTTCATCGGACTATGCAGCAGCTTTAACAAATGCAGTGAGCGTAGTGTTTGTTTGTTGTCCTAGCAACATCTAATGTCATATCAGGACGGGTACCGACTTGTGACAGTGCGCACTCATGTCGACTTTATACTGCTGCCCCACTGGGAAATCAGGCCACCAGCACCATGACCTGATATCCTGCTCAGTGACATTATCCTGACACTGAGCAAACCAGTCCTTGCCCTATCCTAGTAATGCCGAGGTCCAGGCTAGGAAGCAACAGGTATAACCTTTTACACCAATGACTTGACCTGGGTTCGAACCCACGATCTCATGGGTTCGGATCCCCCGATCTCCCAAAACAGGGTGAGCGTAGATTGACATGAACTATACATACCGTATATGTCCGAATAGAAGCATGCTACCCAATAGAAGCACACCCCCCATTTCAAGATTGAAAGCATGCACAAATTTACGCTCATGTTCAGACTGAATGCACATAAAATAAGACAATCCCACTTTACTTCAGAGGCACAACAACAACAAATCCATGAAATTCTTTAACCTTGAATAGATGCGCATCCATGTGTCTGCACTCACGCAGTGCCCGTCTATTGGGACATATACAGGTCATGGTGCCAGCGGCCTGGTCTCCCAGTGGGGTAGTCATATATATAGTCGCCATGAGTATGCACTCTCACACGTCGGTACCCATCCCAATATACCCTTAGATGTTGCTGGGATGTACAACAACGACAAACACACTTTGACATGCATGTACATAGATAGGTGCAAATGGAATCCCAGCTATAGCAGGTACACACTTTCACATACACGTACATAGGTGCAAATGGAATCCCAGCTATAGGAGGTACACACTTTGACATACATGTACATAGATAGGTGCAAATGGAATCCCAGCTATAGCAAGTACACACTTTGACATACATGTACATAGATAGGTGCAAATGGAATCCCAGCTATACCAGGTACACACTTTGACATACATGTACATAGATAGGTGCAAATGGAATCCCAGCTATAGCAGGTACACACTTTAATGACATACATGTACATATATAGGTGCAAATGGAATCCCAGCTATAGCAGGTACACACTTTGACATACATGTACATAGATAGGTGCAAATGGAATCCCAGCTATAGCAGGTATACACTTTAATGACATACATGTACATAGATAGGTGCAAATGGAATCCCAGCTATAGCAGGTACATACTTTGACATACATGTACATAGATAGGTGCAAATGGAATCCCAGCTATAGCAGGTATACACTTTAATGACATACATGTACATAGATAGGTGCAAATGGAATCCCAGCTATAGCAGGTACACACATTGACATACATGTACATAGATAGGTGCAAATGGAATCCAAGCTTTAGCAGGTATACACTTTAATGACATACATGTACATAGATAGGTGCAAATGGAATCCCAAATATAGCAGGTATACACTTTAATGACATACATGTACATAGATAGGTGCAAATGGAATCCCAGCTTTAGCAGGTACACACTTTGACATACATGTACAAAGATTGATGCAAATGGAATCCCAGCTATACCAGGTACACACTTTGACATACATGTACATAGATAGGTGCAAATGGAATCCCACCTATAGCAGGTACACACTTTTACATACATGTACATAGATAGGTGCAAATGGAATCCCAGCTTTAGCAGGTGCACACTTTGACATACATGTACATAGATAGGTGCAAATGGAATCTCAGCTACAGCAGGTACACACTTTGACATACATGTACATAGATAGGTGCAAATGGAATCCCAGCTATAGCAGGTACACACTTTGACATACATGTACATAGATAGGTGCAAATGGAATCCCAGCTTTAGCAGGTACACACTTTGACATACATGTACATAGATAGGCACACATGGAATCTCAGCTACAGCAGGTACACACTTTGACATACATGTACATAGAGAGGTGCAAATGGAATCCCAGCTATAGCAGGTACACACTTTGACATACATGTACACAGATAGGTGCAAATGGAATCCCAGCTATAGCAGGTACACACTTTGACATGCATGTACATAGATAGGTGCAAATGGAATCCTAGCTATAGCAGGTACACACTTTGACATACATGTACAGAGGTGCAAATCGAATCCCAGCTATAGCAGGTACACACTTTGACATACATGTACATAGATAGGTGCAAATGGAATCCCAGCTATAGCAGGTACACACTTTGACATACATGTACATAGATAAGTGCAAATGGAATCCCAGCTATAGCAGGTATACACTTTGACATACATGTACATAGATAGGTGCAAATGGAATCCCAGCTATAGCAGGTCGATAGTGCATTGTGGGTTACACCTGGGGGTTAATGCCCGAATAACTGATAACTGGCAACCTATTTAGAAATCAATTCTCAAAGGGGGCTGAGAGAAAATAAGTGGCACTAATTGGAGGCAGGGAGGGACCACTCGCCTATGGCGGGTGTAGTAATCCTCCTGACTGGATGCGGTGACCCAATCGGTAAGAGCGCGGGCTTCCCATTCGGAAGGTCGTGAGTTTGAATCCCAGCCAAGTCAAACCAATGCTTACAAAATTGATACTTGTTGCTACCTAGCCTGGCGCTTGGCATTAATATGATAGTGCAATGCCTGGTTTGCTCAGTATCAGGATAATGTGACTGAGTGGGATATCGGGTCATTGGGTATGTTGTCTGGTCTCCCAGTGTGTCAACACTGTAAAGTCACCATATGTGTGACCCATCCTGATATGACCTTGGATTTTGGTAGGATGTAAAACCCCAATAAATAAACAAACAGTAACCCCCCCCCCCACATCTCACACCATCCTATAGTATATAAACATATTGACTAGCCACGTCAATGTCACGTGACTAACATTTCCCAATGCTTCTGCTTGGAAAACAATAAGCAGAGCTGTGCCGTTTCCTATAGAAATCAACAGATACATAATTCCATTGAATAGATCTTTTTCTTGTCATGTTCAAACTGAGAAAATTATCAAGGTTTTATGTTGACCTAGTAATATGCTGACCTACTAGTATACTAAACTCCCATTATGCTGACTTATTATTATGCTAATCTACTGCTGGTAGCGGCACGTAGCTCACGTTGTAGAGTGGCCACCTGTGATGGTGTGGATCATGCGATCAATCCTGCTCAGTGGACACATTTGCAGTTTGGGTTATTTTCCGTTTCAACCAGTGGTCCACAACTGGTTCATCAAAGGCAGTGGTATGTGATGTCCTGTCTGTGGGAAAGTGCATACAAAAGACCCCTTTGCTGCTTATCGGAAAGAGTAGCCTATGTGGTGGCAGCAGGTTTCCTCCAAAGAAATATGTCAGGATGACCATATGTTTGACGTTCAATAGTCGATAATAAAAATCAATGTGCTCTAGAGGCGTCATTAAATAACACAAGCTTTTTGGTGATCTATTGCTATGCTGATCTACTATTATGTTGATCTACTATTATTCTGACCTGCTAGTATGTTGACCTACTATTATAATGACCTATTATTATGATGACCTACTAGTCTACTGACATGCTAGAATACGACCCTGCTAATCTACTATTATACTTACCTATTATTATGCTGACCTATTATTATGTTGACCTGCTAGTATGCTGACCTGCTGATATGCTGACCTACTATTATACTTACCTATTATTATGCTGACCTATTATTATGTTGACCTGCTAGTATGCTGACCTGCTGATATGCTAATCTACTATTATACTTACCTATTATTATGCTGACCTATTATTATGTTGACCTGCTAGTATGCTGACCTGCTGATATGCTGACCTACTATTATACTTACCTATTATTATGCTGACCTATTATTATGCTGACCTGCTAGTATGCTGACCCGCTACTATGGTGATATACTATTACGTTGGTCTACTATGACACATACCTACTATTATACTGACCTACAATATACTGACCTACAATATACTGACCTACAATTATACTGACCTACAATTATAATGACCTATTATTGTGTTGACCTACTATTATAATGACCGACTAGCACACCGACCTGCTACTATGGTCTTTTGCCATTAGGTTGATCCTCCTGATATGAACTTATATGTTGCCAGGACGTAAAACCCTAACAACCAACCAAGCTTAAGTTGATCTACTATTACACTGGCCTACTATTATGCAGAAATCCATGGTAACTCAGTCTAGCCTCAAACCGCTGGTGGTATTGGCCGCCCCCAAAGACTGGCTGAC
>CM059193.1:73105719-73213027 GCA_030323885.1 Branchipolynoe longqiensis
GAAGTGTGAACACTTATTTGTCTCTCATTTCTTTTTTTGGGGTACATTAGTTGTCCCAAGCAGGGGAAATCCCAGTCACAGACGACTGGTCTTCCCCACTCCACTGCTGGTCGATAGAAAGCCCGAGCCTACACTTTTTCCGACCCAAGGGATTTTTAACCTCCCACTCAACATAGACATGGTATGAGAGCAACCGGCCTTTGATGACGCTGTAAGTTATACACAGCGGTGGAAATCCAAATTGGCAGAGCTGGGGGCACGGGGAATCGAACCGCCGACCCTCAGATTAGGAGTCTGTCCCAGAAAAAGTCAGACATTCTGACCACTCCGCCACAGAGAATGCCATGCACTGATCCAGATCCAAGCTGCTCTGGCCTTGTGGTAGTTTATCTACACCCTGCCCTATGCCCACTGTGCTAAGAATATGGTGACATGGTTGGCGAGTGGGGTGTATTGGAGGTGTCATTAAGTACATATATAGTGATGGGGGGGATTTATGCTTTCCAAAATGGAAAAGAACTGAAGAAAGCAATATACAGTAAAACCTCTCTAAATCGTCCGACCATGGAACCGGCTTTAAATGTGGTCCATTTAGGGAGGTGGGAGGTTTGGGGAGGTTTTACTGTATATTGCTATAGTGGTCGGTTAGAGAGGCTTTACTGTAATTAGAGAGCACCTTGGTCATATGAGAATGCAACAGGCTAGACACAGACCGAGAATACATTACATGAACATGTGAACAACCGGCATTATTAGGATAGGGCAAGGACGTGTTGGCTCAGTGTCAGGATAATGTGACTGAGTGGGATATCATGTCAGTGCCAGTTTATTGGAATACGATTCACCATGTCACTTGTACCTGTGACCACCGCCACTGGTACCGGCCTGCGCTTGTATACATATACTACAACACCCACACCCACCACAAACCACCCACACCCACCACCAACCACCCACACCCACCACCTCACCCACCACAAACTATCCACTACATAACCAACCACCCACACCCACCCTCTCACCCACCCCTACACAACTATCCACCTTACATAACCAACCACCCACACCCAGACTCTCACCCACCCCTACACAACTATCCACCTTACATAACCAACCACCCACACCCACACTCTCACCCACACCTACACAACTATCCACCACCAACCACCCACACCCACACCCACCAACCACCCACACCCAACACCAACCACCCACCACCAACCACCCACACCCACCAACCATCCACACCCACCAACCACCCACACCCCCCAACCACCCACCACCCACACCCACCACCAACCACCCACCCACCACCACCACCCACACCCACACCCACCAACCACCAACACCCACCACCAACCACCCACACCCACCACCACCCACACACACCACCACCCACAACCCCCCAACCACCCACCACCCACCACCCACACCCACCACCACCACCCACACCCACCACCAACCACCCACACCCACCACTAACCACCAACCACCCACACCAACCACCACACCACCACCCCACCCACCACCAACTACCCACCCCTCACCCACCATACCACCCACACCACAACCCACCACAACCACCCACACACCACCACCAACCACCCACACCCACCACCAACCACCCACACCCACCACCAACCACTCACACCCACCACAAACCACCCTCACCAACCACCAACCACCCACACCCACCACCAACCACCCACACCAACCACCACCAACCACCCACACCCACACCCAACCACCCACACCCACCACCAACCACCCACACCCACCACCAACCACCCACACCCACCACCAACCACCCAAACCCACCACCAACCACCCACACCAACCACCAATACCCACCACCAACCACCCATACTACAACACCCACACCCACCACAAACCACCCACACCCACCACCAACCACCCACACCCACCACCAATCACCCACCACAAACCACCCACAACCACCACCAACCACCCACACCCACCACCACCACCCACACCCACCACAAACCACCCACACCCACCACTACCACCCACACCCACCCATCAACCACCCCTACACCTACCACCTACACCAACCACCCACACCCACAACCACCCACACCAACACCAACCACCCACCACCAACCACCACACCCACCACCCACCAACATCCACTCCCACCAACCACCCACACCCCCCCAACCATCCACACCACACCACCACCAAACACCCACACCACCACCAACCACCCACACCCAACACCAACACCCACCACCAACCACCCACCCACACCCACACCCACAACCCCACACCAACACCAACTACTTCCACCCACACCACACCCACCAACCACCCACACCCAACCACCATCCACCACACCCACACCACCACCCCCACCCACCACCAACACCCACACCCCACACCAACCACCCACACCACCAACCCTCACCCACCACCAACTACCCACACTTACCCACCCAACCACCCACACCCACCACACCCTCCAACCAACCACCCACACCCACCACCAACCACCACACCCACCACCAACAGTACCACACACACAAAACCAACCCACACCGACCACTAACCACCCACACCCACCACAACCACCCACACCACCACCAACCTCCCACCCCACCACCAACCACTCACACCCACCCACAAACCACCCACCAACACAACACCACACACCACAAAACCACCACACCAACCACCACCAAACCACCCACCACACCCACTCAACCACCCACACCCCACCACAAACCACCCACCCACACCCACCACCAACCACCCACACCCACCACCAACCCACCCAAACCCACCACAACCACCACACCAACCACAATACCCACCTACCAACCACCCACCCACACCCACACCAACCACACACACCCACACCCACCACTCACCACCAACCTCCCACACCCGCCATCCACATCAACCACCCACACCCACCCACACCCACCAACACCCATACCCACCACCAACCACCCACACCCACCACCAACCACCCACACCCACAACCAACCAGCCACACCCACCACCAACCACCCACACCCACCACCAACCACCCACACCCACACCGACCATCTACACCAACCACCCACATCCACCACCAACCACCCACACCCACACCCACCACCAACCACCCACACCCACACCCACCACCACCAACCATCCACACCCACACCAACCACCCACATCCACCACTGTCACGCACACCATTCTCCCTGAAGCGCATCCAACGACGTACGTGACGTCTTGCAGCAAGCAGGGGTTCGCTACACAAACAAACAGGTGAAAGTGCCATGCTACACTCTCCAATCACAGTTTGATGGAGTTTTACGTCCTAGCAAAATTTAAGGTTGTATCAAGCCGCGTACCGACTTGTGCACATCCACGGTGACGTTTATATCACCGCCACCACTACCAACACCAACACCACCAACACCAACAATAATACTGACACCAACAACAATACCATCAACGACACCAACAACAACACCAGCACCAGCACCACCAATACCACCAACATCACCAGCACCCACATGACTACCACCACCCCACCACCTCCACCACCATCCATACCACCATCAACACCAATAACAACACCAGCAACACTATCACCAATACCACCAACACCCACATCATTACCACCACCCCAACACCCCCACTAACACTAACACCAACACCACCACCGCCACCAGCACCACAACAGGACGACGTCCTAGCAACATCTAAGGTCATATCAGGAAGGGTACCGACGTATGACAGTGTGCAGTCTTGGCGACTTTATAGTGCTTCCCACTGGGAGACCAAGCCACCAGCACCATGACCTGATATCCCACTCAGTCACTTTATCTTGACACTGAGCCAGTCCTTGCCCTATCCTAATAATGATGTGCGCCAGGATAGGAAGTGACAAGTCTACATTGTTACGTCATTGGTTTGACTCAACCAGAGTTCGACCACATGAACCCATGAGTTTGGATCCCCCGATCTCACAAAACAGGAGACAACGCTCAACTCATTCGGCCCCCCCATCTGGTCAATAGTACTAGAAGTGTGGCTATGGTTAAGGTTCTGTGGATTTTTTTATATTTAAGTTTGAAAGTGAGCAGAGTGACAGTTGGCTCATGGTATAGGAGGCGGGGGGGGGGGGAGTAGAGAATGCCCCGCTCCGCAGCAAATAGCATGGAAGAAGATGGTTACTGGGAAACATTTAAGGGGCTGCCGTTATTTATATCCACATAATAAATTATATAGTACATATAACTGTCTTTATATAATCATTTATTCTTCACAATGCTGTGGAAGCAATAGAGATAAATGTACACCCGCTGAGCAAAACATAGCAAACTGAGATTCACTACATTCAGTTTTTGACACTTTGCCAGTCTATCAAAAACAAAATTTTCCCAATCTGCTCTTTTTTTCTGGATATATCAATAGTAAAATTAGATGCATAAAGATATAGAGTATTATTATTTGGAATGTACCAGGAAGCTTATTTAACTATGTTTACATTTGATTCCGGTATCTGGTCTCTTGTTTTTATCACATATTGCTTAGAGTTGGGTTACAGTTGGGATACCATTAGATAAAAGATTCACCCCGTACTTACAGTACAGGGGTGAACAACAACGTAGTGTAAATACGGGCGAAAATTTCTTTAGTATGGAACAGGAAGTAGAAACTCTGGCTCCAGTATCAAATGGCTACCCATATTGGCACATAGTTGGTGAAATGGGAGAGAATGCAAAAAGACTAGATGGCGGCCATAGAACGCTGTTGATTTCACTTTTAAATCTTATTAAACTAGATGTTTTATTATATGTTTCAACTCAAAGGTAGCGGGGAAATATGAAGACATATATAAAGAATATATTTTGCTTCTTAAATTAAGAATTTATTCGCTCAGTTAATTTCCCCAGCATGTCAAAATTCTTCGCTCGTTTTCCTAATATGTTGGTTTTCACCCCTGTACTTCATGTATGGGGTGAATCTTTTATCTAGGACCATGGGTTTTATTTATTTTATTTATTTGCACTGCTTTGGAAGCATTACATGGGTGCACACAGTGCACACAGTGACAAATACACAATGAGCTGAGAAATATTGCATTTGAGAGGCTTGTCAGCTTTAAATTTTAATATGATGAAAATGATGAATCCAATTCAATTATTCCTTCACTGATTTCTATTCAAAACAACATCAGTCTGCTCGCTTTGCCACCTAGGCCATTCCTAGGTGGAAGTTACGTGACAATGACGTCACTGGTCAACATTGTCCATACCACACCCACCCATCTCCCCCCCCCCCCCCCCGGACACCTACTCACTCACCCCCCGGATTGCAGCAGGGCTATCCACAAAGAATACTGTAGCAATATTTTCTGTTGGCAATATATGGTAGTAATCTGATCAAGGTGACAATGGCCATCAAAATTATCAAATGTCAGTGCACCACACTTGCATGGCATAATTGGCCTTTTGCCAAACATATGTAACTGTTTTCAGCGAGACCTCTGGTTGTCATGGTTGTACTGTGCTGTGCTTGGAGAGCCGGGCTACAAGCCAGTGTTTGCGAGAGGGGGTGAGAGTCGGGGTCGGCGGGGGGAGGGGGGGCCGGGAGTTCGACAGAAACCAGGCCAAGTACTGTTGACGCTGTTCCATCTATTGCGCACCACCCTTGTTCTACCGTGAACTGGTTTCCGACCACGTCGTTCTTTGTCTGTAGACTGCATCACGGTTCCAGCGGCGCGGTGAATTGTGGGATGCGTCAGAGCAAAACAAACCCACGAGAAGCACACATGCTAAAACACTGGGTGCAGCTATGAAATGTGCTAGTTTCAGCTCATCTCAGCTCTTGTTTGAAACATAGAATACCAACTGAAAAAAATATATATAATAAATTAAGATATTAATCTTTTATCCAGCATTGCATTATATTTACATCAATATAATCAGCACATCTTATGACATGTGCATTTAGATTTAGACAAAACGAGGCACTCAGACTAGTGTTAGAGCCATAGCCAGAGTCAGTTTTACTTATTTTATTCATGGTTTTATTTATATCCTATGGTTAATGACATATGTAGAAATAGAAAATGGGTAGGGTTAACCAGATATTGGTTATATATTTCTTTGAAACAAGTTTTTGTTGACACATTTGACATTTTAATATTTAGATATTTATATCAGGTCACTGTGCTGGCAACCTGATTTCCCTGCGGGGCAGCACTATAGAGTCACCATGAGTGTGGACTGTCACAAGTCATTACCTGTTCTGATATGACCTTAGATGCTGCCAGGACGTAAAATGTCAACAACAACAATCCTGCCCCTGTTCCGACACTGAACTTTGCTTAACAATAACATGCTCAGCCATCTGCTTTCCCATCTGGGGCCATATGCAGGAGTCAGTGTTAGCGGGGTTTGGTGTTAGAGCCTATTACCGTTTAGCTATCACCGATGTCGGGAACTGTGTCAAGTCGTATGCAGGAGCGCGTAACACTTTCATTATAGCTAAACGTGAATTTATTTATAGATTTGGGAAATCCCTCTGCGTCTGTACCCATATATTAGGCTTATATCTATTAAATGCTATCATATTTAACAGAATTAAATACGCAATAAGTGAAATTTGAGGAAATTAACCCTAAATTCGAAGCAATATTAACGCTGCCTCCGTAACGGCGGCGATATTAATATTTATATTTTCGAATCGACGAGCGTAAGGTAAACAAATCGCTAATACATTGCCGCCAATGCGTAGACGTCGGCCAGTATGGATGTCGACGTCGACGCAGCGGTCGCGACGGCGGCGATTTGTTTACTTTACATTCGTCGATTCGTCACTATTAATATCGCCGCAAATGCGGCCGTAGCGTTAATCTGGGTTCGCTTTTATGGTTAAATTGATAAAATTTCACTTATTGCGTATTTAATTCTGTTAAATATGATAGCATTGAATAGATTTGGTCAAAACCTTACGCTAACACCGCCCTTAAACGTCATATGAAAAGGGGTTAGGTTGGCGGAACCTTAAACGCACCGTGTTAGCGTAACATCGCCTCCTGCATACCGACTTTTCGGCGTTAAACCAGAAATCCTATCTAAACGCGTTTTGGCTCGATAACACCGCATCCTGCATATGGCCCCTGGTTGATGCACTTCCGAGAACTGGTTTCTCACCACTTACCAAATTACTGCCAGGGGAAACCTGTTAATGCCCCGGTCACATAGACGTTAGTCGACTTGTTGAACGTAGTGCAGGCTAACGTAGTTGAATGCAGTTGAACGTAGTTGAACGTAGCTGAACGTAGTTGAACGTAGTTGAACATACCGGCATCCCTACTTGTCTGTGATGTTAACTTGGTAATAACGTGGGTGAGCCATGATGCCCGATTTAATTTTTGGACACGTTCAAAAGAATGCTATGTTAGAGGCTGAATTTGCATCCATGATGCTAACCTACACTAGCATAGTCTAGCATACTCTAGTGTACTCTAGCATACTCTAGCGCACTCTAGCATACTCTAGCATACCCTAGCGTACTCTAGCATATGCTAGCATACTCAAGCATACTCTAGCATACTTTAGCATACTCTAGCATACACAAAACTTGTAATGGATTGCGCCGGACTGACGTATGCGGTTATTATCTGTTACCATCCATTCCCCATCTGTTCTCCGTCTGTTCCCCGTCCGTTCCCCGTCCGTTCCCCGTCCGTTCCCGCCTGTTACCCGTCCGTTACATAATATATACATTTCAAGTCCGAATCACACCGAATTAGAATATTTGTGTCCGTTTCAATCCATTTCCTCAATCCGGTAAAGTGTGACAGGGCCTTTACGCCCCGCTTATAGAATGCTGCTTTCCTTCGGACGGACGGACGGACATTCGCGCGTGTGTGTGTGGGAGGGGTGGGGGGGAGGGGGAAGGGGGTGGGTACTCGGAGTTTAACCAATATATCTAGGATCCGTCCTAACAACAACACCGCGCAATAGGATCGGAATCTTGGCAAGGTCAATCACCATATTTCATTCTGAACTCTATTGGTATAAACTGACTCGATGTCCAGCTTATACATGAGTGGGGGGCTGGGGGGGGGGGAGATTAGATGCGGTGCAGGAAGAAGCGGGACGTAGCTCAGGCGGTAGAGTGTCCACCTGTGAAGGTGTCAGTCATCCGATCGATCTTGCTCAGTGGACCTATTTGCAGTTTCGGCCATTTTTTGTTCCAACCAGTGGTCCACAAACTGGTTCATCAAAGGCTGTGGTATGTGATGTCCTGTCTGTAGTAAAGTGCATATAAAAGACCCCTTGCTGCTTATTTGAAAGAGGAGCCTATGTGGCGGCAGAGGGTTTCCTCCAAAGACATATGTCAGAATGACCATGTGTTTGATGTCCAATAGCCGATGATAATAATAAATGCGCTCAGCTCAGTATGCAGCAGGCATGCATGCTCTGTAGAAAAGGTATTATATTAATAGAGGATTTCCACCATCAACTTACCATCTGATGGCAGTGGCAAGAACTAATGTGTGGGTAGCAGCACAATGTGCAGAGCGTGCATGTGTGCTCTGTTGAAAAGGTCTTTTAGAGCATTTTCACCAACAATCTGCCATCTGATGGCAATGGCAAGAACTAATGTTGTAGGCAGCAGCTCAGTGCAGCATCCTGTTCCATGGAATAAGTCTTACAAGGGATTTCCACCACCAACATGCTAGGATACTGGGCCACTGGCACCATGACTCAAAATCCCACTCAGGCCCATAATCCTGGTACTGAGCAAAGCAGTCAGTGCCCTATCCTATTAATGCTGAGCTTCAGGCTAGTTCGCGACAAATATCAATTTTGTATGTCTTTTGTTTGACGTGATCAGGGTTCGGACCCACCACCTCCCAGATAGGAACCAACCAGTGGTCTTATCATTTTAACCACCCTGTCCGGTGTAAAAAGGAAAGTTTGTTTTATTTAACGACGCCTCTAGAGCACATTGATTTTTATCATCAGCTATTGGACGTCAAACATATGGTCATTCTGACATATTTGTTTGGAGGAAACCCACTGCCGCCACATAGGCTCATCATCATCATGCTGTCGGTCGCGATGCGACAAAGACTGCTTTCATTACTTGACTGCCGCTCTCCATTTAGCTCTCTGTTGTGAGAGTGATGTCCATGAGTCAGTCTTAATGTCTCTAAGCTTCAGGTTTCTCTTGATGGTATCCTTGAACCGGAGACGAGGGCGCGCTCTCTTTCTGTAACCAGAAGACAGTTGAGAATAGAGGATCTGGTTTGGTAGCCTGTCTGATGACATCCTCATGAGGTGTCCAGTCTACCGGAGATTCTTTTTGATCAGAAGATCTTCCATAGAGGGCAGCCCCATCCGTTCGAGTATTTCCTTATTTGTCACTTTGTCCTTCCAGGTTAGCCTCATGATTGAACGCAGATGTCGCATCATGAAGGCATGCAGCTTTTTCATCTGTCGTCTGTACACTGTCCAGGCCTCGGCTCCATATAGTAGGGTGGATAGCATGATTGCACGGTAGATCTTGCCTTTGACCCGACTGGACACATGGTGGTTGTTCCAGAGTTTCTGGCATAGTCGGCCGAAAGATGCGCTAGCCTTGGCCATCCTCCTCTGTATTTCAGCATCAATGCGTACATAGGCTACTCTTTCCAATAAGCAGCAAGGGGTCTTTTAAAATATGCACTTTCCCACAGACATGACAGCACATACCACAGCCTTTGATGAACCAGTTGTGGACCACTGGTTGGAACGGAAAATAGCCCAACCTGCAAATGGGTCCACTGAGCAGGATCGATAGGATGACCGACACCTTCACAGGTGGACACGCTACCGCCTGAGCTACGTCCCGCTCCTCCTTTCTGGCGTATGGTCATAAGTTTGATATATGTAGCATATACATCATGGCCTTAAGCCATTTGCCTTATGATGCCAGATCTATGGTCTATGAAGTATGATGTGGAAATGGGTGCCCCAATGCATAATGGATAGGTTTCTCTTGGAATGGAATCTGTCCTTTGGAGGTGGAGTATGTTATCTGTGTGTACATAGTATTTAAATTCTAAACCACAAATAAAAAAATCATTTGGATCTGTCTCTAAAATATCAACAATATGTCAACCATTACTTTACATATTTCACAACCATAGCAAATATGTGATATAATTAGGACTTATGTATACATAGATTGGTTCATTGTTGATGGTTTAATATCATGTCAGCAGCTAAGGCGATATTCATGGTGAAAAGCTAGTGGTAGCTATTCTGTCAGTCGTGTTAATCACATTCACGTGCCTACATCAAAATTTACACAAAATTCTGAAATGGTCAGATCCGTGTGAAATGATAGCAAAAATTATCTCTTATGCTATTTTGAAGTCATTGAATTGGCGTCAGATGACAGCAAAATTTAAATCGCAAAACTTAGCTATAATTTATGGTAAATATACTATATATACCATAAATACTATACCTACCATACTATATATTTACCATAAATAGTATACTATGTATATGAATAGTATACTATATGCAGAAATACTCTACTATATACTATGCTATATCTACTATGGCAGTGTGAGATCTGGATGCGATGTAGAGTCAGTAGCGGGAGCATCCAGAAAAGGGTAAACAACTTGCCTGGGCAGGCATGGATCAATACTGCTGCACCTCTAAGGTAATGCTGATGCTGATGCCTGAGTGCCCCCCCCCCCTCCACCCCCACCCCCACAAGCGTCAGTCCCACCATGTTGACCTAGATCGTGGAATTCAATCTCATGGGTTCAAACCCTGTTTGATTCAAACCAATGAATTAGAAATCTATGCTTGTCACGTCCTAGCCTGGCTCTCGATATTATTAGGATAGGGCAAGGACGGGTTGGCTCAGTGTCAGGATAATGTAACTGAGTGGTCATGCTGCTGGTAGTCTGATTTCCCAGTGGGACAGCACTATAAAGTTACCATGAGTGCACATTGCCACAAGTCAGTACCCGTCCTGATATGACCTTAGATGTTGCTAGGACGCAAAACAACGACAAACAAGCAAAATAACGCCAAAAAAAACTAAAACAAGTTGCGTGAATCTGGGCTTGAATTCATGCATGCGCTGAAGACAGGTGGCGTACAGTACAACCTCTCTAAATCGACCGACCATTGGACTGACTTTAAAAATGGTCCATTTAGGGAGGTGGTCGGTTTACGGAGGTTTTTTAAAATCATTACAATGATATTGTATGGGCGATCATTTGGGACACAAATAAAGTGGTCGATATAGGGGAGTGGTCAATTTGTTGAGGTGCAGTGGAATGGCACTAGTACCATATGGAGTCATTAGCATGCATGTGTAGTAGTTTCACAGTGAATAACAAAATAACTCCGCATATGTACAATAAGAAAATGAGAATTTGTACCCATGCGTAGGCAACGTAATAGTTCATCTTGTTTGATGGGGTGATTTTCCTTTTCAAATGGGGCTGAAGAATTTGGCTTTGGCCCATTTGAAAGAACTCTCCCCACGCACTCGGGACTAGCAACTACTGCGCATGCTTACCTACACTCATGTATAGACCTATTTCATATGACGTCAGAATAGGTATCTAGGTCAGTGCGCGCGCCTTTTGGCTGCAGGACGAAAAACTGTCACACTGCAAACTCAATGGCTATGAGCAATCTTCATACAGAAAAAGTTAAATATCTCTAAAACCACACCACCTAGAAACAAATCACCTGGCACACATATAGAAAAAATATTCAACGAACAGATTATATTAAATTTATCATTTCTGGGGTCTGTATTTCTGTTAATTTTGAATAGAATAGACGTTTTTCACTGTGTGTACCGGCAAACTCAATGCATTGTCAATGGCCTTGAGCAATCTTCATTAAGAAAAAGTGAAATATCTATTAAAAAAACGCACCACTTAGAAACAAAGCGCTTGGAACACATATATTAAACATATTCAACGAACAGATTTTATTAAATTTATATGGTTAGGATTCTGCATTTCTATTAATTTTGAATAAAATAAACGTTTTGCACTGCGCGCACCAGCAAACTCAATGGCAGTGTGCCTTCGTTCTGCACACCTCTGCCAATTTGGATTTCCACTGCTGTGTATAACTTACAGAGTCATCAAAGGCCGGTTGCTCTCATACCATGTCTATGTGGTGTGAGAGGTTAAAAATCCCTTGGATCAGTAAAAGTGTAGGCTCAGGATTTCTATCGACAAACTGTCTGATGGTGAAAACAAGTCTATTCAGACTTATCCATGATAGGCAGCATAAAGAAGAAAAAATGATATATTAGTCATGTGGCTTGATAGACGTAGCAGTTGCATGCGCAAATATGTTGACTCGGGGCCTACCCCGCATGTGTGTATATATATATATATATGTATATATATATATATATGCCACAGGTAAACAAAGCCATGGAGGTGAGTATGTAGGGCATGCCATTAATCATTCATGCGCTTCTAAATCGGGCCTCGCTACGAGGCTGTAGTTTTTATTCGCGGGCATTGAATGTAGGAATTATCTAATTTGTTTTTTGTTGTTCTTTTATGTCGTAGCAACATCTAAGGTCATATCAGGACGGGTACTGACTTGTGACAGTGCGCACTCATAGCGACTTTATAGTGCTGTACCACTGGGAAACCAGGCCGCCAGCACCATGACCTGGTATCCCGCTCAGTTACATTATCCTGATACTGAGCACACCAGTCCTTGCCCTGTCCTAATAATGCCGAGCGCCTGGCTAGGAAGCGACAACTTTTTAAGTCATTGTTTTGACTCGACCAGGGTTCGAACCCATGACCCCACGATCTACCAGCACGGGAGACGGATGCTCTAACTCATTCGGCCATCCCGTCTGGTCAATTATCTAATTAAAGCTTGGTTTCGCTAACGTGGCCCATACGTGTGGATTGATTTAATTGAGCACAGCTTTTTGTCGACCGGATTAAATTTGGATCATCTGATGAAACTGTGATTTTTTTTCTGAACCAAAGCACTGTCTTGCCTAGATATGGTATTACAAAATCAAACTTAGATGCTTGTGCATTTATTGATCATTCATTGCTGCATGCTACTTGCTAGGAATATTACGTTGTTTGTTTGTTTGTTGGACTTTTACATCCTAGCAACATCTAAGGTAATATCAGGACGGGTACCGACTTGTGACTGTGTGCACTGATGTTGACTTTATAGTGCTGCTCCAGTGGAAGACCAGGCTGCCAGCACCATGACCCGATATCCCACTCAGTCACATTATCCTGACACTGAGCCAACCAGTCCTTGCCCTATCCTAATAATGCCGAGCACCAGGCTCGGAAGCAATAAGTATCAATTTTTAAGTCATTGGTTTGACTCGACCAGGGTTCGAAACCACGACCCCACGATGTACCAACAAGGGAGACGGACGCTCTAACTCATTCGGCCATCCCGTCTGGTCAGACCATTTGGCATACAGGTGAACTCATAAAGTTCATCATTGCAACAAAACCTGAGAAACTTCTGATCGTGTTCGTAAATCGGTACTGTATAGTATGCATCCGTGAGCTCCACACTGGCCAGCCAGGAGTCTTGCATTACTAAGTCTCTAGCTATTTCTAGTGAAAACATTTTGAAATGTTTATACTCCACTAGTTTGTTTAACCTTGTTAAGTCCAAAATTAGTCTGATATCCCCATTTGGTTTGGGTCTCGTGAAAATATTCTAGATAAATTCCCCAGCGACATGAAGTGCTGGCTCTATAATGCCCTTTTCACAAAATTTTAGGACTTGATTATTTGACGCCTTGCGTTCTAAGACATCAAAACGATAAGGAAAGGGTATACTATTTTGTATGGGCTCCTCCATGAGTGGTATTCTAACTCCTTCTGCTAAGCTAAGGATAGATAGATTTTCGGTAATGTTACTCCATTCCGATAAGCAATTGTTGATGATACCAGCCATAAACACGCTTACTGGGTTCTGCGTTGCCACTTGTTCCCTGGGCGTGGTGAACTCCCTTTTGAAGGGTCTGTTCCTGTCGTTCCACCCGAACGACGGCCTCTGGCCCCTTCCCCTGGCTGATAGCCGTAGTTGGTTCTGAACCAGCCTCCTTGTTGTCCAGTTTGACGGCTGCAAAAATCCTGCCTCGTCTTCTTGAAGCGGGTAGAATTTGCATCTGCTGCCTTCTTTTTGTCCAACACCATGTGTTTGCCACACTTGAAGCCCATCTCCACTTGTTTGAACAAGTATTGCAGCTGGCCACCGAACATCTTGGTTTTGTCGAATGGCTTGCCTTTCACGGGCATGGGGGCAAGTAATAGTGTATATTCCTTCCCGCATTGTCCAAGACCTTCTTGGACCGAGCCACCTCCTTTCCTGCATCGGTGCAGACGGCCTTGAAGATGTTTTCAAACCGTCTGGATGAAAGGAAATTGCTGGTCACTGTCAGCAGCGCAATTCCCCCATCCATTTCCTTACACAGGAAGGAGAATTATTAGGCATTATTAGGATAGGGCAAGGACTGGTTGGCTAACTGTCAGGATAATGTGACTGAGTGGGATATCAGGTCATGGTGCTGGCAGCCTGGTCTTCCACTGGGGCAGCACTATAAACTCACCATAAGTGCGCACTGTCACAAGTCGGTACCTGTCCTGATATGACCTTAGATGTTGCTAGGACGAAAAACAACAAACAAACAAACCATTCCCAACCAAGTCTATGCTACTAAGAGCACACAATGCCATTGTCGCAGTTTAGATTCTCAGTGGGTTTAGAGTCTATGGTCGGGGTTCTGCGCATGCGTGTATTTGATTAACACGACCCGGGCGACTTGGGTCACCCGAGTTCCTCAAAATTCAAATAGAACACCGCGAGTGGAGTTGACAAAAACACGTGCCGTGTGCAAAAATGTTAACCCACCTCTTGGCTGGGGTTGGCTAGGAGCGATGACGTCACATTTGTGAATCAAAAAGTTGCTAGGGTCACCCGAGTTGATTAATCGAATACGCTGAAATGCCATTAGATTTTGACGCATGCGCAGAACCCCGACCGTAGACTCTAAACCCACTGAGAATTTAAACCGCGACATCGGGTTAGAACCAGCCTGGCCGACTTGTTGATGTGAGCCGGTGTGGCATGCTTAGCCATGTCCCGTGCTCAGCCGTGTACCTATACTCAAACTCAAGGCATTGTCAATGGTCGTGAATATCTCTAAAACCACACCACCTATTAACAAATCGCTTGGTACACATATAGAAAACATCTTCACCAAAAAGATTATATTAAATTTATAAGGTTAGGGTTCTTGATTTCTATTAATTTTGATTAAAACTAATGTTTTGCACTGCGCGTACCGTCAAACTCAAGGCATTGTCAATGGTGGTGAGCAATCTTCATACAGAAAATCCAGGAAAAGTGAAATATCTCTAAAACCACACCACCTAGAAACAAATCGCTTGGTACACATATAGAAAACATCTTTACCAAAAACATTATATTAAATTTATAAGGTTAGTGACTTACGACCATTGACAATGCCTTGAGTTTGAGTATAGGTACACGGCTGAGCACGGGACACGGCTGAGCACGCCACACCGGTACAGCCCCGGGAGGGAGCCCACGTGACCGCGGCCGGGTTGGAGGTGGGGGCGGGTTGCCGGAAACCAGCACAGCCAGCAGAAGAAAAGAGGACGCGACAAAAGACAACGGTAAGAGCACCAACGCCCAAATCGGTTAATGTGTGCACCGTGCGGCGGGTGTAGGGTGGGAGGGGGTGGCGGGGGTGGGGGTGGGGGTGATGGTGGGGGTGGGGTGGTGACTGCAGTTCCGGCCCAGGGGCCGTATGCAGGAGTCAGTGTTAGCGAGGAAAAACGGTGTTTGGCGGGAATTCCGGGTTAGCGGCGAAAAAATGGTATGCACGAG
Organism: Branchipolynoe longqiensis; assembly: GCA_030323885.1. Classification (NCBI taxonomy): domain Eukaryota; kingdom Metazoa; phylum Annelida; class Polychaeta; order Phyllodocida; family Polynoidae; genus Branchipolynoe; species Branchipolynoe longqiensis. The sequence continues at coordinate 73,121,652 of CM059193.1, forward strand.
TCAGTGTTAGGCCTAACACCAAAGGCTTAACCGGTGTTACCTTACCCCTAAAAAATATCAGGTTTAGCGAGTTTATTAGGCCCAAATCTATTCAATGCTGTCATATTTAACAGAATTACATACGCAATAAGTGAAATTTTATCAATTTAACCCTAAATTCGAAGCAATATTAACGCTGCCGCCGTAACGGCGGAGATATTAATACTTATATTTTCGAATCGACGAACGTAAAGTAAACAAATCGCCGCCGTCGCGACTGCCGCGTCGACGTCGACATCCATACTGGCGGACGTCTACGCATTGGCGGCAATGTATTAGCGATTTGTTTACTTTACGCTCGTCGATTCGAAAATATAAACATTAATATCGCCGCCGTTACGGAGGCAGCGTTAATATTGCTTCGAATTTAGGGTTAATTTCCTCAAATGTCACTTATTGCGTATTTAATTCAGTTAAATATGATCGCATTTAATATATTTAAGCCTAATATATCGCTAAAGACGCAGAGGGATTTCCCAAATCTATTAATAAATTCACGTTTAGCTATAATGTTAGTGTTACGCGCTCCTGCATACCGTTTGACCGAATTCTCCGGTTCGGAGATAGCTAAACTGTAACAGGCTCTAACACCAAAACCCGCTAACACTGACTCCTGCATACGGCCCCTGGGTTCAACGGCCGGTGGTCGGGAGGGTAACGGTCGGGTGGACGAGGAGGGAGGCCGTGTGGGAGGGCTAAGATTACTAAGAGAGTTAGGACAGTCTGATGGTTTTGGAGTTTCTGACATATTTTGTTAAAAGATAAATATAATAGGTTGATAATTATACTCTACTTTAGTTAGTTTGTTGTAGTTTGTCCTAGCAACATCTAAGGTCATATCAGGATGGGTACCGACTTGTAGGTGACTTTATAGCACTGCACCATGGGGGAACTAAGCCACCAGCACCATGGGTCCATATCCCATTATCCTGATACTGAGCTCCTTGGTCTATCCTATCCTATCAATGCCGAGCACCAGGCCTGGTAGTGACAAGTATCAATTTTGTAAGTCACTGATTTGACTTGACCGGTAATCAAACTTCCTACCTTCCACACGGGAATCCTGCGCTCTACTCGATTCGGCCACCGCATTCAGTGTGCTGGGGTAGGGCACTGTTCTCTACCTTGAGCGTAGTTCTAACCTTAACCATGGTTCCTCCTCATTTATCCTTACATTCAGATATATATATATATTCTATAATCTAATGCCAGGTACACACCTACCGTTTATCCGCACCCACCTACCGTATACGATCTAAAACTGCCCGTTTCGCGCACAAAAGTTGTTAGGTGTGCGATCCCCGAGCACACCTACCGATTGCGATTCGTGACTTAAAACTCAGTTTTAGGGCCAAAACTGCTTGCTTACGATTACGATTCGCGACTCGAAAAATGAATCGGCCCGTTTTCAGTCGTAAGCGGGACGGGATGGGGTTGTGAGTTTTAGTGCGTGAATCGTATACGGTAGGTGTGTACTTGGCATTAAGCACATATGCATAGTCCCCCTTCTGTGTATGTGAAGAGGAAAAGAAGAAGGAGAAGAAGAAAAAGAAGAAGATTGGTTGGTTGTTGAAGTTTTTATGGCCTGTGACAGTGCACACTCATGGTGACTTCATAGTGCTGCCCCACTGGGAAATCAGGCCACCAGCACTATGACCCGATATCCCACTCAGTCACATTATCCTGACACTCAGCTAACCAGTCCTTGCCCTATCCTATTAATGCTGAGCGACAGGCTAGGAAGCAACAAGTATCAATTTTATAAGTCATTGGTTTAACTCGTGTGGGAACCGAACTCCTGATCGCCCACAAGCGAGGTCCGCGATCTACCGATTCAGCCACCGTACCTGGTAGGATGTGTGGTATGTCAATAGGATGTGAACAACATCAGGGCCGGTGGTTTCTCCCAACCGGAACTGTGCACAGTAAAACGATAGGTTAAGCCAAAAAAATGTTGGCGTCCCGCCAAAATACTACCATTCGTCATATAAAAATATTGGTTAAACCAAAGTCGGTTAATCCAAATTATCGGTGAATCCAAACAAAATTGTCGATGTTGCTTGCAACATTGGTAATTGAACAAGGTGGAGTCGGATACTTATTCAAATGGCCGATGGCGCCACCTGTACTCGAACCTTAACATTAATATGTTCATTGACATTTACCACACCTTGCGGGTCTTTTGGAACTACGCCGAGTAACCACGCAGAGCTGGTGGGCATGCGTATGTAAATTAGATATGACGTCAGCGGCAGAAATCTGTTACAAAGTTACGAAAACTTGATGCAGTTGTGATATTTTGGGCCGGCTAAGCTGCTATATAAAGCGAGCAAACTCCAAACTCGGCCACTACGATTTGGCGGCGGATGGCGACACACTTTCTACTCTGCCATCCTGCCCACCCAACAATAAGAGACTAGAACTATAGGGTTAAAGCATCTTGGGGTCTTCTCTCATTATACTCAAGCATGTATGATTACCATTCTAGTGCATTAAAAAGTCCAAAATATATACCATTTGTAGGTCTTCGTGTTGTTTAATTATAACACGATCGTCGGGATCGATAAAAAGTTGCCACCACATGTAGCCATTAAGGCCCTGTCACACTATGACGTATGGTGTCAGCGCATGCTCAATGTTCGAAAATTTGCCAGTACGTCGGCATTCGTTGAAATTTTCAGTGGCGGGGGATAAAAATGGGCATACACACAACGTATGTAACGTATGCAGGACATATCTCTGACCTATTGCTAGCGCATAAGAGCGTTCATGTGCCTAGCAAAACGTTCGCAAAACACTTGCATATGCTCACAGTACGCTGACCAACGTCACATACATTACTCCATCGTTAGAAGTACAGCATACATGTTAAGTATGCTGGAGATATGGCAGGCATAATTTCGAAGTATGTTAGGAGTATGTTATGCATCCATTGGCAGTACGTGGACTGTATGCGGACTGCACGTTCCCACTGGCTGAACGTATGGTTAACGTGCAGCAACGTATTCCAACCTTTCCCTAACGTACTCCCAACATACGCCGATGTATCCCGAATGTACACGCAGCATACGTTCAACGTATGAACCACATGTCGACACACACTGGAATTTTTTAAGCATGCACAAAATTTGTTCAGAGCCTCGACGCACGGCGACGTAAGACAACGTATAACGACGTACCTGGAACATACCCGATGTACGCCCAATATATACATACTGTATAATGACGTATGCTGACGTGTTGGTCAAAAATCACATACGTCGGCATACGCTAAGGCTATAGGTCATAGTGTGACAGCCCCTTTATCAACACCACTACCACCATCCACCACCACCACCACCACCCCATCAAAGCCAAGTCAAAGTCGAAGCCAAACCTCGGTTACACCAATAATCGGTTAATCCAAACAAATTTCTAGGGTCCCTTCAAGTTTGGTTTAGCGGGAGTATACTGTATAACAGTGCTGTCCTTCCTAAAGCTGACTCTATATCCGTGTTGATGTATTGCCTTCCCGGACACAGGAACTGGATACAGACTACCGAACCGGTGGTCGCCTTTTATCTACCACCAATGTAACAGACGGGATGGCCGAATGAGTTGAGCATCCGTCTCCTGTTTTGGGAGATCGGGGGATCCGAACCAATGGGTTTGTGGTGCGAACCCTGGTCGAGTCAAACCAATGACATAAAAATGTTTACTTGTCACTTCCTAGCCGGGTGCTCGGCATTAATAGGATAGGGATAGGACTGGTTGGCTCAGTGTCAGGATAATGTGACTGAGTGGGATATCAGGTCATGGTGCTGGCAGCCTGGTGTCTCAATGGGGCAGCACTATAAAGTTGACATGAGTGCGTGCTGTCACAAGTCGGTGCCCATCCTGATATGACCTTAAATCACTAACTACAAACTACAAATGTTGCTGGTGACTTTTCTTTTGCAACACATATTGTTTTAACTCATACAGGTTGTGACGATGGGGCGGGTGGGGGGGGGGGGGCGGAGAAGTATGGATTTTTGTGTCAGTTAATTCGCCTACTGGGAATATCACCAATAAATGCCTGATGGAGACGTGATTATATTTACTTTACTTTAGTTGAGTTAACTTTAGTCTTAAATGTCCAACTTTGAAGTTATTTGAAGTGAAAATATGCCAGATTAAAGCTGCATAGTCCGATGAAATATCAAATTTTCAAACCAAACCAATTATCTAGATTTGAATTTACATATCTAACTTAGGTACTGATGCACTTATTAAGCATTATGTTTCCGCGTAGAAAGCAATACTGAGTCAATTTAACAGAACCTGTTAATGCTTACAAGTTAGAAGATGGGTACAATGGTAACTACATCATGGTTCCAGCGGTGTGGTGCATTGTGGGATGCGTCAGAGCAAAACATAACCGCGAGTAGCACATGGCTAATGCTAATACACTGGGTGCGGCTATGAACTGACTATGGTGTCAGAGTTTTGGCTAGCTTGCCAAAACTAATTTTCCATGTTTGCACTTAAAATATCTCAAAAGTTGACCATTTAAAATAAAAGTAACTTTGAACTAATGTAAAGTAGATACTAGTGATCGATCTAATATATTTATCCCAGAAAAAAAATAGAGCAATTCAAAACCATTGGACAATGCAACTTTAATTGTGGTATGCTTCTATAAATTGTGACAGCATAGCCAGCTTCGGTTGTAACAGGTTCTGTTAAATTGGTTTAGTATTTACCTTGTATGCAGGAACACTAACTTAAAGCTGCACAGTCCGATGAAAACATAACACTTTAAAAACCAAAATAATTATCTAAATTTCATTCTACACATCTAACTTAGATGCTGGTGCACTTATTAAACATGCGTCGTCACATATAAGTGAATACAGTACAACCCCGTTAAAACAAGCTCAGTTAAACCAAACGATCGGTTAATCCAAATTTTGTTGGCGGTCCGGCAAAATACTACCATTTATCATATAAAAAAAGTTAGTTAAACCCAAAGCCAGTTAATCCAAAGTATCGGTTAATCCAAACAAAAGTGTCGGCCCCAGGCCACTTCCGGTACAGTTAAACCAAACTTTCATGTGGTTTTAAGGTCATCTGAAACTTTTTTATAAGATAAATGGTAGTATTTTGCCAGGTCGCCGAAAAAAGTTTGGATTAACCGATCGTTTGATCTAACCGAGGTTGGTTTAATGGGGTTAAACTGTATAACATAAAAAAAAACAATAATCATAGTGTCCACATACATTGTACATTCATAATGCACCCATGTTTTTGCCAAACCCAAGTCAAAGTCAAAACTCGGTTAAACAAATGATCGGTTAATCCAAACAAATTTCTAGGGTCCCTTCACATTTGGTTTAAAGGGGTTATAACTTAGATGCTGGCACACTTATTAAACATGTGTCGTCACAAAAAGTGAATACTGAGTTAATTAATAGAACCTGTTACTGCAGAAGCCTGTGGTGATAGAGTTTTGGCAAGCTTGCCATAATTAATTTAGCATGTTTCCATTTCAAATATCTCAAAATTTTGTGATTTAAAATAAAAGTTACTTCAAACTAAAGTAAGGTAGATTATAATGAACAACCTAATATGTTTATCCCAGAAAATGTGAGGAACTCAAAACCATCGGACGCTGCAACTTTAATAAGTGTACCAGTATCTAACCTTGGCATGTAGGATCAAATTCAGGTTTTGAAAATTTGATTTTTGTTTTCATCGGACTATACAGCTTTAATTAACAGGGATAATGTGTTTAATTCACCAGCTAAGCCATAACAGTGATTGTATTCTGAGAAATGCTCTCAAAACTCTTTGAGCGAACCAGTCGTTGCCGAATCCCACGAATGTTGAGCACTAGATTAGCTAGTTACAAGCATAAATGTCGTAACTCATTGATTTAACTCGGCCTGGATTCGAACTCCCTACCTTTTACACGGGAACGCAATGCTCTTACCGAGCTCTCCAATCATAACTTTGCATAGTTTTTTTCCTGTTTGTATGACCAAATATGTGCAGGGAGGGTGAGGAGGACATAATAGTCATGTCGCTTCTCCTCTGTTGTACACGTGTGGGTTGGTTGGTTGTTGAAGTTTTACGTACTGGCAACATCTAAGGTCATATCAAGATGGGTACCGACTTGTGATAGTGCACACTCATGGTGACTTTATAGTGCTGCCCCACTGGAAAATCAGGCCACCGACACCATGACCTGATATCCCATCATATTATCTTGACGCTGAGCTAACAAGTCCTTGCTCTATCCTATTAATGCCGACCACCTAGGAAGCGAAAAGTATAAATTGTTATAACCCATTGGTTTGACTCAGCCGGGAACCAAAACTCCAATAGTCCACATACGAGGCCCACGCTCTATCGATTCAGCCACCGCTGGGTGAGAGTGCACAGATGAGAAAGTAAAAGTAACTGAAGTTTTCAGAGGGTAGTACATACAGACAGGAAGGATAGGCATTTAATTATAAAATATTTGTTAGCACAACTCCATTGCATAATTTTCCCGCAGTGGTAAATCCGAAAGACGTACAGAGAAAGAAAACGAAATAAACAAAATAAAAATTAAAGAACTATACAACACCAAATGTAATTCATAGCTTCATTTTCATAGCTTGTAGTACATTATGTTTGTTGGGTATCCATCTTTTAAAAAAAATTACAAAACAGAATCCAAGTACAACATTGCAATCTCTGGTGATTGGCGATCACAAACATGATAAATAGAGTAAACATTGGAAGCTGCTTAGTCCGATGAAAGCATCAAATTTTCAAAACAAGAACTATTATCTAGTATTAATTATACACATCTAACATAGATAGATACTGGTGCAAGCATATTTTGCCGCATAGAAAGGAACGCTGAGCCAATTTACCAGAATCTCTTACTGCTGCAGCCAATGGAGTTTTGATGCGCTTGCTAAAATTACTTTGGTATGTTTGCACTTCAAATTCGTTTTTAAAAGGTAGCCCATTAAAGTTGCATAGTCTGATGGTTTTGAATTTCTGTATTTTTTCGAGATAAATATATTAGATCGATCACTAGTATCTACTTTACATTAGTTCAAAGTTACTTTGATTTTAAATGGTAAACTTTTGAGATATTTTGAGTGCAAACATGGAAAAGCTTGCCAAAACTCTGACACCATAGAATTCTGCGGTAACAAGTTCTGTTTAATTGACTCAGTATTGCTTTCTACGCAGAAACAAATGCTTAATAAGTGCATCAGTATCTAAGTTAGATATATAAAATCAAATCTAGATAATTGGTTTGGTTTTGAAAATTTTATAATTCATCAGACTATGCAGCTGTAGTGGTCTGCACTGACCTCTCAGGCAAGTAACCTCATAGACAGGTAGGCGTGGGTAGTGTGGTGATATCAGGGAGCCTAGGTGGTGTAATGGTTAGCACACTGTCCCGGAGTGCAAAGAGATGTGGGTTCGAGTCCCGCTCTAGGCACAATATTTCCCATTTTCATCACCCCCACGACATTGGTTGCCGTGACCATGATCCTGTACAAGCTACGCGCTGTATAGTTGTTGAACCTACCCTGTGTATGTAAGTGTGTTGCATTGCCTGTATGTATGTAATTGTGAGTATTAAAAAGACTTACAATTCCAGGGGGACGAGTGTAGTGGTCTGCACTGACCTCTCAGGCAAGTAACCACATAGACAGGTAGGCGTGGGTAGTGTGGTGATATCAGGCAGCCTAGGTGGTGTAATGGTTAGCACACTGTCCCGGAGTGCAAAGAGATGTGGGTTCGAGTCCCGCTCTAGGCACAATATTTTCCATTTTCATCACCCCCATGACACAGCTTTAAATAAAAGTAACTTATAACTAAAGTAAAATACAGTAGTACAATCAACCTGATATATTTATCTTTAAAATATGACAGAACCTCAAAAACATCAGACTATGCAACTTTAACCAATTGTGGTGATGTTGGGGTTTGTGGTGGTGTTGTGATTTAGAAGTGGGCGGGGGGGGGGGGGGGGCTACTATGACACAACAAAATAGAGCGAATTCCAGTGTCATGATACATTGTTTATAATCATCTCGCTCGAAAATGTGTCTGGTGGACCAGATAGGCTGACCGAATTAGTATTGGTGAGAGCGCTGGCTGGCTTCCTGTGCAAGAGGTTGAGGGTTCGAACCCTGGACAAGTCAAACCAATGTGCTCCTAAGATTGATACTTGTCACTACCTAGCCTGGCATTTGACATTAAAGCTGCATAATCCGATGAAGCATCAAATTTTCAAAACCAAAACAAGTATCTCAATTTGATTCTACATATCTAACTTAAATACTGGTGCACTTATTAAACATGTGTCACCACATAGAAGGAATACTGAGGCAATTTAATAGAACCTATTATTGCAGAAACCTATGCTGTCAGAGTTTTGGCAAGCTTGCCAAAACTAATTTAATTTGTTTGCACTTCAAATATCTCAAAACTTGAGCTTATTTAAAATAAAAGTTACTTCAAGTGAAAATAGGGTAGATTATAACGATCACCCTAATATGTTTATCTCAGAAAATGACAGAAACTCAAAACCCATCGGACTATGCAACTTTAATAGGATAGGGGAAAGGGCTGGTTTTCTCAGGATCAGGATAATGTGACTGAGTGGGATATTGGGTCATGGTGCCAGTGACCCGATCTTACACTACATGAGGCAGCACTATAAAGTCACCATGAGTGCACACTGGCATAATTTGGCACCGCAACCAGTCCTGATATGATGACCGTAGATGTTGTTAGGACATAAAACCCCAACAAGCAGATAATCAACAATGTTATCTGCATGAATTTCATTTCATACTTAGTGCGTTTTGTTTATGTTAAGTACATGCAACAACAACGAAACCAAACAGCAACCATAGAACCATGTGAAGCGAGATCGAATTTAACTCCAATCCGCCCCCCTCCCCAGTCTACCAACGTTTTGGCCATGTGCCAGAATCTTCTTTTTCCCCAAGTCATCACGTGATGTCAATGTTTATGCTTTGACACTCATCCACACCACGTGAGTCAGCCACTGCATGTTGCCAGATTGTGGACACCCTACCTCACGCTGGCGCAACCTCTCAATGCCCGCCTAGCACGGGAGCTGCTCGGGTTTGTGGCAGTGCGTTGTGCGGTTGGTGGGGCGGGCGGGAAGGCGGTGGCGGCGGCCGCGGCCATCTTGAATTGGAGCATGAGCAGGATGTAAACAAATGTACAGCGTGGCGTCTCCTCGCCGATCCCGGTGTCATGGTATAAAACCCCTGCCGGATCGCAGCCCCTGTCGTGGCTTCTGCGCATGCGCAGAGGTTGTAAACAAGCTCAGCTCGGCTGCAGAACGAATACACACTGCCAGTGTCTATTAAAGATTAATAGAAATGCACAACCCTAACCATATAAATTTAATATAATCTGTTCGTTGGATATGTTTTCTATATATGTTCCAGGGGGTTTGTTTCTAGGTGGTGTAAGTTTCATAGATATTTCACTTTTTCTGTATGAAGATTGCACTGACACTCAGAATATCCCAACTTTCACTATTATCTCTGTTTTTAATACTTTCAGCATAAATTGCTCTTAGGTTACATTAAATACTTCAGATCTTCCTCTTCAATCGGGCATTAAGATATTTTTAATCGATCCACTGAATGTTTTTAAATTTATTTTACAAAAATAAATGCTTAGTCAACTGTCTTCACGGCAGGGCTGCGATTGGGCAGGGGTTTTATACCATGACACCGGACGTAACCCAGGTGACCCTTGTGCTGTGGACTTTCCGACCACAGATCTTTGTTAGGCTACTTCAGTTACTATTCTCTAGGATATCATCTACCACAGTACCAGCCACTACACACCCCTCTCCCCGCCCCGTCCTCCACCTGCCCCTCCACCACTTCTACCGACTCCAGCCTTCATCTGTCCAGAAACGAGGGCAAGTGTTTTTCGTAAAGCCCCAGTCACACATACCCGGATCAGGGGCTGGACGAGCCCCGGACTGCCATCCGGGGTGATCCGTGGCTGATCCGTGCCGACACCCCCTGATCCGGCCTGATCCGTGGCTCGTCCGGCGCCAGCCCCGGATGTTTTAAAATGTTTAAAACATCCGGGGCGGTCCAGGGGATTTTGCGATCTGGGCTCAATCCGGCCTGATCCAGGGGTGGACCAGGCCTGTCTGGGGGTGGTGCGGGGTCATTTTGAGCCACGGTTTGACCCAGACCATCCCCGGACTATCCAGGAGTACCCCCAGCCTAGCCACGGACCACTCCTGGACTGCCCCCGTAAGACTGGGGATGATCCGGGATAGTCCGGGGGTGATCCCGGGTGGTCCGGGGGTGGTCCGGCCTCATCTGGGGCCGGTCCGGCCCAGTGTGGGGCTCATCCGGGAAAGTGTGACTGTGAGGCAAAAATCAACGAAAACAGTGATTTTATCCGTGGCGGTCTGGGACAGTCCAGGCCGTTGGTCCGTGGGTGGCCCAGCTCAAAATCCGGGGCTCATCCGGCTATGTGAGACTGGGGCTTTAGGAGTATTCTAGGTAAACTACTTATTCATATGGGTTTTTTTTCTATTCATGTGGAGGTATTTTATTTGTTCAAATACTCACTTTGCAGTCATTTGGATATACAGTAAAACCTCTCTAAATCGACCAACCGTGGGACCGATTTTAAGTGGTCCATTTAGGGAGGTGGTCGGCTTAGGGAGTTAGAAGATGGGTACAATGGTATTGTTGGGACCCAAATAAAGCGATCGATATAGGGGAGTGGTCGATCAGTGGAGGTGATCGGTTAGAGAGGTTTTACTGTATATTGACGTGATTAACCAATATACGTTGACACTCAGGACAGTCTGATGGTTTTGGAGTTTCTGACATATTTTGTTAAAAGATGAATATAATACGCTGATAATTATACTCTACTTTAGTTTGTTTGTTGTAGTTTTACATCCTAGCAACATCTAAGGTCATATCAGGACGGGTACCGACTTGTGACAGTGTGCACCCATGGTGAATTTAGAGTGCTTCCCCACTGGGAGATCAGGCCACCAGCACCATGACCAGATATCCCACTTAGTCACATTATGCTGACACTGACACATTGCCCTATCCTAATAATGCTGAGCGCCTGACTAGGAAGCGACAAGTATCAATTTTTAAGTCATTGGTTTGACTCGACCAGGGTTCAAACCCACGATCAACACGGGAGACGGACACTCTAACTCATTCGGTCATCCCGTCTGGTTGCTAGACATAGCGTTAGTAAGATGATTATGCTCAGGTGAACTGGCACTGGAATGTTTTGTGATATTTCATTCGCACAATGGAACAGTTCAAGAGATTTGTTTTGGTTTTTGATGTTTTACGTCCTGGCAACATCTAACATCATATCAGGGTGGCTTCCGACTTGCGACAGTGTGCACTTATTGCGATTGCCACCAACACCATGACCTGGCATCCCACTCCGTCACATTATCCTGATAAGACCAGATGGAATGGCCAAATGAGTTGAGCGTTCGTCTCCCGTTTTGAGACATCACAAGATTCAAACCCTGGTCGAGTCAAGCCAATACTTGTCACTTCCTAGCCAGGCGCTCAGCATTATGATAGGGCAAGGATTGGTTGATTCAGTGTCAGGATAATGTGACTGAGTGGCATATGATGTTAGTGGCCTGGTCTCCCAGTGGAGCAGCACTATAAATTTGCCATGAGTGTGCACTGTCACAAGTCGGTACCCATCCTGATATGACTCTAGATGTTGCCAGGACATAAAAAACTCCAACAACCAATCAACATTATCCTGATACCGACAAATCAGTTATTAATCCTATTAATGGCAAGCACCAGGCTAGGTAGCAAACCAGGATCAATTTACTAAGTCAGTGGTTTGAATCAGCCGGCCTCGAACTCACGACCTGCCAAACGGGAAGTCAAACAGCCAGCTTTAAGAGACATCATGCATAATTAATTCTGGTGGACTATATATGAGACTGTCTCAAAAGGTGCTAAGCAATATGGGACAAAATTTTGTCCATTGTAATGATCAACATACTATCTTCTTATGTATTTGCTCAAGATAAACTGATTTGTTTTTATATCAATCAATCAATAGTTCCATCCTCTAGTCGAGGGTTGGATGCAATGGTTCTCCACTTGTCCCGATGTTGTGCTGTTCTGATAGACTGTGTTTTTATATGGGGTTTCATAATCCCAATAGAATACATATTGATTTGAAGCAAATGTCCTTGTCTTTTCAGTGTAGCCGTTTCTGTGCTGTTTTGGTCAATCATTCAATCAATCAATAGTTCCATCCTCTAGTCGAGGGTTGGATGCAATGGTTCTCCACTTGTCCCGATGTTGTGCTGTTCTGATAGACTGTGAATAATTCAAGCCTGTCCACTGTGAAATATTTGTAAACCATGATGTTCTTGGTCTCCCTCTCCCTCTGCTGCCATTCACCTTCCCTTCCAACAATGTACGGTATATTGAACTCTGACGAATGATGTGGCCAAAATAAATAAGTTTCTTTGTCTGTATAGTGGCAAACAAGCTTTTCTTATTTTTAATTTTTCTGAGAACTTCTTTGTTGGTGATCTTCTTTGTCCATGATATTTTCATCATCCTTCGATAAGTCCACATCTCAAATGCTGCTAAACGTTTGTACATTTTCTTAGAGATTGTCCATGTCTCTGCCCCATACATTAGAGTAGACCACACATAACACTGAAGAATACGCTTCCTTGTTTGTATTAATATCTTACTTGATGTTAACACTCTATACATTTTGGAGAATGTTGTTCGGGCTATTGTTATCCTTCTTTTAATTTCTTCCTCACATCTCCCATCATTTGTAATCTTTTGTCCGAGATATATGAATTCGGATACTTGTTCTATGTTTGTGCCATCTATGGTTATATTGACATTTGGTTTATCTGTCTTTTTACTTATAACCATTGTTTTGGTCTTCCTGGCATTCATCTTCCTGGCAATCATTACAAAGGACAAAAAAAAAAAGAAGAGTTATCACCTTTTGAGACAGGCTCATATAGGTCTTGAGGGAGATATTATTCATCTGTTTTCTGAATAGGAACTAAGGTCTACCTTTGTTGTAGTCAAATACATCATCTTTCTAAATATTTAAAATGTTAAATATGTATTTGATTGGCATTATGCCAGGGAATTGAAATATTAAAATTAGGAAGTATTTCACCACTGACTCAAGTATCCGATTGGTATATTATACAGATAAAAATGTTGCTTTGGTTGGATTTGTTTATTTGTTGGGAGTGGGCGCCTTTATGCCCTAGCAACACCTATGGTCAATATCAGACTTAGTTGGAAAATTAGTATTGCGACACCATCATCAGATATATATATATATATACATACCTGCCAACTTTTGTTAAACGAAAATCCTAATAATAGAAATCCATCCGAGCGAAGCGAGGCGCGCAACCATTCTAGGGGGGTCCGGGGGCAAGCCCCCCCGAAAAAAATTGAAAAATACATAAAAAATGGTGCATTCTGAGAGACATTTTAGGCACATTAAAGAAATTATTTTTTCGAAAAAAGCGGAATAATATGTTTATAATTTGTATGGCGGAATGAGAATAAAAAAATCGTAATTATTCCTCCAAAATCGTAATAGTTGGCAGGTATGTATATAGTGTTCATGGGGTTCAGCGGAAGTTAATATTTCTAAGTATCTACATTTAGATGTTTTTACAAATATGTATATTCTTCTGAATTAGTCTTTTGACAGCGCCGAATTACTGGTCTTATTTTGCTGTGTTAAGTCTTAGTTAATGAGGAATTTCGGACTGGGAACTGCGATATGGTGTGTAAGTGAACAGGGCAGTGCTTAGATATCACCAGAAGGAATATTAAAGACTTATTAGTACTAAGAAAGATCATAACAACATAATGAATGAAAAGGCATTAAAGACTTATTAGTACTAAGAAAGATCATACCAACATAATGAATGAAAAGGCATTAAAGACTTATTAGTACTAAGAAAGATCATACCAACATAATGAATGAAAAGGCAGAGTCAAAATATATTTGAGTTTTTTTTAATTGTATTTGTAGAAATCTGCAAATTGATAAATCATCTTTGCCACAGATATTTTAATAATTTCAAATCAACAAACATAAAATAGATGTCAGTTTCGCCAAGACACTTTCTCATCCCCTAGTATCACTATAATAAGTCACCTTGTGTAAAATAGGATAGGCATCTCTTGGATTCCTCAGTCATCCTATTATTTTAAATGATAGGTAAAGTTGCATAATCCGATGAAAGCATTCGTTTCAAAATCGAAAACATTTATTTAGAATTGATAACTAACTTACTGGAGCACTCATTCCCCCTTTGTCCCAATTCTGAAGATTTTGCCCTTTAGGAACATAACAATATTTGCTGGAGCAATATGACCTCTTTACTGACCTCATTAATACAGCAATGACATTGCACTTCACTTCAACAGATCTGCACACAAACACCACCGTACATACTTACATTTCAAATAACACAAAAATTAGTCAATTAATATAAAATGACTCCAAGTTAACGGAGAGTAGGCCAACATAATATACTAAAACTAAATAATGTGATAAACATTCCAAATTCAACGGATTATGCAACTTTAAATATCCCCCACCCCTATCCTTGTAGGCCCTATCCATGTAGGCCCTATCCTTTACTGGCAGCACCAATAAAACCAAAACGTAATACTACAATAGTATACATTCTCATTCACACCAGCTAGTCTCAACTTATATACCTGAGAATAATAATTAGTGTGTGTAGTGTTACTTTGGGGGCATGATAACACCAATTTATCAGCTATTTACAAGTTCGTGGTTCATACTATGTACAAGGGTACCTACCCTATTGTTGCTGGCTTCTCCAAACATACTCTCAGCTTTCAATACCCGTGTAAAAATAATGCAATCACAGTCACCACGCAAGCACTAGAAGCCACGTCGTGCACAAAGGTGCTGCATGGATAATATGGACATATTTACAATTTACAACAAAATCTTTCATTCTGAATTATCAAACAACATATTACAGCTCCTTTGAAGTTTGAGTGTCATATATAAATAAGACTTTTTTCTTCGATGCTAATGATCATCATCATCAGGCTGTCGGTCGTGATGCGTCAAAGACTGCTTTCATTACTTGACTGCCGCTCTCCATTTAGCTCTCTGCTGTGAGAGTGATGTCCATGAGTCGGTCTTAATGTCTTTGTTGACACTAATGATGATGGTTGATTATATATAATGTATATTATATATACTATATATATACAAAATATATAATGTATCATTATTATATCTATTATAGATATCGTTTTGGTTAGAGTGGCTTGATTATTGTAATATATTTATTTCCCCACCAGCAATTGTCATAATTGTGCGCCAACATGAGCAAGCATCTAAAGCTTTACAAGGGTTAGAATGATATCCTTGTCTTTAATAATTAGTACATTTGGCCAACCACAGCTTCGCAACGGGACTAGTTATTCAAATCATACACATGGCAGGTGTGCACACACAAGTCTTTGAGCAATGAATAAACATAACAGTACAGGTGGTACATTCACGTGTGTGTCTGGAGTACATTTTGGATGTGTTGTGGTTGTGGTTGGGGTGGGGGGGTTGTCTAAAAAGGGGAGTGGGGGTGAAGTGATCAAATCCAATTACCGATGCAAGCATCATTTTGTTCTCAGGAGATTCTCGCCTGGTAATCTAACTATGGGGGGCACAGCTGTGTGTAATCTGAACAACTGAGAACTAACTGTTTCCCATTTAGTGTAGCATGCATTATGAGGTGGTAAAGCACTGCATGTACTATGGTGTTATATATATATATATATACAAACTTTTGTAAAAAGCCAATCATGATCACCCTGGTCTGCCTCCAGCACAAATTCAGATTCCACGTACTAGTAACACTACTACTAATATTAATAATAGCAATACTAATAGGGCAGCCATAGCATGACAATTCTTTCTTCTTTTACATGCCTCCTACAAAAAAAAACCCATCTTAATTAAGCAGGCTTATGTTGTATCCAGGCTAAGGTGCCAATTAACGGTGAGGTGTATTAAGCAAGATGGCAATGCAATACATCAATAACTTATCAAAGTTCCACACACCTGAGTACATTCCTTCATCCTTCCAATTTGTCATGATCAACATTCAAACCTCCTCTTTTTTTTACGGCTCACAATTCACACTTCATTGGTCTTCACACTCATTTCTTTTGGAATTACTCACTAATCTATATATATATATCTGAGGGGGCCCCCTTTGTTGACACTAATGAGCGGGAGAGGGTTGGGGGGGGGGGGGGAGGAGGGGGGTTGGTAATAGTACACCAAGTGCATTGAAGGCATCATTAGGCCAGCCCATGTCATGCCTACAGCACCGTCGAAAAGCATACACTCTCCCCATTTCCCAGCTGTACAAATTATATCTAAAAAAATATATTATAATAACAATAAAAAAAAGATATTCTACAAAAGCAACTTGCACCTGATCACACCAAGCACCTCAGGGCGTCTTTTGAAGACCCTCCCTCGGGTAACTGCTAAAATAAATAATTATATACCACTTTTTAAATGGGGACAGTTTGTGTACCTACTAGTCCGGTCCCCTTTTGTCCCTGTGGATTTCGCTATCTCCCTCTCAGCCTTTCTTTCTCCTTTTCTGGTTCATTTCCATTCTTTCTTTCATTCATTCTTTCTGCTTCTTTCCATTTTTCCATTGATTTTGTCTGCTTCTTTCCATTTTTCCATTGATTTTGTCTGCTTCTTTCCATTTTTCCATTGATTTTGTCTACTTCTTTCCATTTCTCTTTATTTTTCTCTCACTCTTTCCATTTCTCTTTCCTTTTCTCTCACTCTTTCCTTTTCTCTCACTCTTTCCTTTTCTCTCACTCTTTCCTTTTCTTTCACTTTCTTTTTCTCTCACTCTTTCCTTTTCTCTCAAGTCTCACTGCCTTTCTTTTCTCTTCCTTCCTTTCTGCATCTCTCTTACTCTCCATCCCTTTCTTTTCACCTCTTTCCACCTTTAATTCTCTCCCTTCCTTTCTCTCCTAGCCATTCTGTCTCTTTTTCACTTTCACCATCCCTTTTACATGCCTGACATTCTCCCCCCCCCCTTCTCTAACACCCGTATAATATACTACGGGGCTCCCAATGTGAAAAAATATACACCCACTAAAAATGATGTGCATCTGCCGCTACTCCGCTCCTTACCAATGGTCCATCAACGTGTGTGTACAAGTGTAGCTATCTAACCACGCATGCGTCATATGCAAAATAGCATTGGAATGTGCAGAAACAGTCAAACACACACTACCCAGATGACAGTGGTGCATGTACCTACACTTAACATTGGCACAGGTTCACAACAACACACTAATTGCGCATGCGCTTGACGATACTATCCAATCACAATCGCCTCCTCTGTTCATGTCACGTGACATATGATGCAGCCACAGTAAGTGGGCTGTTGTCAGGACTCCGCTTAGGGCGGGACCAGTGTCCCTTTAAAGTTGCGTAGACCGATGGTTTTGAATTTCTGTATTTTTTCTGAGGTAAATATACTAGATCGATCACTAGTATCTACTTTACATTAGTTATCTTTATTTTAAATGGTAAACTTTTGAGATATTTTGAGTGCAAACATGGAAAATTAGTTTTGGCAAGCTTGCCAAAACTCTGACACCATAGACTTCTGCAGTAACAGGTTCTGTTAAATTGACTCAGTATTGCCTTCTACGCAGAAACAAATGCTTAATAAGGGCATCAGTATCTAACTTAGATATGTAAAATCAAATATAGACAATTGGTTTGGTTTTGAAAATTTGATATTCCATCGGACTATGCAGCTCTAATAATAAGGTAGCATTTCGGTACATCATATTGACAGCAATAACCAAATGGTGGCTTTAGTACTACCCCACCCTCTCTCTCTCTCCCCCACCTCTCTCTCTCTCTCTAACTAATTGTCTACATCATGTAGTAGTATTATGGCATACATTGCTGTATCAGCATATTACATTTATACAACGTGTAAGAGACTGAGGGAGGAGAGAGCGGGGTGGATGGGACTAACAACAACAATAATATCAGGTGAGATAAAGGCCTCACCACAGTTCATTTCAAACTCCAACACAAGTTTAGTTTTGTCTACCCACCCCTCCACCTCTCCCGTAGTAACAGTTCTTGTCAAACTCGAAGGCCATGTGTGCAGGATTTTATCCTCATGCACAAATTCAAAGTCCCATTCAGATTGTAATTTAGATCAGCTATGCGATACAATCACTGCAACTAAGAATTTGGGGGCCGACAGTTGAGGTTGGCGGAGGAGTGGATGGGGGGGGGGGGGGGTCGAGGAGAGGGCAGTACCATCTTCCCTCTTGGGCTAAGAAAATAATAAAAACACAACTTGTATTCAGACTAATTCATGGTCTGTGGCATCATAGCACATTTAGTTGCGTTGATGAATAAATATCGCAAAAAAAGCTCTCCATCAATTAATTAAAGTTGCATAGTCCGGTGGTTTTGAATTTCTGTCTTTTTTCTGAGCTAAATATATTAGATCGATCAGTAGTAATAGTATCTACTTTACATTAGTTCAAAGTTACTTTTATTTTAAATACAAACATGGAAAATTAGTCTTGGCATAGACTTCTGCAGTAATAGGTTCTGTTAAATTGACTCAGTATTGCCTTCTATGCAGAAACAAATGCTTAATAAGTGCATCAGTATCTAAGTTAGACATATCAAATCAAATCTAGATGTTTGGCTTTGAAAATTTGATATTTCATTGGACTATGCAGCTTTAATTAACCAACCAATTTAAGCAATCAAAATTCAAATGGCTTTCTGGATTTAAATAAACAGTCTTGGAGTAGAAAATACCTCGTTGCCACATCATCACTACTTATTGCCATTGCTACTAGTATTACCCGGTAGTCTCCTCCCGAGACTATCGCCAAGATACAGATCACGTGGTTCGCCACAAGTATATAGGTCACCATGAGACGCTACTACAGTCCATTTCTTAGCGTTGACAACAGCAGCGTCTGGAATCCTCTGTCCTGGCACCTGGGATCCTCTGTCCTGGCACCTGGAATCCTCTCTCCTGGCACCCGGGCGCTGTCTGCCGAAGGAGCCGGGCCGCGCATGCCCAGAGTTAAGGTAAGCAGCGCCAGCGCCGGCAGCTCGCGGAACCAGCTTCGACAGGGTCACGTGGCCTCGCCGGGTGGGCGCGTAGCTAGTTACTGCTGAGAACCAGCAAAGAGTTTGTGGGAGTGTTTTAAGTCCCTCAGTCTGAAAGACACACAAGGAAGGCGGAGAGCGATGATTAAAAGATATAGTTTGTATGGTGTAGGGGTGGGTTGGAAGTTGGCGTGTTCAAAATCAAATGGGGATTGTTGAATCTGGGGGATGGGTCTTTAGCCGTGTTCACACCCACAACTTTAGGCCGAACTAGATGAGGCGAACTAGATGCGGCGAACTAGTGTCGTGTCCACACACGGAGCGGATTAAGGCGGAAATTGATATCTGCGCATGAGCAAGTCCAGACTAACCAGCGCCATTTTGGGTTCGTCGACGCCGGCACGAGAGAGTGTGGGTTCGACCTAGATATGTAATGACTGAATCGTATTGGTTTGGAACGGTCAAAACTTCTGCTGGGCAGTGAAACCCTAAAAATAAATGATGAAAAAAATATATGTGCACCTCTAGCAGGTTCATAGACCAAATTTACCGAAAAGTCAACAAACTAAGGTCTCGACTGTGACGTCCTTAATCCGCCTCATCTAAACCGCTACCGTCCACACAGGCACTATGGGTCGACTCAAGCTAGTTCGCTTCATTTAAACCACCACGCGAGGCGAACTAGATGAGGCGAACTACATGAGGTGACTCAGCCCTAATCCGCCTCAACATCGGGTTCACACGACCAATGTGAGCCGACTTAGATTAGGCGCACTAGATGAGGCGAGTTAACGCCCAGGTGTGAACACGGCTTTAAATGGATTAGGGTTATTAATGTCTACAAGTATTTCTAATCCATATATATACATATAATTGTGCATTCATACATTTTATTACAAATCCTACTAAGAATAAGATCAGAAAATATTTTGCGAATAAAAGATCTGATATGCCTGATTACACTATTGAATACATATAATTGTGCATACATACATTTCTTTTACAATTCATACTAAAATCAGATAATATTTTGTGAATATAAGATCTGATAAGCCTGATTACACTACCGAATACAGGAACAGTAGTCGTTGCTATGTTAGTTATATAGAACACAAACTGGCATGGTTAGAAGCAATACTAAAAATTACCTGTCAGTGGGTCGATGTGGACCTCTCCTTAGGGTGTACTACTCCTCAGGTGACCCCGCTGTTCCAGCTTGGACCGCTTCGCCATGACAATGTCATTTTCGGCAGAGTTTTTCCGTTCTGTTAGAATGCCAGAAGATGAGCATGGTGATGACGATGCGGATGACGACGCGGACGTGGAAGAAACTGCCCCAGCGGTCTCACTGCCTACCGCCTCACTATGCACCATAGCAACAGCAGCGCATGAGTCATCTCCACTCGAACCAGCCACCATGCCGTCCTCCGGCTCCTCTTCATTGTCACTCTCCTTAATGTTCTCTAGTGGGATCGCCCTGGTGACCTGATCAAGGACGATGTCGAGGATCGCTTTGCACGAGTCCACCTCGTTGACATTCTCGCACTCGTCGCGCGGCACCTGGTACTCCACGTCCAGACACTCTTCCCAGTCATCGTGGAGCTTCTCCTTGACAATGCACGAGTCCTCCAAGATCAACTTGCACCGGGTCTTTGGGTGGTACTCAACCACCTCAACGACTTCCTTAAAGGTGGCATGCTTCTTTTCACTGGTCGGCGAGTTGGTGGCTGACGCCGCCTGCTGCTGCTCGCGTTCCCGGCATTCTTCGAAGGAGTGGTGCTTCTTCAGGATGGTGTGCCCAGTGACAGTGTATGGCAGGGGGCGTTCTTCGAGTGAGTGCGACTTCTCGAGCAAGTACTGCTTCTCCCAGAAGCCCGGGTTGTACTTGCGGACAACGTGGGGGTTGATGTACTCCTCACCTTCAGCCTTGTCGTCACGGACAACCCTCATGAAGCGACGCTTGGGTGGTGCCCCGGGAGAGCTCTTCGGGGATGTCCTCGGTGAGGTGCTCGGGGACTGGCGTGGACTGCGACCAGTCTTCATGTTGGAGTCGGACTTGCTGCGAAAGAGCTTGCCGAGTAGTGACATCTTGGTGCCCTGTCCAATTTGGGCGAGGTCGAAGGAAGTGGCCCGGCTCCTGAAGTCAAAGCAGTTCGCCATCTTCACCTTCAACCCTGGATTCAGGAGAGAAAGAAGAGTACAGAGGGTTACTGGGGTAGTTGGTTATGTATAGCTAGCAATACATATAAATCTCAAATAATATATGATAATACGTATATATAAATTTCAAACGGTGTATCTAAAATAGCATATACATATACAGTAATAAATAATAATCGACCTCATACCGAAGATTTATACCCGTATATATCCATATACCAGCTATAACTTTCAGATAATATATATATATGAAGAGTTCAGGTGCAAAACCATGTAAATGCCAATCCAAAAATGGAGATAAACATTGGAATCAGACCTACAAAATTTTTTTTTTTTTATATTCCTACTTTTTTGTTCATTGCTCCATAACCATATGATCATATGAAAAGTGGAATTAGTGAGAATTAAAATAATTTTCAGGGACAAATCTTTTATTTAAAGCAGATTTTTGGATTGGAATTTACGTGGTTTTGCGCCTGAACTCTTCATATATATATATATATACATCTTTTCATATTATTAGTCTTCCCGATTTTTATGTATATTTGCAAAACAGCCAACATATACAATCTAAAGTAATATATATCTGCATAAATTTAATAGTTGTTTGTTAAAAGTCTTCTCTAAAATTAAAAATTGCTCTGAAAAGACTTAGTTAAAATATTTAACATAAAAAACAATGATTCTTTTATATGAATGCAAACTATTCGGATAAAAAAAAAACCTATCACATAGTAAATAGAGGCCGCCTTCTTCCCGGAAATCAAATACAGTAAAACCTCTATACCGACCCCTCCACAGATCGACCACTCCCCTATACTGATTGCTTTATTTGGATCCCAACAATAATATTGTAAGGATATTATAACTCTCTAAACCGACCACCTCCCTAAATGGACCACTTAAAGTCGGTCCCATGGTCGGTCGGTTTAGAGAAGTTTTACTGTATACATTTTACTTATTTCATTTGGACGCAACATTCTGAATTTAATCATTAATTAAATGGCGTTGGTCATTCAAAGTTGACCTACTAATAGGAACAACTTTGTCAAATATTTAACTGCAAGGGTGTCGTCTGGATGGCTATCAAATGAAATGACAAGAAGGGCAAAGCTGTCCTTGTTTACTCCAGCTCGACATATTTGTTAGAATTGTTATCTAATTGCATTTGTGCTATAATAGTATAATGCCACCTTTTGAAAACAAGGCAATGGCAAGTATTGTATTATAATTTATATGTAACATATATTGTATGCAGTAAATATACAATACATAATCTAGAAAATATATGTAATATATAATAAATACATTAGGTATTGCGAGTACCTATTATATACATTCATGTAATTATTATATATGTATGTATTATATATATTACATATACATTCAAACCTCTCTAAAGCTAAGATTCCTTGTATGCGGCATGCAAATAAGAATTGAAAAGCATGTAAATGAATGGTGGTGCTTCAAAACGTCCGAATGCGAATGCAGCAACTGAATCGGTCCATGGTCCGATCGGTGTGGCATGCGAATGCTGCTGCATTTGCCATAGAAACCAATACTGTTCCTTTACAAATTAGGACGAAAACCCCCAACAAATGTTGCAAGGGACGTCACATATACGACATTCGCATGCCGCATATAAGGAATCTTAGCTTTACTCGACCGACATTGGGACCGACTTGAAGTGGTCCATTTAGGGAGGTGGTCGGTTTTGGGAGTTAGAATATGGTTGCAATGGTATTGTCGGGACCCACATAAAGTGATCGATATAGAGGAGTGGTCGATCTGTGGAGGTGGTCGCTAAGGGAGGTTTTGGTTGTTTGTTGTTTTACATCCTAGCAACATCTAAGGTCATATCAGGATGGGTACCGACTTGTGACAGTGTGCACTCGTGGCGACTTTATAGTGCTGCCCCACTAGAAGACAAGGCTGCCAGCACCATGACCTGATATCCAACTCAGTCACATTATCCTGACACTGAGCCAACCAGTCCTTGCCCTATCCTAATAATGCCGAATGCCAGACTAGGAAGCAACAAGTATCAATTTTTAAATCATTGGTTTGACTCGACCAGGATTCAAACCCACGGTCTACCAACACGGAAGACGGACGCTTTAATTCATTCGGCCATCCCGTCTGGTCTAAGGGAGGTTTTACTATATATATAACAGGATTTGGTTATATATTCATATCATACTTCTATAAACAGCCTAGCCTGGATGTAGAAGAAGTAGACCAATGATCAATCGATTAATTATGTACATATCGTTTTTGCGGTTGGTGGTGCTGCTGACATACGCAGGTACCAAAACACGCCATGAGATGAATAATTCACCTAACACGTTTGCACGTATGATATGATGAACTATTTCATCAGGGTTAAAGCTGCATAGTCTGATGAAGCATCAAATTTTCAAAACCAAAAGAATTATCTAGAATTGATTCTACGTATCTAACTTAGACACTGGCGAACTTATTAAGCATTTGTTGCCGCATAGAAGGGGATTTACTGAGGCAATTTAGTAGAACCTGATACTGCTAAATAAAGCTATGGTATCAGAGTTTTGGCGTGCTTGCCAAAACTAATTTTACATGTTAGTAGTTAATAGTACTTCAAATATCTCAAAACTTAGCCATTGAAAATAAAAGATTACTTCAAACTAAAGTAAAGTAGATTATAACAACCAACTTAATACATACATATCTATAGATATATCAGGAAAGCAAATTTTTAATCCAAAAACATCGGACTACGCAACTTTAACTCCAAAAGCGAAAATCACCGACAAGTGACATCACATTCACAGTCCTGCCATGTGTGATGAGACCACCATGGGCACATCAGGAGCAAAGGGCGGCTGTGGAGGTGGGAAGAGGGAAGGAGGGAAGGAAGAGGGAGGAGGGAAGTGGGGGATTTGTGAGAGGAGAGAAGCCTCAGAAGGGGGTGGGAAGAGGGAGGATGGAAGCGGTGGGTGGGGTGTAGCTGGAGTGACGGGTGAGGGAAGAGGAGGAGGAGAGGAGGAGGAGATGGAGGGGATAGATCCGGTTATGTAACACGTGGTTTCTAATCAGTCCGATTGCCACCCGACAAGAGAGACCTGTAGGAAAAGATCATCGCAGTTTGGCATTTGGTCAGCATGGCACTGCAGTGTTTCACGCGTGTAATATTCAGCACTTCACAGCCTGTCACACAGACACACAAAGCACGCCTCAAATAGACTCAACGGAAGCAAGTTTGCCACAAAGCACCGACCGCCACATTATGATAAGCAGTTCCCGGCACGCCCAAGGTATGATTGGGAGACCAGCGGCCCGGTAACAGCAAGCCGGCATAATGTCTAATGTATTAATCTCATTCAGCGCGCCACCAACCGCGCCACCAACGGCGCTAGTGAGAACTAGCGGTACACGCGCCTGCCATATTCTGATCAGCTGTTCAGCGCGTGGACAGTGAGAAACCAGAGGGGTGGGGTGTGTGTGTGTGGTGTGTGTGTGTGGTGTGTGTGTGTGCGCGCGTGTAGGGTGTTCTTGTGTGGTATATTAGCTGAGTCCATAATCAATTATTCTTTAATGTGGATAACAGAACATAGCCTACCAATAATAATGGTGTTTGTTTGTATGTGTACTAATGAACACAAAAACTGGACCCCCCCCCCCCACACACACACACACCACTCGACCAGCACTACCGTCAGGCGTCACCCCCACCCCCAGCTGTACCCATCCATCCATATGCATTCCTTTCGACTAGTCTATAGACTATAGCTCTCATTGCAGTTAGCTAGCTGATATAATCGTTGCTCTATTACTTATTAGTTAATAATATTACAGTTGCAACTTGGTGTTACAGTTGTGAAAGCATATGACAAAATGTGGCAGCTGTTTGAGCCTGAGCCGACAAAAGAGGGGGCGCAGATCTCTCCCCCCCCCCCCCACCCCTCCATCAATCGATCTACTCCACTGCAGCCTCTTACATGTTACAGGATGCACAGAGAGTGAGAGAGGCCTCAGGGATTCAACCCAACAACTGGCTATGGTGGGAGATATATATATATACTTATATAGATACATATATATATATATATACATATACATATTGAGCGAGAGAGAGAGAGAGAAGAGGCATGTTTACTAGCGATACTAATGATTAGACTCATTCATTAGTTTAATCCAAACCAATAACTGAATGAGAATAGATAAGAATAAGGACTAATTCCCACCACATATCTTGATCTTCCCGAGCAGCGTTATAACTGAAGCAGGCGAGCTGGTTAACGGTTAATCAACTACCAACATTAGTAGACAACGCCTCCCTCACTCAGTAACTGAGTAAGTCAGTTCCATATGCTATGTCATCATGATCATGATCATGTGGCATCCACAATATTATACATCTACCCCCCCCCCCGCCCCAAGTTCCATCGATAATGCCATTGTCAATGGCATATATATATATATATATATGAGTATATATGATATTGATCCATCTTCCGTCCGGATATAACCGTAGAATTAGATGTTGCTAAGGAGGTAAATCTCCAACAACCAACCAACCAATAATCTATATTTCTAGGATCTTTCTATCTTACTATTTATCTAATCAGAAATCTATCTGCTCGCCTGTCCCTGTCCAAGAAACAACAGGGCCTTGTCGCTTGAAGCGTTAAAAAAGGTCTTAAGACACATTTGTTTAAATCTGCTTTTTAACTAGATACTAGGTGAAATTTATTTTCCTGTATATTTGTTTGTCATGTTGTAAAGCGCCTGAGATG
This sequence comes from Branchipolynoe longqiensis, assembly GCA_030323885.1. Classification (NCBI taxonomy): domain Eukaryota; kingdom Metazoa; phylum Annelida; class Polychaeta; order Phyllodocida; family Polynoidae; genus Branchipolynoe; species Branchipolynoe longqiensis. The sequence goes on from CM059193.1 coordinate 73,147,871, forward strand.
AGAACGGCTTGCTGGATATGGCGCTATATAAATGTTTGTATTATTATTATTGTGGCAGTAACTTCACACTATATATATATATATTTATAATATACTACTTACGTTTGATGATAAACTTGTCATTCTGCTTGCAGATTATCTGCGACACTGACACCACAACGGGCTTGGCATTCTCATCGATGGTTCCTCCCATGGCTAGCACAGTCTCTGTGTACCTACGCTGTCGCTCGCTGATGATATTATGAAGGTCCCGTCGTCGGGCAACACTATCTTTTTGTGACTCGTCTTGCTCCGACATTTAGGTTGCACTGACCGTGTCCTCTCTGTGCACCACCGCTTGTCTTCTTGTGAATAATCCCCAGCTCGGTGCGCTGTATGATTTATCACTTGAAGAATGACGATGGTGAGGTTGGGTAGTTGGGGGTGGTGGGTAGGGGGTAAGGCTGAGGGGCCGGGACGCGGCCTACCTTTGCTGACGCCTGTATGCTTTTGCTCAACGCTCTTGAGTGATTCTCTCGCGTTTACTGGCTCCCCCCCCCCCCCTCCCCCTTTCCCACAGCTCCCCGCTCCGTGCACACGACGCTAGCAGCGACTGCTCAGCCAATCAGCGTCGAGCTCTCGCCGGCGGGAGGGGCGTGCCAGGGTCGTGGTGTGCACGTGGACAGCGGCCGGGTCGGCGACTGCCTGGCGGTGGTACGCTTCTAGGAACGGCGCCGAGAAGCGCGTGCATCAGCTGGACCGACCAGCTGATGAGCGCGTGTTCACCCAGTGGCCGGCCCGGGGTTCCCCCGACCTCAATCCGGGCCCCGCCCCCTTCTTCTCCGCCTTCTCCTCTCCCCACAGCTTCCCGCTCCCCTCTCCCCCACTTCCATGCCTTCCCCAATGCTTCCAACGCCGTTTTACATCAGTGTTTAGATGACTTAGAAATTGATACTTGTCGCTTCCTTGCCAGGCGCTCGGCATTGTTAGGATAGGGCAAGGACTGGTTGGCTCAGTGTAAGGATAATGTGACTGAGTTGGATATCAGCTTGTACAATGATGACGTGGAAATAAATAAATATATGTTATCTTATCTATCTTATCTATCTTATCGTATCTTATCAGGTCATGGTGCTATATCTAATGGCCTGATATCCCAGCGGGGCAGCACTATAACGTCACCATGAGTGTGCACTGTCATAAGTCGGTTCCGGTCCTGATATGACCTTAAATGCCGCCAGGCTGTAAAACTCCAACAAGCAAACAATCCACGCCATCCACAATGCTCCCAACGCCGGTTTACATGAGTGCTTTATTTGATTGGTTGATTGATTGATTAATTAAATAATTGATTAAGTGATTCTAATCTCTGAAACTCCAATCAACCACTCAATCAAAGTGTGTGTCACTTTTGGAAATGGATGCCGTTTTGTAGCAGCAAACACCTATGGAGAGTTCTTTGATTGATTTGCTAAATAGTTGGCTGATTGGTTGGCTGATTGGTTGGCTAATTAGTTGCGGGGGGGGGGGGGCTATTTTCCAGCACAATCTGAGTCCATATCAGAATAGGGCAGTTATATGAGGGCACAGAATTTCTTTGTTTGATTTTTTGTTGGGGGAGGGGGGGGGGGACATTAGTTGTTTAAGCAGGGGTAATTTCAGTCACAGACGACTGGTTTTCCTCACCCCACTGCTCCATGCCCTGTCCTAATAATGCAGAGCATCTGGCTAGGAAGCGACAAGTATCAATTTTTAAGTCGGAAGCTCTAACTCATTCGGCCATCCCATCTGATTAATTGTGTTTTTTTGGTGGTTAAAAAAAAAACAAAGTTGGTTGTCGTTACGCTGATTTCTCTGTGTTTATGTCCTACCAACAGTGTAGGTCCTCAGAGGAACTAGTGCCTATCTGAGTTGTGCACGCTTAAGTATGGTGGTTGCATTGCATTGATTGGGTGGCAACATCTAAGGTTCTATTCAGAACGAACCCAATTTGTAGGCAGGGCACACTCATGGTGATGACTTGATAGTGTTGCCCCACTTGGATATGCTCTTCTGCCGCGTACTACTATATATGACCCGGATATTCAACTTGGGTCACATGATTCTGACGCTGGGCCACCAACCAGTCCTAACCCCATTCTAGTGGCCAATGTTGATCATTGGGCAATTCTCTATGTTTTAATTAATTTTTTTATGCTGTGTTTGTACTGTCCATAGCATGTAAACTTGACTGCTCGGGCTTGTTTTCAATGCTGGCCAGTTGTAATAGTGATTTAATCTTATCCCACAGTAGGAGGTGATGAGATGTTTTTGTTTCTCACACAGTAGCAGGTACATGGTGATTATTTAGTATAGATGTTTGAGCTTGTTTTGTGTTGGGGTTGACTATCCAAGGTCAATCCAAAATAGGGAAGGACTGCTAGGTGGCTCTTAGGTGTGGCAGTTAAGCGTGTTCTTGGCTCGGACATGTTTGAGCTTGTTTTGTGTTGGGTTTGGCTATCCAAAGTCGATCCAAAATATGGAAGGACCGTTAGATAGCTAATGGTTTTAGTTCTAAGTGTAGGTGTTATTGGTTTTATTTTCTGATCACCCTTGTAATGGATGCGAATAGTATATTAGTTTTTTGTTTTTTTTGCTTTTGTTTTACTACTACTTATGAAATAGCCTACTCTACATTTATAGGATTGTACATAGTTTGTAGCTGTTGGTTATCTACTAAGGGTGGTCCAGATTACTCCATTGGGGCAGCCCAGTTTGTGGGCCGTGACCTATCACATGCCCTTCTGGGGTTTTGCCCCAGGGTGTTTTCAGGGTCTCCCTTTTTTACATATATATTGTTGTATGTTTTCAGATCGGGAGTCTCTGTTTTTGATGTTTTGTGGTTGTTTGTTATCTACTGAGGGTGGTCCAGGTTTCTCCCTTGGGGCAGCCCCATTTGTGGACCATGACCTATTACATGCCCATTGGTTCTGGCCCTAGGGTGTCATCAGCGTCCTCCCTTTTTTACATAGATATTTTTTGTATGTCTTTAGATCAGGGATCTGCCTTTCTTTTATTGATTGGCCGTTCCAAGCCTTAGCAGCCATTTCTAATGTCTTTCTTTCATGGGCCTTTATGCGGCTCCTTGCTTGTTTTAATAGTGGTGCCTTGTTTATTCGTGTATCTCTGGTTGGTTGCTTTTGGTATTTCCTATCGCGACTGTACCCAAATGCAAGTGTTTTGAGGTGTACTCGTCTTCTATTTCTTAAAGCGATTTTGCTTTGGTTTGCACGTGCAGGTCATAGGTGGGATGCATTCTGTCCACCCTGAAACATATTTTTAATGCTTTATTTTGTACGATTTGCAACTTGTTTAGCAGTTCTTGCTTTGCTCCCATTTATATTGTGTCTCCATAGTCAAAATACAGGAGTACCATTCTTTGAAGACCTTTATTGACATTTCTTGTGTCATGAATTTTCATAATTTGGCAAATAACCAGAGTTTGTGATTTATTTTTTGTATGATTGTTGTCACACATAGGTCTAAGTGTCCAGCTCTAGGTCTAAGTGTCTGTAGTGCTTTACTTTTTCCAGCACCTGGTTTCCTAGTTTGCCCTGGGCGTTACTTTCCGGTAGTGGTCTATGTGAGAAGAGGATTGTTTTGGATTTGCTGGCATTCATGGTTATTTTATTAGATTTGCACCAGTCATCCAGGTTCTGTAGTAGTTTATTTGGTTTATTTGTTACCTCTTCCTCAGTGTTGCCCTCAGCATATATGACAGTATCATCTTCATATAGCTGGAGGCATTAAGTGTCAGTGATTTATTCATTCTATTGTTCAACTCAGTCGGGGATCGACTCCAAAAGAGTCGAATACATGCAGCACAAAATTGAAAGAAATAGGAACATGTTAATGGGTTTTCCATAATTTGTGTTGCGAAGGGAGTGTTTGCTTGTTTGTTGTTGTTTTACGTCCTATCAACATCTATGGTCTCATCAGGATGGGTACACATTTGTGACAGTAGGAAGTGCGTTTTGTCACGTTAACCGCGGATATAATAGCTGGCTGAAGACTATATTTAGATCTAACTTAATGCCCAATGTACCTGGTTTTCTGTTTTATAATAAATAAATAAATAAATAAGTATATAAATAAATCAATCAAATGAACCAAATGAACCAAATTAATCAAATTGTCAAATTAATCAAATAATGAAATAAATTAAATGAATAAAACAAATAAAATTAATCAAATAAAATGTAACAAATAAAAAGATGACAAGAATTACTCAGTTTCGAAATGGGGACGGTGAATTATAAATGTGCTTTTCTTACTTTTAGCGCCACCCTCTCCTTCACTCAATAGGCTCCTCCCTTCACCGCCCCCCCCCCCCCCCCCCCCCCCACACACACATCTTCATGGCTCCTGCCAACTCGACCACCCCGACCACGTGCTCGACACGTGGTTATATTATGCCAATTCCCGGCGCCTGTATCCAACCGGCCGGGAGTCACTGACGTGTGTCGCAGGGAGTCACTGACGTGTGCCGCAGTTTCAGTTTCAGACACATCGAAACGAATGTTTTGGCAGGAGAGCAGCAGGCGCAGCTGCTGTATTATGACTGCATCACTACCATCATTATAATCAGCAGCACCAGAGGCACTGGATGCATTCTATTTAGACAGTTTTGCACGTGAGATGAAGGAATTGAGATGGGATATGTGTGTGTGGTTAAAGTTGCATAGTCCGATGAAAGCATCACATTTTCAAAACCAAAACACTGACCTAGATTTGATTCTACACATTTATCGTAGATACTGGTACAGTTATTAAGCATTTGTTGTCACATAGAAGGGCATGCGGAGTCAATTTAATAGAACCTGTTACTTCATAAGCCTATGGCATCAGAGTTTTGGCTAGATAAAAGATTCACCCCGTACTTCTAGTACAGGGGTGAAAACTAACCCATTAGAAAAGCTGGCGAAGAATTTCGACATGCTGGGTTAATTAACTGGGCTGGTAAATTCTTAATTTAAGAAGCACAATATATTCTTTATGTACGTCTTCCTATTTACTCGCTATTTTTGAGTTGGAAAATATAATAAATCATATACTTTAATGCAATTTAAAAGTGAAATCGACGGCTTTCTCTGGCCGCCAGCTTGTCTTTTTGCATTCTCTCCCATTTCACCAACTCTGTGTTGATAGAAGTAACCATTTGACACTGGTGCCAGGTATTCTATTTCCCGTTCCATACAAAAGCTATTTTCGCCCGTATTTAAGCCATGTTCACATGGACGATGTAAATCAATTCGTAGAAAGCGACTTGTATAGTTCGCATCACATTTCTCGTGTGAACGGACGTCTGAGGCGGATTAGGGCTGATTCGATTCACGTGATCCGGATAATGTAAACCACCTAAGCGAGGTAGTCTACGTGAATCGATTCCTGTGATGCAGATAATTTTGCCCGTGTGGATGCATCTGAGGCGGATTAAGCACCTCACACGCATGCGCAGTCGACCTTAGTTTGTTGACTTTCCGGTCGATCAAAAGCGCATATTATATAATTTAATTAATGAAACCGCTATCTATGCACAGATATTTTTTCCATCATTTATTTGTAGGGTTTCACTGCCCAGCAGAAGTTTTGACCGTTCCAAACCAATACGAATCATTAAATACATATCTAGGTCGAACTCACTCTCTAGTGGTGACCTTGCCTAATCGAAGACTGGCGCTGGTCAGGCTGGGCTTGCTCATGCGCAGATATCGATTTCCGGCCCAAATACTGTCCGTGTGAACGGATGGCTAATTCGCCTCACCTGATTCGATTTGTGTGATGCGCCTCACATTTTGTCCGTGTGAACACGGCTTTAGACTACCTTGTCATTCACCCCTGTACTGTAAGTACAGGGTTAATCTTGTATCTAAGTTTTGGCGTGCTTGCCAAAATTAATTTGTCATGTTGTCACTTCAAATATCTCCAAAGTTAGCCATTTAAACTAAAAGTCACTTCAACCTAAAGTAAAGTAACTTATAATGATGAATTTAATGTATTTATCTCAGAAAATGACAAAAACTCAAAGCCATCGGACTATGCAGCTTTAATCCTGCTGCAGCTATATTTGAAAAAAATATCTATGAAGGTATCTATTAAAAAATATATATATATAAAAAAAGAGGTCCCACGCAAATCCCCGTAAATGCCAATCCAAAAATGTAGTTTAAATAAAAGATTTACCTTAAAATAATGTTAATTCTCACTAATTCCACCTTTCTTATGATCACATGCTTATGGAGCAATGAACAAACAAAAGTAGGAATTAAAATTTGTTAAATTGTTGAAGGTTTGATTATAATGTTTAGCTCAATTTTTAGTATCCCTTATTCACATACATATACAAGACCGTTGAACTGGGCATAAATTAGATTTGTTTAAACCGGGAGTTGAAAAGGTGGGGGGGGGGGGGGCGGCGGAGTGTTTAGTAGGGACCCCCTCTGTAATGTTCCTAGTGGCGTCGGCGTGTTCAGCGCTGGATCAGGACTTGAACACGTGGACGCCAGCCAATGGGAAGCCGCGTCTCATCGCGCGGCGACCTGGATCCAGGGGAGGGAGGGTTGGGGATGTGATTGAGTCAATAGGCGTGTGTGCATATATATGGATAGGCGTTCACGCAATGTGAGGTCAGCAGCTGTTGGGGGCGTATGAGTAAGGCCTGGAAACACGGGGTGGGAGATGGGGGTAAGGACGGAGGGGGGTGGGGGTGGGGGGGGGGGGGTTCTCAGTACACTGTCTCATGTGCTTGTTCTGCTGAGATGGCAGCAGCTGATGGGGAGGAACCCAGTGGGCATCACCCCTCACAGTTCACTCACTCCTTGAGGGTGGGGGAGGAGTGTGTGTGTGTGTGGGGGGGGGGGGGGGTGAGGGTGAGGGGGGAGGCGCGCCCAACTATATAGAATATATATGATGTGAATTATATACAATATATACAGTCAATACAATATATACAGTATGTACAGTACACAAGTATATACAATATACACAATATATACACTATATAAATTAATATAATACATATAATATATAAATAATATATAATATATATAATATATAACACATATAATACATATAATACATATAATACATATATTACATATAATACATATATTACATATAATACATATAATATATATATATATAATATATAATAAACATAATGTACATGATATGCATACTATACATACCATAGATAATATACATAATATATATATTGCCTGGTTGGCTCCGTGTTATGTGTGTGTATGTATATATATATATATATATATATATATATATATATACATACAGCTACAGCTCGAGGTAATATATATATATATAATATATATATACATATATATATATTACCTCGAGCTGTAGCCGACCGGCTAGTCTGTGCCCCAAAAATACACTACTCGGGGCAAAGCCATCGAATTTACCCTTCAACAATACCAAAATAATTCTGATATCAGTTACTATTTCTACTTTGAATATTAATAACGTAAACATTATATATATATATATCCTACTTGAATTAGATTTTAAATCATATAACATCAGGCGCAAAACGACGTAAACGCCAATCCAAAAACTTAGTTTCAATAAAGGATTTTTATTTGAAAATAATTTGAATTCTCACTAAATCCACTTTTCATATGATCCATATGGTTATGGAGTAATGAACAAAACAGTAGGAATATAACAAAATTAACTTTTTGTAGGTTTGATTCCAATGCTAATCTCCATTTTTGGATTGGCGTTTACGTGAACTCTTCATATATATATATATATCTTAATATATACATAAGTTGATAAGATGATTTTCAGACACATTGAAGATTGCAAGGGAGTGACAATAGGTGGCATGAACGTCAACAATCTTAGATATGCCGATGACAGTGTAATACTAGCAGACAGTGAGAAAAACCTACAAGATATAGTGAATAGAATCAATAAAGCTGGAATACTATTCAACATGAAGATGAATGCCAGGAAGACCAAAACAATGGTTATAAGTAAAAAGACAGATAAACCAAATGTCAATATAACCATAGATGGCACAAACATAGAACAAGTATCCGAATTCATATATCTCGGACAAAAGATTACAAATGATGGGAGATGTGAGGAAGAAATTAAAAGAAGGATAACAATAGCCCGAACAACATTCTCCAAAATGTATAGAGTGTTAACATCAAGTAAGATATTAATACAAACAAGGAAGCGTATTCTTCAGTGTTATGTGTGGTCTACTCTAATGTATGGGGCTGAGACATGGACAATCTCTAAGAAAATGTACAAACGTTTAGCAGCATTTGAGATGTGGACTTATCGAAGGATGATGAAAATATCATGGACAAAGAAGATCACCAACAAAGAAGTTCTCAGAAAAATTAAAAATAAGAAAAGCTTGTTTGCCACTATACAGACAAAGAAACTTATTTATTTTGGCCACATCATTCGTCAGAGTTCAATATACCATACATTGTTGGAAGGGAAGGTGAAGGGCAGCAGAGGGAGAGGGAGACCAAGAACATCATGATTTACAAATATTTCACAGTGGACAGGCTTGAATTATTCACAGTCTATCAGAACAGCACACCATTGGGACAAGTGGAGAACCATTCCATCCAACCCTCGACTAGAGGACGGAACTATTGATTGATTGATACATAAGTTCACGAATTAAGCCTACCCATCCTAGTGGGATATCACTATAAAGTCGTTACGAGTGCCTTATTAGTATTTCCATGTCTCACCCCTGACGTGCAAAATGACATCACTTTTCCCACTTGGCTCTCTCTGCTCCACCCTGCTACCCCTCCTGATCTGCAGATTGTTGATAGCTACTGATATGACCACATCCTATCTACACATACCCTCTCCGATCACACAGCTTTACTACCGGAAAAGCCTCACCATCACATGCATAGTGAACAAAGCCTCATCATCACATGCATAGTGAGCGTTCTTCAGCTTTCGCTTTCACATCATATTTATCAATGTAGCCAACCTGGAGGTACTGAGGATCCTTGAGGTTTTGGGTTGCTGGCATGGAACCCAAGTGGTGGCAGCCTCAAACTTGCTAGGGGGAGGCAGGTCTGGTGCATAACCCCCCTCCCTCCTCCCTCCCTACCCCCCCCCCCCCGAATATTGTTTAATTAATGTAGTGGTCTGCACTGACCTCTCAGGCAAGGAGCCACATAGACATGTTGGCGTGGGTAGTATGGTGATATCAGGGAGCCTATGTGGTTAATGGTTAGCACACTGGCCCAGAAAGGGAGCCTAGGTGGTGTAATGGTTAGCACACTACCCCAGAATGCAAAGAGATGTGGGTTCGAGTCCAGATCTAGGCGCAATATTTCCCATTTTCATTACCCCCCCCCATGACACTGATTCCCGTGACCATGGTCCTGTACAAGCTATGCACTGTATAGTCGTTGAACCTACCCTGTGTATGCATTGTAAGTGCATTGCCTGTATGTATGTAATTGTAAGCATTACAATTCCAGACTTACAATTCCAGGGGGACAAGTGTAGTGGTCTGCTCTGACCTCTCTACTCACGCAAGGAGCCACGTAGACAGGTAGGCATGGCTAGTATGGTGATATCAGCGAGCCTAGGTGGTGTAATGGTTAGCACACTGGCCTAGAAAGGGAGCCTAGGTGGTGTAATTGTTAGCACACTGGCCTGGAATGCAAAGAGATGTGGGTTCAAGTCCCAGTCTAAGCGCAATATTTCCCATTTTCATCACCCCGCATTGCAATAGCTTTAGAGTGGGCTATTTAAGGGTATTTCCAAGGGGTTATAGGCTGATAGTTTAATTATGTATAACATATTTACTTGTATTTAATCAAAAATACAGTTTGTGTGAAATTTGTGGGATTTTTGTGGTTTGATCTGTGACTCGTGAGGTGACTGATCAGAATCTTCAATTTTCGTGACTTTCACAGGAAGTTCGTGAGAGTTGGCAACACTAATCTATGTTGGGTTTGTTGTTGTTGCTGCTTGTTGTTGTTCTACGTCCTAGCAACATCTAAGGTCATATCAGGACGGGTACCGACTTGTGACAGTGCACACTCATGGCGATTTTATAGTGCTGCCCCACTGGGAAACGAGGCCGCCAGCACCATGACCTGACATCCCACTCAGTCACATTATCCTGGTCTGCCCGCTGGTAGTCCCTGAGGACTGAAGCTGTGACCCGGCATGCTTAGACGCCCAGAAGTGGGGTTGTATCCAATCCCAAAACCCGGAAGTGGGGCTGTATCCAATCCCAACAACCGGAAGTGGGACTATATCTATTCCCAAAACCCGTGCCTATATCCAGCCAGTCATTCTTGCAAATCAGGCCATTTTGAAACCTAGCCAATCATCTGTCCTCAAAAATATCGCCGCAAGGCTCGGCAAATAGCTGTCGGCAGTCTAGTATTTCTAGAAATCAGTGGAGCGTGAAATCTCGAGTTCACAGTAACAAATAGCGGAGCTTTATGTAGTACACAGAGATATGGTACCTGCTTACTGGTTAAACTAGACAGGATGGCCGAATGAGTTAGAGCGTCCGTCTCCCGTGTTGGTAGATCGTGGGGTCGTGGGTTTGAACCCTGGTCGAGTCAAACCAATGACGTAAAAATTGATACCTGTCGCTTCCTAGCCTGGCGCTCGGCGTTATTAGGGCAAGGACTGGTTGGCTCAGTGTCAGGATAATGTGACTGAGTGGGATATCAGGTCATGGTGCTGGTGGCCTGGTCTTCCAGTGAGGCAGCACAATAAAGTCGCCATGAGTGCACACTGTCACAAGTCGGTACCCGTCCTGATATGACCTTAGATGTTGCTAGGATGTAAAACAACAAACAAACAAACAAGCTTACTGGTTAGCGAGCTAGCTCTGTGAAGGACATGGTGTCAATCCCCGGCCGATCACAACTACAAAGTTACCTGTCACTTAGGTACAAGATTCACCCCGTACTGCTGCAGTAGGGGTGCAAACCAACCCTATGTAAAAGGTGGCGAAAATGCGGGTCAATAAATTGAGAGCCTAATTTCATAATCTAAGAAGCAACATTTATTCTTTACATATGTATTATTGAGAGCTCGCTACCTTTGAGTTGAAAAATATAATATAATATCTAGTTTAATAAGATTTAAAAGTGAAATCGACGGCGTTCTGCGGCCGCCATCTTGTCTTTTTGCATTCTCTCCCATTTCACCAACTCTGCGCCTATATAAGTATTCATTTGATACTGGAGCCACAGTTTCTAGGTGATGTTCCATACTAACACTATTTTCGCCCGTATTTATATAAGGCTGATCTTCACCCGTGTACTACAAGTACCGGGTGAATCTTTTATCTACCTGTCACTGGGCATGGATAGGATGTGGCAGGGAAGGGTTGGTTTGGCTCAGTGTCAGGATAATGTGACCGAGTGGGATATTTGGGTCTTACTGCCAGTGACAATGGTACCTCAATGGGGCAGCACTCTAAAGTGGCCATGTGTGTGCCTTGTTGTTTCCAAACATTTCACATCGTGAACTTAGACAGATTATGTCCCATATCTGGATATATTATTACCACATTTTTATTATTATTGCTAGATTTGCTTGCATTGCTGAGTTTTGCTATTTATTTCTAAGCTTTTTGTGTGGATGGAGTTTTAAACTTCATCTGTATTTCTTACCAGACGGGATGGCCGAATGATTTGAGCATCCATCTCCCACTTTAGTAGATCGTGGGATTCGAATCCACGCGTTATAAACCTGGTCAAGTCAAACCAATGCCGTAAAAATGTATACTTGTCACTTCCTAGCCAGGCGCTTGGTATTATTAGGATAGGGCAAGGACTGGTTGGCTCTGTATCAGGATATTGTGGCTGAGTGGGATATCAGGTCATGGTGCTGATGGCTTGGTCTCCCAGTGGGGCAGCACTATAAAACCACAATGAGTGTACACTGACACAAGTCAGTACCCATTCTGATATGATTTTAGATGTTGCTAAGACGTAAAACAACAACAAACAAAAACAAAAATCCAGTGGGGCAGTACTATAAAGCGACCATGAGTGTACACTGTCACAAGTGGGCACCCGTTCTGATTTGACCTTAAATGTTGCCAGGACGTAAAACTACACCCACCAAGCACCCAATCTTCTGTATTTTGCTCCTTTTTTTTTCGGCTACAAAATTTATAGAGTGAACTTAAAGCTGCATGGTCCGATGAAGCATCAAATTTTCAAAACCAAAATAATTATTTAGATTTGATTTTACATATCTAACTTAGATACTGATGCACTTGTTAAGCATTTGTTTCTTCATAGAAGGCAATACTGAGTCAATTTAACAGAACCTGTTACTGCAGAAGTCTATGGTGTCAGAGTTTTGGCAAGCTTGCCAAAACTAATTTTCCATGTTTGCACTCAAAATATCTCAAAAGTTTACCATTTAAAATAAAAGTAACTTTGAACTAATGTAAAGTAGATACTAGTGATCGATCTAATATATTTATCTCAGAAAAAATACAGAAATCCAAAACCATCAAACTATGCAACTTTAAGTGAACAACAACAAATGGAGCCAACAAAGCATGCATGCATTCTGCAGATGACCATAGTCACCATGAATGTCACAAGTTGGCCATGATGTAAGACCCCAACATACAAATTAATGCAATGTTTAAAAAAACACACAAAAACCGCATGTTGGGCTGCCGATGGTATTCAGTTACAACTGGGTCACCTGTGGCCATGCCTTGGTCACGTGAACAGGGCATGGTGCCACAGTAGTACATGAAGCGGCGTACTACCCTCAAAGACCCTATAATACTAAGACGGCTCACTCAGCCTGTACTGTGTAATCAAAATGATCAAACCCACCACTTGGTGCGCTGGCTGTTCTCTTGGTTAAACAGTTGCCATATTATATGTATAAATGTATATGTGAATGTGAAAGATGTGTGATGACGGCGATGATGATGCTGATGATGATGTGTATTTTTGTTCATAGCAATTTAATATTGATGTGTATTCATACTTACCTATCTCATGTATAATATAATTGTATGTGTTTACATGTGAAACCCCAACCAACAGCCGGGCTGATCAAACCCACCACACCCAGTTCTCATCCGGTACATGTACGGTACCTGTCCGGTTGTCCAGCGGCAATTGACCCAATTACGCTCCATTTCGATACATTTCGATACATTTTGTGTACCGTAGAGCACCGGACTAGACAATTCTTTGTCCGGTGGTGTCCAGTACTCAGTCTGATAAGGTGTGACAGGCACTTTATGGTTTGCTACGAATGCTGCGTTCATACGGTCCTCGGGAATATGGTGAACTTCCCACTTACTGCTGGTGAACAGCACCATGTAAACTGAGAGCGTTCATTTGGCAATTCGTGGTAAACACGTTTCATGCTGGGCGATAATCGAGGCATTGTCAAATCTTCATATAGAAAAAGTGAAATATCTCTAAAACCACACCACCTAGAAACAAATCGCTTGGTACACATATAGAAAACATCTTTACCAAAAAGATTATATCAACTGTATATGGTTAGGGTTCTTGATTTCTATTAATTTTGAAAAAAACTAATGTTTTGCACCGCACGTACGGCAGATGGCGGAAACTGCAACACCGTCATTTCTTCACAAGTGGTGAGTAGCGAGACGCTTAAAAAATCTCCAGTTCACAGGTGGTGTTCACCAGTTGTGAAGTCACTTGAACGCTATTCACAGCTTGTGAAATGGGAAAAACCATATTCACCAGTTCATATGAACGCAGCATAATACTCCCCCCCCCCCCCCCCCCCCCATTTCTCGGTCATACCTTGAACCCGCAGGGGAAGCGTGAGCAGCTGGCAGCTAACATGTTTGTGACGTCTGAAACTTGTGAGAGCACATGCACCTCGCAGGTGTGTATATATGCATACACATATAATAATAAATGCATATATAGGCCTATGTATATATTAAAATATATTATCATTATTACCATTATTATACTCCGTAATACTCTTCACTTGACAGGTGGCGCCACCTGTGGACCACCTCTCATCCAAGTAGTGTCGACAAGTGTCAGCCACACACTCAACCACTACCTTTTGTCTTCTTACCTATTTATGTGTATATGTAAATATACATACATATATTTATCACCGAGCACAGATGTCATCAGGATCTATGCTTATAGCCGAACATACTATTTTTGCACAGATATATATATGTTTATATATTCATAGACAAAATATATATTCAAGAAAAGATTCTCCATCGCGAATGACAGTGGGGCACGCCAGTAGTTAGGATTTGGGCCGGTGGTGGCGCCACCGGTCCCCGGATGCGAGGAACAGAGCAAATAATGAATACAATGCAGTGGTAATAAATGGATAATAATAAGGAATTCCCTTCCGCGCCTTTATATATATGGATATATATGTTGATATATATCCATATATATTTATTTATACACATATATAGTTATTAATATATATAATGGAAACAAGTCCCGTTGTATTTTATGGGATGTATAATTAATTATGCGGATATAAATAGGCGGAGTATCATTTATTATTCATTATTTTCCATTACGTTATTCGCAATATATTATAGCCAATCGCTGACCTGCCCGAATTTGCCCCGGTTTGCCTACACTAGCGCCACCAATGGGCGTTTTCCTCGGCAAGCTCGGCTGGGCAGTCACTTCTCTATGCGATTTCAAACATATAGTTATTAATATATATATATACAAGCCCCGTCGTATTTTATACTCACATAATACTGTATACATCACATAATTGTATATATGTATAAATAGTTACTCCCGGAAAGAAAACAATAACACACTGCTGGGTTTGAGTCCAGTTTACTGGACCTCTGGCACATACTCTTTTTTTTTTTTAACATTTTTTATTGAAGCTGTATTTATACTGTCCATAGCATATAATTATAAGCCTCTAATCCTGCCGTACATTTATATCAGTATAATGCTTATCCCTCAAACATACCCATTTAGATATATATATATATATGTATACATGTATATATGTTTATGTATAGACTGAATATTGGTATGCAGATATTGCAGATATAGCAATACCTCAGGGAGTTTGACGCCCCTGCCTTGCAGAGTGTATCGAGGTATCCAACCACATTAGAGTGTATCGAGGTATCTAACCACACTAACTATGTTATATACAGTGATTCGTTCTCTTGCCTCCTGGCTGTTGCTGGACTGAAAACGAATCACCCTATTCTAGCAACGGTCATTTATAAAATGAACCAACTGACAACGGATGGGTATGATATCCACCTGTGCTGGGTGCCTGGCCATGCCGGCATACAAGGAAACGAACGAGCTGATCGGGCTGCGAAGAAGGCCCTGAACTGTGATCTTGAACCGTGTCTGATCCCTCACTCTGATCTGAAACCACTAATAGCCACCCACATAAAATCCAAATGGCAACATGAGTGGGATGAAAACATTAATAAACTTAAAGAAATTGAACCATCTGTGGGAAAGCCACCACAGACTCATGCGGGAGGTCGGCGGGACCAAGTGGTCCTTAGCCGCTGCCGTATTGGCCACTCGTGGCTTACACATACTTTTCTGCTCAAGGGGGAACCTCCCCCTGAATGTATTGGGTGTCAGTCCCCACTGACACTCAAACACATTTTACTAAGTTGCGTTGATTTTTTGGCCCTGCGCCAACAGTTCTACACTGCAGACAGTATGCATGACCTTTTTACTAAGGTAAAACAGGAAAACATTTTAGCCTTTTTGAGGGCAGCTGGACTGTACCACCTCATATAGTTTACTAAATAGATTCTATCAATTATTAATAAAACTTTTCTTTTTCTATGGGAATTTGTTTCCCTTGACCACAAATATATGATTGTGAGCTTTCTAATTTAATGAGTGTCTATTGGCACATAATTGATTGTCTGCTTTTACATGTAAAAGCGATGGTTTGAACAAAAAACAAACATTTCTCGCCGTGAATATGGCCTATGCTGCCGACACGGCGTAAAGCAACCACAATCAATCAATCAACCTTGCCGTAGAGTTGAAACCCCCTTGTGGTTACAGGTTCTTGACAGAACCGAAGGCGGAACAAACACCTGAAACAGAAAACCATGTCACTGTGGCAGCATTAAGGGCGGTTGATGTATGGAACTCCCAACATCTCCCGACCAGCCACTGCAGGGACAAATAGTTTTGTGCCTGTCTTGACATGTTCTTGCCGGTGTGAAACCTCTATTTGCTCCCCGAGAGAGTGCCGCTGGTAACTTGCAAAAGCCAGCAGCACTTCAAGACTTTTGCAGGCAGCTTTCAGCTTTCATGTAGAATGAATACAGTAAAACCTCTCATACCGACCACCTCCACAGATCGACAACTCCCCTATATCGATCGCTTTATTTGGCTCCCAACAATATCATTGTAACCATATTTTAACTCCCTAAACCGACCACCTTCCTAAATGGGCCGCCTAAAGTTGGTCCCATGGTCGGTCGATTTAGAGAGGTTTTACTGTATATTATTTATACAAATATGTCATTGGTAGCTGGGTGGTTGGTAATCTTATATATATATACTTTGCTAAGTTCTATGGTTCTATAGAGTTGTTGGTTCAGCCTGGCGAGCTGGATGCCAGCTGAGAAGTAGGGCAAGTATGCCTGGACTGCAGGACACCGGCCAAAATAGTAGAGTACTGGGTTAGTTGGCATTTAGAATTTTAACTTAAACTATATATGTGTGATGGTCCACGGCGAATACTCCAGCGGCGCTTCCCGTGCAGAACTACTGCGTACACCCAGACCAAAATCATCGCGACACGCAGTAGAACTACTACCCTTAAGTACACCTACCCCCGAACCATTACTGATCGACAGAGACCATATGTCATCAAGAGCGAAGCCCACCTTCACTGCACTCCCCAGTATGCCCTTCCCAGTGTTTATATCACCCGAGAGAACATTATGCGCCCCGTCCAATGCTACAACACCTTTCACTGCTGTAATGGTATTAACTAATGAACGACCGTCCAACTGTGTGTCAAGTGCCCCGTCCAGGCCCACCGCCGATGCAATCACCGAGGAGAAACCTGGCAGAGGACCGCCACTCAATTGAGCTAATTGCGTCCAATAGCTGTCATACTTATCGACACCCAGAGGACCCCCGGGCATAACCAGAGGTTATGGCATGGGTGTAGTCAGAAGGCGAGTGCTGGTCACAGCATCAATGTGATGGTCCACCGTCTTCCACACTGTCACGCACTCACGGAAGAACGGCAAGATTGAGTAACAGTATGCTTCAACTGGTTTATTACAAAACCAACCGCTCTCCGCGGCGTCAACAGTCAATTGACCCGCCCCCCCCTAACTCGCCAGGTCCCACGTCGCCTTTATAGGTGGGTGGGGGAGGGTGCTAGCCACACACAGTAGAGGGCACCCCAGTCAGGGCTCTGCCCGGTGGCTAGCGTGCCGGCACCGCATACTAGTGGAGCTCATGTACAGACTACTACATATGTATGTACCTGTATATCTGAAGAGTATGCAGGTACTGCAGGTATTGCAGGTATAGCAATACCTCAGGGAGTTTGACGCCCCTGCCTTGCAGAGTTGTAAACCACTGCCTTGTGGTACAGGTCCTTGACAGAACCGAAGGCTAAGGGAGCAAACCCTAAACAGAAAACGATGTCACTGTGGCAGCATTAAGGGCGGTTGATGTATGGAACTCCCAACATCTCCCGACCAGCCACTGCAGGGACAAATAGTTTTGCGCCTGTCTTGACATGTTCTTGCCGGTGTGAAACCTCTATTTGCTCCCCGAGAGAGTGCTGCTGGTAACTTGCAAAAGCCAGCAGCACTTCAACACTTTTGCAGGCAGCTTTCATGAAATGGCTCAACAGACTGCACCAACTAATCACCAATGCCTGGGAGGAGGGTTCTGTACCCCAAGCATGGAAGGATGCCAGCATTGTAACCATCTACAAGAAAGGTGATCGAACAGACTGTGGGAACTATAGAGGAATCTCTCTGCTTTCCATAGCAGGGAAGATCTTCGCCAGGATCCTACTCAACAGACTATCTATTCACATAACAGTGACACCTGGTGTAGTTCCGGAGTCACAGTGTGGCTTCAGAGGTAACCGGAGCACTGTGGATATGATATTTTGTCTCCGACAGCTACAAGAAAAGTGCATTGAGCAGGACCGACCACTGTACATGGTATTTGTCGATTTCACTAAGGCATTTGATACAGTCGGGAGGACCGGGCTATGGCAGCTACTGAGGAAGTACGGATGCCCAGAGAAGTTCACAACTATGATCGAGGCTCTACATACAGGAATGATGGCGAACGTTAGTGCTGGAGGGGAAGTCTCGGAATCGTTCGGGGTTACCAATGGGGTCAAGCAAGGTTGTGTACTGGCCCCCACGCTCTTCTCCATCTTCCTATCAGCAATGCTAGACGAGGCTTTCCGAGACATGGGGGATGGCATCTATATACAGTCCAGACAGAGCGCTGACCTATTCAATGTCGCACACTTCAGAGCGAAGACCAAGACTACTCAGATACTGGTGAGAGAGCTACTATTCGCAGATGACAGTGCACTGGTTGCCCACTCTGCTGAAGAGACCCAGAAAATAGTGGACGCTTTCTCCGATGCATCAAAGAAGTTTGGCCTGAAAATTAACATCAAGAAGACGGAGGTGCTGTACCAACCCAACTCTACAAGAACCCGAGAGGAGGAGATCATGGTTGACGGAAACAAGCTGAACTCTGTTCCGGAATTCACCTATCTCGGAAGCACTATATCAAGTGATGGACGCATTGATGCTGAGATACAGAGGAGGATGGCCAAGGCTAGCGCATCTTTCGGCCGACTACGCCAGAGACTCTGGAACAACCACCATGTGTCCATTCGGGTCAAAGGTAAGATCTACCGCGCAATCGTGCTATCCACCCTACTATACGGAGCCGAGGCCTGGACAGTGTACAGACGGCAGGTGAAAAAGCTGCATGCCTTCATGATGCGACATCTGTGTTCAATCATGAGGCTAACCTGGAAGGACAAAGTGACGAATAAGGAAATACTCGAACGGAAGGGGCTGCCCTCTATGGAAGATCTTCTGATCAAAAATCTCCGGTGGACTGGACACCTCATGAGGATGTCATCAGACAGGCTACCAATGTAGATCCTCTATTGTCAACTGTCTTCTGGTTACAGAAAGAGAGGGCGCCCTCGTCTCCGGTTCAGGGATACCATCAAGAGAAACCTGAAGCTGAGAGACATTAGACCGATTCATGGACGCAACTCTCACAGCAGAGAGCTAAATGGAGAGCGGCAGTCAAGTAATGAAAGCAGTCTTTGTCGCATCGCGACCGACAGCATGATGATGATGATGATCTGAAGAGTTCAGGTGCAAATCCCCGTAAACAGCAATACAAAAATTGACATAATATTGGAGTCAAACCATCAAAAAGTTATATTTTTTACATTCCTATTTTTTTTGTTCATTGCTCCATAACCATTTCTTCACAACCATGAATTATTGAGAATATAACTTAGCTTCAGGTAAATTTTTAAAACTCAATTTTTGGATTGGCGTTTCCGAGGCTTTGGGCCGTAACTCTTCATCTAGACAGTTATAGATATATATTTGCACATGTATTTGCGCATATATATGTACATCTCTATATGTGCCTGTGCCACAGAAAGGCGTGTTCCGCCTGATGCTAAATAGTTAAAGTTGCATAGGCTGATGGTTTTGAGTTTCTGAAATTTTCTGAGATAAATACATTAGGTTGATCGTTATTATGTACCTTACTTTAGCTTAAAGTAACTTGTATTTAAAGTGGCTAACTTTTGAGATATTTGAAGTGTAACCATGCAAAATTTATTTTGGCAAGCATGCCAAAACTCTGACCCCATAGGCTTCTGCAGTAACAGGTTATATTCAATTGCCTCGGTATTCCCTTCTGTGTGGTGACAAATGTTTAATAAGTGCACCAGTATCTAAGTTAGATATGTAGAATCACAGTTAGATAAGTTGTTTTGGTTTTGAAAATTTTATATTTTCATCGGCATATGCAACTTTAAAGTATCAGCACTGTGGCAAACCAACCTTAAAAAAACATAGAAGGAAAAAACCCACCCACCTAAATGGAAGCTGAAATGCAATCTGCAGATTAACCCGGTGGCGGTAGCTATTGTGATATGCCCGAACAGATAACAACATTTCAATTTGTCCCTTCATAGTTTACTGCCTGTATTTGATAACAATGGGACGTTGCCCCCCACTCCCCCCCCCCACCCACCATGCCCCCTTCATCTGACTCTGGGTCTCCCATGTTGGTAGATCGTGGGTTCGAACCCTGGTCGAGTCAAACTAATGACTTAAAAATTGTCAGGATAATGTGACTGAGTGGGATATCAGGTCATGGTGCTGGCACCCTGATCTTCCAGTGGGGCAGCTCTATAAAGTCGCCATGAGTGCACACTGTCACAATTTATCCATTGTATTGACCTTAGATGTCAAGGCTCTACAATGTAGAATCCTTGACAGGATAAAGTGACGAATAAGGAAATAATGTACCCCAAGCATGGAAGGATGCTTGGGGTACATTAGTTATACTGTACTAATATACCCCAAGATGTATACTGCTTGATTTTGAGATAGACGCCCTCTGACTCTGTAGAAGTATTCACCTATCTCGGAATGGTGATGGGTGAATACTTGCAAGATATTTGAAGTGTAACCATGCAAAATTTATTTTGGCAAGCATGCCAAAACTCTGACCCCATAGGCTTCTGCAGTAACAGAAGCCTATGGGGTTACATTATAAGACATGGAATCATGCTATCCACCCTAACCACTAAGGAAAGTGGATAGGGTGGATAGGACAAGGACTGATAAATAACTGAAACTTTAGCTAACTCGGGCGCGCTTTGGACTCATACATCCCCCGTGACACATTTGGAACTCCAGGGTTAGCTAACCCGGCACCCTCCTTTAACCCAGGTGAGGTTAAAAATTGGCTCATACATATGGGCCCCGGTCTGGGTAGGGGTGAATCTGTATTCCAACCCAACACATTCTTGAAGATTTGTACTGCCTATCATGGATAAGTCTGAATAGACTTGTTTTCACCATTAGACAGTTTGTCGATAGAAAGCCCAAGCCTACATGTTTACCGACCCAAGGGATATTTAACCTCCCACACCACATAGACATGGTATGAGAGCAACTTGCCTTTGATGACACTGTAAGTTATACACAGCGGTGAAAATCCAAATTGGCAGATGTGAATTGGCACAGGGAATCAAACCACCGACCTTCACATTAGGAGTCTGACCTAGAAAAAAGTCAGACACTCTATCCACTCCACCACAGAGAACACACATGCGAATACTTATAGCGCCTGAGGCAGAGTTAAATGTTCCAAGCATTTAATTAAATTTTATATTTGTGTTGATGTTATAATGAAGAAAATATATCAAATTAGATTGTTTTTATATTATTAAAGTTCTCCATCCTGGATAACATAGAATATAAAAGAAACGACACAAATAACAGATTCACAAAAAGATCATTTAAAATCGTGAAGATCTTTCATCAATCTAATGCCCCGGTCAGATACACGTTAGTGGACGTAGTTGAACATAGGTGAACATACTGGAGGCTAACGTGGGTCATATAGTGTAAGTACGTTAAACTATTTTGAAATACATTAAGGTTCGTCAGGTTTTGGTACAGATAAATATGTTACGGTACGGATAAATATGTTACGGTACGGATGCTAGTACATTCAACTAGGTTCAACTATGTTAGCCTCCACTACATTCACCTATTTCCACTAACGGCTATGTGACCAGGGTTTCGTCCAAGTACACTAGAGTATGCCAGAGTACGCTATGTAAAGGGCGCATTCCATATACGCGTAATGCGAATGCGAATGCGACAAAAAATCAAAACGCCTTGAAACCTATGAGCTACATTCCATATACGCGTAATGCGTAATGCGAATGCGAATAAAATCCATTATCACGATCGCTCCATGTAGCGATCGGTGCGTAATGCGTAAAGGTGGTGCAAATAGGAAAGCATCAGTCGCATTTGTCCATTGATATAAGGCTGGAGGAGGCGACTGATAATTACGGACAGCCGGGACAAGGTGGTGCGAACAGAAAAGCATCAGTCGCATTTGTCCATTGATATAAGGCTGGAGGAGGCGACTGATAATTACGGTCTTCATGAGAAATATGAAGAATGGGACGGTGCAAACATGTAGGTTTATGCGGCGGACCTGTTAGGAAGCAGTCTTCAAGGTGGTGCGAATAGAAAATCATCAGTCGCATTTGTCCATTGATATAAGGCTGGAGGAGGCGACTGATAATTACGGACAGCCGGGACAAGGTGGTGCGAACAGAAAAGCATCAGTCGCATTTGTCCATTGATATAAGGCTGGAGGAGGCGACTGATAATTACGGTCTTCATGAGAAATATGAAGAATGGGACGGTGCAAACATGTAGGTTTATGCGGCGGACCTGTTAGGAAGCAGTCTTCAAGGTGGTGCGAATAGAAAATCATCAGTCGCATTTGTCCATTGATATAAGGCTGGAGGAGGCGACTGATAATTACGGACAGCCGGGACAAGGTGGTGCGAACAGAAAAGCATCAGTCGCATTTGTCCATTGATATAAGGCTGGAGGAGGCGACTGATAATTACGGTCTTCATGAGAAATATGAAGAATGGGACGGTGCAAACATGTAGGTTTATGCGGCGGACCTGTTAGGAAGCACTCTTCAAGGTGGTTCAACTATGTTCATCTACGTTCAACTATGTTCACCTACGTTCAACTACGTTAGCCTCCACTACGTTAGCCTCCACTGCGTTCAACTACGTCCACTAACGTGTATGTGACCGGGGCATGTTTGTTTGTTGTTTTACGTCCTAGCAACAGCTAAGGTCATATCAGGATGGGTACCAACTTGTGACAGTGCGCATTGATAGCGACTTTCTAGTGCTGTCCCACTGGGAAACCAGGCCGCCGGCACCATGACCTGGTATCCCACTCAGTCACATTATCCTGACACTGAGCACACCAGTCCATGTCCTATCCTAATAATGCCGAGCGCCTGGCTAGGAAGCGACAAGTATCAATTTTTAAGTCATTGGTTTGACTCGACCAGGGTTCGAACCGACGACCCCACGATCTACCAGCATGGGAGACGGACGCTCTAACTCATTCGGCCATACCAGAGCATGAGGATAGATGTCCCCAGTTGCAAGTGGTTAGTTGTTGGACTTATACCTCCGGGCAACAGCCAGTTGCAAGGGTGAGGTATATATATATATATATATATTTATATATATATATATATAGCTACGAAGAAGCTATGTATCCAGGGTAGTGTTCCCCAGTTCAACTAGGCAGGTAAGAACACACAAACACACATACACACTGAAACAACTATTTTGGCACTGACATTGAAAGAACCCTGGGTGCCCCCCCCCCCTCCCCCCACACACACACTCCTTCCTCCCCGCCCCCACCCCAGCAACCCTTGCTAAGAAAAGCCTGCTTCGGACGTCAATAAGCGAACCCCAGCTTTGAAAGGTGACATTTGGGTTCGTAACGCCAGCACCCATTGGCTCCTCCAGTACCTTGTCCCTCCGAGAGTATGGTCACTCACCCACCATGCTACCAGTTTGTATACTTCCACCTCCACCCCCGACCTCAGCGCCCTCCCCCTACCCACACACCTTCACCCCCCCCCCCCCCGTACACACACAACATATACATGTGTGTATTATATCTATATAATATATATATATATATATATATATATAATGTATATATATATATATAAATATATATTATATATAAATAATGACTTAAAAATTGATAATTGTTGCTTCCTAGCCTGGCGCTCGGGCAAGGACTGGTTGGCTCAGTGTCAGGATAATGTGACTGAGTGGGATATCAGGTCATAGTTCTGGCAGCCTGGTCTCCCAGTGGGGCAGCACTATAAAAGTCACCATAAGTGTGCATAAGTGTGCACTGTCACAAGTCGGTACCTGTCCTGATATAACATTAGATGTTGCCAAGACGTAAAACTCCAACCACCAAATCTTAACCCATGTCAGGCTGAACATGTTGAAATCTATTACGCAGTCCAACTTCCCATTGGAGCAAAGGTCCACCAGTGTAGTTTGCTGTCTAAAGCTGCATAGTCCGATGAAAGCATCACTTGTTCAAAACCCAAAAGACTCATCTACATTTGATTCTACATATCCAACTTAGATAGTTGTGAACTTAAAGCTGCATAGTCCGATGAAATATCAAATTTTCAAAACCAAACCAATGATCTAGATTTGATTTTCCATATCTAAGTTAGATACTGATGCGCTTATTAAGCATTTGTTTCTGCATAGAAGGCAATACTGAGTCAATTTAACAGAACCTGTTACTGCAGAAGTCTATGGTGTCAGAGTTTTGACACGCTTGCCAAAACTAATTTTCCATGTTTGCACTCAAAATATCTCAAAAGTTTACCATTTAAATTAAAAGTAACTTTGTACTAATGTAAAGTAGATACTAGTGATCGATCTAATATTTTTATCTCAGAAAAAATACAGAAATTCAAAACCATCGGACTATGCAACTTTAAGGCAGCATAGTCCGATGGTTTTGAATTTCTCTCATTTTCTGAGATAACTATATTAGGTTGATTGTTATAATCTACCTTACTTTAGATTGAAGTAACTTTTATTTTAAATGGCTAACCTTTGAGCTATTTGAAGGTAAAATGTGCAAAATTAGTCTTGGCAAGCATGGCAAAACTATTGACACCATAGGCTTCTGCAGTAACAGGTTCTATTAAATTGCCTCAGTATTCCCTTCTCTGTGGCGACAACTATTTAATAAGTGGACCAGTATCTAAGAGAGATTATAGTAATAGGATCAAATCTAGATAATTGTTCCGGTTTTGGAAATTTGATGTTTTCACCAGACTATGCAGCTTTAAGGTTGCAGAGTCCGATAAAAGCCAAAACTTTTCAAAAGCGAAACACTTAACTAAATTTGAACCTGCGCCAGCCTGCCACCAACAGACCAGACGGGATGGCCGAATGAGTTAGAGCATCCGTCCCCCGTGTTGATAGATCGCGGGTTCGAACCCTAGTCGAGTCAAACCAATGACTTAAAAATTGACACTTGTTGCTTCCTAGCCTGGCGCTCGGCATTATTAGGATAGGGCAAGAACTGCGTGGCTCAGTGTCAGGATAATATGACTGAGTGTGATGTCAGGTCATGGTGCTGACAGCCTGTTCTTCCAGTGGGGTAGCACTATAAAGTCACCATGTGTGCGCACTGTCACAAGTTGGTACCTGTCCTGATATGACCTGAGATGTTGCTAGGACATAGAACAACAACAAACAAACAATGTGACTGAGCGGGAAATCAGGTCATGGTATCGCTGGCCTGGTCTCCCAGTGGGGCAGCACTATAAAGTCGCCATGAGTGCGCACTGCCGCAAGTCGATACCCATCCTGATGTGACCTTAAGGGCGCATTCCTTACATGCGGTATGCGAATGTGACAAAAAATCCAAACGCCTTGAAGTCAATGGACTACATTCCTGACACGCGGTATGCGAATGCGAATGCGTCAACTCGATCGGTCCCTGTAGCGATCGGTGCAGCATGCGGTGTGCGAATAGAAACGTCAGTCGCACTTGTCCATTAGTTTTAGACGAGGAGAGGCAACTGAGCATTACGGAACGGTCACACACAAGGGTGCAGAGGGGAAACATATGGTAGTGGTGGTGGTGGGGTTCAGTCAGTCGCACTTGTCCATTAATTTTAGATGAGGAGAGGCAACTGAGCATTACGGAACGGTCACACACAAGGGTGCAGAGGGGAAACATATGGTAGTGGTGGTGGTGGGGTTCGGGTTGGTAAAAATGCTACCATAGCCACAAAATATGAATACTTATCTATAATTTGGTAATTATAAAGGTAGGAACCCCCATGTGACGTACCAAGAGGTATATAGATATAAATGCATTATTAGGTCATATACAGTGCAGTATTGAGTATACTTGTTTATTTTTATTTGTTAAATATAGTCGCATGCCGCATGCCGAGTGTAAGGAATCATGCCATTCGCATACCGCATACCGCGTGTAAGGAATGCACCCTTCAGATGTTGCTAGGTCGTAAAACAATAACAAACAAACAAACAAACCTGCCTCCAACATGCACTGGTTATTACGTCACAGTGTCGTCTGCGCCAGACTGCCACCAACATGCACCTGGTTATTACGTCAGGATAGTGCTGCCCATGCGATGTCGTCTGCGTCGGATTACCGTCGGAGTACGCCAAACAAAGTCGTCCTGCGTTGGATTGCTGCTAAACATCACAAAGCGTGCTGCGAATGGCGAGTGTTGTTTAAACGCCGGTTTGGCGCCTGGGCCTGGAGAACACGTGGTCAAATCGAATTAAGCCACCGAGCTTTGCGTGAGCACTGCTGCCTGTGAGAGCGACCCAGGTAAACAAGGCACATGGAGAAAAACAAGACATGTTTGTTTGTTGTTGTTTTACGTCCAAGCAACATCTAAAGTCACATCAGGATGGGTACCGACTTGTGGCAGTGTGAACTCATGGCGACTTTATAGTGCTGCCCCACTGGGAGACCAGGCCACTGATACCATGACCTGATTTCCCACTCAGTGACATTATCCTGACACTGAGCCAACCACTCCTTGCCCTATCCCAATAATGCTGAGCACCAGGCTAGGAAGCGACAAGTATCAATTTTTAAGTCATTGGTTTGACTCGACTGGGAACTGAACTCCCGACCTTCCACAAGGCAGGTGTGGCTAGCTGGTTTTGGTAGTGTTTTTTTGCATTTTTCTAAGCTTGTCTGTTGTCGTTTTACGTCCTAGCAACATCTAACGTCACATCAGGACAGGTCCCGACTTGTGGCAGTGCGAACTCATGGCGACTTTATAGTGATGCCCCACTAGAAGACCTGGTCACTGATACCATGACCTGATTTCCTGCTCAGTCACATTATCATGATAGTGAACAAACCAGCCCTTGCCCTATAGTAGTAGTGCCAAGCGTCAGGTTAGATAGCAAAAACTATAAATTTGATACGTCATTGGTTTGACTCGACTGAGAATCGAACTCACGACCTTTCATATGGAAAGCCTGCGCTCTACCAATTCGGTCACCGCGTCATGTGTGCTCTAACTAATATATGTATAAGAATAAGTATAAGAATAAAACCGCACATCCAGTTCACACAGACAGACAGACCATGAGCCGACTGAGAAAAGCAGGGATGAGTATGCTCTAACTATTATAAGTATAGACCTCTTTCAATGTTTATAAACATTGTGTATGCGCACGCAGCTTGGCTGCAGAACGAATGCACACTGCCATTGAGTTTGCCAATACGCGCAGTTCAAAATGTCAATTTTATTCAAAGTTAATAGAAATTCAGAAGCCTAACCGTATAAATTTAATATAATCTGTTGGTTGAATATATTCTATATATGTGTTCCAAGCAGTTTGTGTCTAGGTGCTGTCGTTTTAGAGATATTTCACTTTTTCTGTATGAAAATTGCTCACGGCCATTGACAATGCATTGAGTTTGTCGATACGCGCAGTTCAAAATGTCAATTTTATTCAAAATTAATAGAAATGCAGAAGCCTAACCTTATAAATTCAATATAATCTGTTCATTGAATATGTTTTCTATATGCGTTCTAAGCAGTTTGTTTCTAAGTGGTGTGGTGTGGTGTTACTGTTAGAGATATTTCACATTTTCGCTATGAAGATTGCTCATAGCCATTGTGTTTGCAGTGTGACAGTGTGTCATCCTGCAGCCAAGCAGCACACGCACTGACCTAAATACCTCTGCTGACGTCATATGAAATAGGTCTATAAGTATAACTATATCTATAAGACTTCATAACTAGGCGCGGTGGCTGAATCGGTAATCTTTTCAAATTGATACTTGTCGCTTCATAGCCTGGTGCTCGGCATTAATAGGATAGTGCAAGGACTGGTTGGCTCAGTGTCAGGATAATGTGACTGAGTGGAATATCGGGCCATGGGTGCCAGCAGCCTGATTTCCCAGTGGGGCAGCACTATAAAGTCGCAATGAGTGCACACAGTCACAAATCGGTGCCCCTCCTGATATGACCTTATATGTTGCCAGGACAAAACTCCAACAACCAACCAACCAACCCAGTTGACAGGCCATTAGCCGGCTGAGACGCTAGCAGCCCGGCCACGCCACCTACAGGTGGAATGTGGCGGCGTGCAAGACTGATGCCGCGCTTATTCACCCACACATGGCCAGCTAGAGCTCCAAACCATAACTCCACAACCAGGTTGACGAACTGTAACTAACATTCTACTTCCATCTGTGTGCGGGGCGGGGGGGGGGGGGGGGTGTTTGTGGGAGGGGGGGGGGGAACTCTGTCTTCCAAGCGCAGGCTGAGTCAGAGTTTGTTTGTGTGTTGTTGTGTTACGTCCTAGCAACATCTAAGAACATTACAGGTCGGGGCTGAGTCATATATCCCCAGTTTAGTATTACTATTATTAGTGCATCATGGACCTTTCACCGCCCTGATATGACCGTAGTTGTTGCTAGGACGCAAAACAAAACAGAAAGAAGCTTGTTATTTTTATAAAGTAGGCAATGCACATTCTGCTATTTTAGATTTCTCAACTCCCGCCTCCTTACTTTATACGTCATAATCATTTTCTTTTCAGATAAACAAGACGGGATGGCTGAATGAGTTAGAGCGTCCATCTCTCATGCTGGTAGATCGTGGGTCCGAACCCTGGTCGAGTCAAACCAATGACTTACAAATTTATACATGTCACTTCTTAGCCAGGCACTCTGCATTAATAGAATAGGGACTGGTTGGCTCAGTGTCAGCATAATGTGACTGAGTGGGATATCAGGTCATGGTACCAGTGGCCTGGTTTCCCAGTGGGACAGCACTTAGACCTTAGATGTTGCTAGGACGTATAAACAACCAACAAACAAACATCTTTTCAGATATAATTACAATAATACACATTTTTAGTAACTAGTGTGGGTTTTTTCTTCTTTTATTTATGTGATGTATAAGCATTATGCGAACAGAAAGGCGCGGAAGGGAATTTATTATTATTACCCATTTATTACCACTTATTACTCGTAATGTATTTACTCCGTTCCTTCCATCATGTGACCGGTGGCGCCACCACCGGCCCAAACCCTAATGGGGCTGTCACATTACGACGTTTCTCACCAACGCGCGCCGACGTGTTGCCTTTTTGGGTGAAACGTCGGCACGCGTCGGGAAGCGTTACGCGCGCGTTACCGGGGCGTCGATACACGTTGAGTGATAGCAACGCGTGAATGGACACGTCGCCGCGCGTCGGGTCGCGCCAATTGTTTTGTGCTTGCGCAAAACTTTCGGCGCGCGGCGACGCGTTGGAGGGGGCGTTACAGACGCGCCACCAACGCGCTACTAGCACGCTGCAACCCGTCGAATTTTCTCCCAAAACGCCGAAAAGTTGGACGTGTCTCAAGCCCTAGCAAATATCTTGCGCGTTGGCGGCGCGCCGGGGGGAAACGTCGTAGTGTGACAGCACCATAACTACGGGCGCATTGTCATTCACGCTCGAGAATGTGTTTATCATGTTAATTATATTTTTATATCATGTTAATTATAATAATCACATAATGCAATGATTATACAAAATATAAAGGATTTGCATTCACATTGCATGTGTTACTAGTAGTGCCACTTTGGCAAGTGTGGTTGATCAAAGACTAAATAACAGGGCTAAGACGGCTCACTCAGCCTGTACTGTGTAATCAAGAGAACAGCCAGTGCACCAGGTGGTGGGTTTGATCATTTTGATAGTGTTATAGTGGGTTGTGCGAATTGTGTGTGTGCTTGAGTGTGTGTGTGTGTGTCAGTGTGCTGGAAGAAGGATGCTGGGGAAATGTGTGTATGGTGGAGGGTGGAGAGGGTGGAGAGGTAGAGGGGGTAGCAGTGATGGTGGGAGTTTTATAGGAGTAGCAACATGCAACCAGTGGGGACCCCCCCCCAGCTTACATCAGGGAGGGGGTCATGAGGTGTGGTGTGAGAGTGCCGACTGAGGTGGGTGAGGAGTGGGAGGGGTAGGGGGAGAGGGAGTGCAGGGGAGGAAGAGGGAGTGGGGTAGGAAAGGGGAGGAGAGGGGGAGCGCGAGGAGGAGACAGAGAGGGAGTGCAGGGGAGGAAGAGGGAATGTGGGGGGAGGGGAGGTGGAGAGGAAGGGGGGGGGGGGGAAGGGGGAGGAGAGGGAGGTGTGGAGGAATGAGGGAGGGCAGGGCAGAGGGAGGTGGGGACCAGGTAGTAGGTGCAACATTGGCATCCAAATGACAAGCAATCTCTCTTTTTTTATTTTAAACTCACCCTCTCGCCTTGTATGTGTTTACATGTAAAACACCAGCCAGCAGTCAGGCTGATCAAACCAACCACAAGATGACACTGCAAAATTTACATTACCATGGGAGAGATAGGGAGTGAGCCATCTTAGTGTTATAGGGTCTTTGCTCAAATGCAGTAACTCAGGAAATCAAAATGTCAACAGTTGACTGCAATTAATTACTCGCTTCAGAAAAAAACACCCAGTTGTTAGGTAATAAAGCTTGGTCGCAGTCACGAATTGGATTCAAAGCATATCATTTCTTGTATTGTCTGTTTATATAATATTATGATATAGCGCATATAATACACATACATTATGTATTGCATATATAGTGAAACCTCTCTAAATTGGCCGACCTAGGGATCGACTTTAAATGGTCCATTTTGTGAAGTGGTCGGTTTAGGGA
The DNA here is from genome assembly GCA_030323885.1 of Branchipolynoe longqiensis. Classification (NCBI taxonomy): domain Eukaryota; kingdom Metazoa; phylum Annelida; class Polychaeta; order Phyllodocida; family Polynoidae; genus Branchipolynoe; species Branchipolynoe longqiensis. The sequence goes on from CM059193.1 coordinate 73,178,771, forward strand.
GTTTTTTTTATCATTAGAATGGTATTGTATCGGCAATCGTTTGGAAGCCAAATATAGTAATCGATATAGGGGAGTGATCGATCTGTGGACATGATCGGCTAGAGAGGTTTTACTCTAGTGTGTAATATACATTATGAACACATACATAAGTTATTCTATATAGTAACCGTACCATGCTGTAATAGCAGAAGACAAAGGTAAAGTCACTGAATGTAATGCCATACTAATATTTTGTGCATATTATTTTGTCCGCACTAAACAATTACTGCTTGTTTGTTGTCTGTTGGGGATTTTACATCCTAGCAACACCTAGGGTCATACCAACATGGCTACCGACTTGTGGTAGTGAAATTCATGGTGACTGCCCCATTGGGAGACCAGGATGCCAGCACCCGATATCCGACTCAATCACATTATCCTGATATTGAGCAAAGAAAGTTTGTTTTATTTAACAACACCTCTAGAGCACATTGATTTTTATCATCGGCTATTGGACGTCAACCATATGGTCATTCTGACATATTTCTTTGGATGAAACCTGCTGCCGCCACATAGGCTATTCTTTCTGATAAGCAGCAAGGGATCTTTTATATGCACTTTCCCACAGACAGGACAGCACATACCACAGCCTTTGATGAACCAGTTGTGGACCACTGGTTGGAAGGGAAAATATCCCAAACAGCAAATGCGTTCACTGAGCAGGATCGATCGGATGACCCACACCTTCACAGGTGGACACTCTACTGCCTGAGCTAAGTCCCACTCCCCTGATACTGAGCATAGCAGTTCTTGCCCATTCTTAGTATGTTGAGTACCAGGCTAGGTAACGACAACTATCTATTTTGTAAGGAATTGGTTTGACTTGGCCAGGTTTCGAACTCCCAACCTTCCGTACAGGAAGCCAGTTGACGCTCTGACCAATTTGGCCACCACATCAGGTGACACCGCTACCAGTGGATACAATATACTGCTTGTGTTACGCATTAAAGTTGCATAGTCCGATGGTTTTGAGTTTCTCTCATTTTCTGAAATAAACATATTAGGTTGATCGTTTTAATCTACCTTACTCTAGTTTGAAGTAACTTTCATTTTAAATCACTAACTTTTGAGATATTTGAAATGGAAACATGCTAAATTAATTTTGGCAAGCTTGCCATAGGCTTCTGCAGTAACAACTTCTATTAATTGACTCAGTATCCCCTTATATGTGATGACAAATGTTTAATAAGTGCACCAGCATCTAAGTTAGACATCTAGAATAAAATCTAGATAATTGTTTTGGTTTTGAAAATGTTATGTTTTCATCGAACTATGCAGCTTCACACACATACACACCACAAAAACCACACCACAAACCCAAGCACATACTTGACCAAATATCAGTTGCATGGGAATGACCCACTTGTTGGGATAGCCAACCATGCAGTCATATGGTATGCGGCATCATTTGTAACACCATATTACAATGGGGCGCGGTTGCAGTTAGTACCCATACCAATCTTGTGCATCCAATGATACTTTTTTTGTTCTTTTTTTCTTTTTTGCCCATTAGTTAGTTGTTTATGCAGGGGAAATTTCAGTCATAGACGACTGGTCTTCCTCATTCCACTGCTGGTCGATAGAAAGCCCGAGCCTACACTTTTACCGACCCAAGGGATTTTTAACCTCCCACACCACATAGACATGGTATGAGAGCAACCAGCCTTTGATGACGCTGTAAGTTATACACAGCGGTGGAACTCCAAATTGGCAGAGCTGGGGGCACGGGGAATCGAACCGCTGACCCTCAGATTAGGAGTCTGACCTAGAAAAAAGTCAGACACTCTAACCACTCCGCCACAGACGAACTTTCATTTTGTGTATGAAATTGTGCTTTATCTACAAATTTCACATTTTTAGACTCTTTTTTTTTTTTTGTATTCTGTAATAATGCTGTCCCTTGCTGTATTTACGACATGTTTACTGGATGGCAACACTAGAATGAACGTGTTTTCCTGCACAAAATGTGTTTTCATGTATGAAATGCGCTTTTGTATACAACACACACTACTATCCCATTAATGCCGAGCACCAGGCTAGGTGGCGACAAGTATAAATTTTGTGAGTCTTTCGCTTACATAAAATTTGACTTTGTGTATGCTTATTTGCCACATTCTCCATCCACCATGTAAATTGTACCAGACATCCAAACTGTACTTTGGACTTCCAAGATGCACTTCCGGTAGTTCAAAATGCACTTCTGGTAGTTCAAAGTGCACTTCCGGTAGTTCAAAATTCACTTCCGGTAGTTCAAAATGCACTTCCGTTAGTTCAAAATGCACTTCCGGTAGTTCAAAATGCACTTCCGGTAGTTCAACGTGTATTCCGGGTTAGAATAAAATGCACTTCCGGTAGTTCAACATGTATTCCGGGTTAGAATAAAATGCACTTCCGGTAGTTCAAAGTGCATTTCCAGTAGTACAAAGTGCCCTTCCGGTAGTCCAAATTGTACTTCCTGTAGTACAAAGTGCACTTCCGGTAGTACAAAATATACTTCAGGCAGTAAATATAGTGCAAAATCTATTTTAAGTAGAATAAACCATTCCAGCCACGCGGTGCATCATGGGATGCGTAGAAAGAAAAAAAAAATGCGAGAAGCACATGTTAATACACTGGGTCAGCTATGAAATGTGCTAGTTTCAGCTCATCTCAGCTCTTGTTTGAAACATAGACTACCAACTAAAAATATATATATATAATAAATTAAGATACTAATCTTTTATCCAGCATTGCATTTACATCAATATAATCAGCACATGTTATGCCATGTGCATTTAGATTTAGACAAATATGGGCACTCAGACTAGTGTTAGAGCCATAACCAGACTTAGTTTTACTTATTTTATTCATGTTTTTATTTATATCATTTGGTTACTGGCATATGTAGAACTATAAAATGAGTAGGGTTAATCAGATATTGGTTATATATTTCTCTGAAACAATTGTCTATTGACACATTTGGCATTTTAATATTTAGAATAAGAATTAATAATGGTGATGTGGATATCAAAGTGACTGATAGTTTTGTGTGGAATTGTATGTTTCTTAGCTCAAAACATTTAACTATGACTAGTTTTGTCTTTCGCTATATTCATCAGATCATTATATTGCATGTTCGCACACATGTTTATGCCAAATTGTTATGTATTTCTATTCATTTTGAATAAAAATCAAAAGTTTTGCTGTATGCGTATCGGCAAACTCAATGGCCGCACGCATTTGCTTTGCTGCCAACGCTGTTTTCAGCGCATGCGCAGTCGGACCGGTGATGTCATCTATTCCTGATCAGATTGCACCCACTGTGAGGACAGACCCTAGATAGCACCTGCCACCCTGACGTCACCAGGGGCCCGCTCTCAGGTCATGTCAGTTCATGTGTGCTGGTGCATGACCACCGTACACAAGCAGGGTGACAGCGACCTCTAGCGTGCTGTTCAAGGTGTGGCTCTCCCCGGGTTTATAGACCCATTTCATATGACGTCAGTATAGGTATCTAGGGCCGCGTTCAGGGTCCGTCTCGGCGACGCTTTTTGGCTTATTTGCGTTCAGGTTGCGTCTCGGCGACGTCTCGGCGATGCCTCCCTTTTCAGTCAGGAGACAAAAAGCGCCTCGAAAATGGCCGCCGTCTCCAGTGGTTTCAGCCTATCACAGCACAGCTTTCCCATTGCAAATGGCCACCGCCTATGGGGGCGGCCATTTTCGAGACAACAAACTGCCTTTGCCGTTCAGACTAGCATGACGTCAGGCCCATGGCCGAGGCGCCTCCGAGACGGAGCCTGAATGCGGCCTAGGTCTGTGCGCACGCCTTTTGTGTTGATAGTTCACTTTGCCACCTGTTGGCGTCTGTGGTTTGGGGATGGTGTTCGTGCGTCTGTATAGCCTAGTAACATCTAAGGTCATATCCCACGATGTGTACCTTATGAGCAACTAGAAAGTGAGTGTTCAACCCATTTGGTCTTGCCGCCTGTTAATTGGGAAATATTTTGCAGCAGATACTTTCCATTAGGAAAATTTGACAGTATGCCTTCATGGTATACATTCGCTTACTATGCAGATTGTTTGTTTGCTGGGGTTTTATGTCCTAGTAACTGTAATATATGAGTCGACACGGAGAGATCTAGTTCATGACTGGCGTTTATTCATCGTCCGTTGTCCCTGGTTACATTCCATACCATGCTGGTTATCTGCGTGTCCCGGTTCGCCTACATACATTACATCCTCCTTTCATTAGTTTTATTGATTTCATTAATTTTAAATAATTACATGAACTCTTAAACACCTCCAAACCCTATGAAGAATGCAACGTTACACTGAGACATGACATATGCGACTCTACACTCATCCCATATGTGAATGAGCATCTTAAATACTATGCATGTCATTCGTATAGATAGTAACATCATTCTCATAAATAGTAACATCAGTCTTATAGATAGTAACATCAGTCTTATAAATAGTAACATCAGTCTTATAAATATTAACGTTTCGACCACTATCGCATATCGATAATTGTATATGTAATGCATTCTCAATAGCCCAATAACCACATCAACTTTTAACAGCGTAACAAATACAGTACCTATTTTGCCATTTCAGTGGAACTGATAACTGCCTAGGTTCTTAAGAATTCACATACTTTATTAAACTTATGTTGTACTCAAACAATTGGCACTTTGGGTGACTGTTGACTTGAATAGTGTGATGTATGAACAATGACTTGATTCACATTTAGGAGTACATAAACATTCGTGACGCCTAGCTGTGAACCATGATACAATAGATCGTACATCATTTCCTGTCCAGTAAATACGGGATGGTTAACAGTGTAGATGTCCCATCTTAACATGTATATAGTCAAATGCTGCCTTGAGTACGCCTATTGCCGTTTTAATGCTCCGGTAGGGAAATGTGTTTCGCATTGCCGACAAATTTTTGGATCGTGATTTTTTCATGATACAACTTTGCATCAAGGCATGTCTTCATATCACAGAAAGTTATAGCTATTGTATTTAACTTATAACACAGTTAACGGCGTCAGGGTTGAGTCACATGGTATGATATCAGTTCCTATATTTTCAATATGCTGTCCTACATACAACGTTGAACTTATATATTAGTACATACATAAATACTAATGGTATTATGACTGGTCATTTATTCCTAGTCTTTGTATGGGACGAACAACTCGGCCGTATCGTGTAGTATATTGGTGTGTGTTTGTTTTTAATTCAGGTCTAATAGGGTGGGTGTCACCCTTATGTGAGATGAAAATGTGTTTTCGATTTCGCCTAATTATATCGTTTTGTTTATTTACCATAGTGTAATCTCTAGGGCCAGGTGTGTTTGTTTCTACAATTCTACCTGAAGCCCATCCTCCTTTGTGATGGAGATATCGTACCTCGTCTCCGGTATGCAACTTGTGGTGTTCATGTCCTGCACAGGTATCAAAGTATTTCTTTTGATTCTGCTGTATTCTGCGTATTTCAGTGTTGTTTGTATATTTGCAACTTGGTTTCAAATGTGTTTCTAAAATCGGTAACCGTGTCCATAGTTTACGGGACATGAGTAGTTGTGCCGGGGATGCACCAAGGCCCTGGATTGTGGTGTTTCGATAATTTAAAAGTGCAATATTGGCATCTTTGCCGTCCAGTAGAGATTTTTTTATCATCAATTTTACAGTTTGTACGTATCTTTCTACCTGGCCGTTACTTTGCGGGAACATTGGGTTTGTAAATTTAGGTGTGAAACCGTAGTTATGTGCAAACTGTAGGTACTCTGCGCTGTTAATTTGTGGACCGTTGTCTGATACTACTGTGTTCGGAATGCCATATCTGCAAAACATTTGCTTCAAATTTCTTATTATGGCCTGACTTGTGGTTGATGTTAACTCTACTATTTCCGGAAACTTTGTATAATAGTCAATGACTAACAGGAAATTCACCTTGTTAACAGTAAACAAATCTACGCCTAGTTTATAATATGGAATACATGTAATGTCATGACTCATCAAAGGTTCAGAATGTTGTTTGTGTCGGTACTCCTGGCAAAGTTGACACTGTGAAACCTTGTCCTCGATTTGATTACTTATTCCAGGCCAAAAGACGTTGTCTCTAGCCAACTGCTTACATTTCACTATGCCTAAGTGTGACTCGTGAATTTTATTTAGCATATCTCTCTGCATGGTCTTTGGTATTATAATACGATTATCTTTTAATAACACATCGTCTTGTATTGTTATGTCATTTCTATAGGTAAAAAATGGTTTTACACTCTGACTGAGGCCAGCGCTACTTTTTGGCCACCCATGTTTTGCTAACAACACAAGCTGCTGCAATGTTTTATCCTTGTCCAATTCTTGCCTTACTTTAGCTATATTGTTCACTTCCATATCGATTGCGGCCACGGTTATGTCTGTGTCGAACAAGTTGTTCGGTGTTGTCAACGTGGTGTGAGCCCTGGACAGCGCGTCTGCAAAATACATCAGCGTGCCCTTAACATGTATTACTTGTAGATTGTAATTTTGTAACCGCATTCTCATGCGTTGCATGCGTGCTGATAGTGTGTGTATGGGCTTATTCATAATGGCTACCAAGGGTTTGTGGTCGGTTTGAATAGTCACCTCTTTCCCGTATATGTACTCATGAAACTTCCTGCACCCAAAGCAAATGGCTAACAGTTCTTTTTCAATTACTGCATAATTTGTTTGTGTGTTATCTAATGCCTTGGACGCCATTGCGACCGGTCTATTTTCTTGAAATAAGGTCGCCCCAAGGCCAGATTTAGATGCATCTACTTGAAGGACAATATCTTTTTTCACATCAAAAATTTTTTAAACGGGTGCTCTTGTTAACAATTCTTTAAGTTTGTCGAATGCATAAATTTGTTCTTCTTGCCAATGCCAGGCGACATCTTTAGTTAGTATTATTCTTAATGGCTTAGCTAATTCCGCCATGTTGGGAATAAATTTGTTGACATATCCGACCATTCCCAAAAACCGTTGGACAGCTTTTTTGTCCGTGGGTGTTGGCATGTCTATGATAGCTTGTACTCTTTCTTTGCTTGGCAATAATCCGTTGGACGTTATTAAATGTCCCACATAGTTTACCTGTCTTTTACAAATTTTAGACTTTTTTTGGGTTCAATCTCAGATCGAATTTACGGGCCCTGTCCAGTACTGACCTTAGTCTTACGTTGTGTTCTTGTATGTCTTTACCGTATACTAGTATATCGTCAGTTATCACATTTACACCGTCCAAATCACCTAATATATTGTTCATCTCTTGAATAAATATGTCTCCGGCCGTTTTTATGCCAAATGGCAACCTGGTATATCGATACCGACCCCTAGGTGTATTGAAGGTGCATAATTTAGAACTTTCATTATCCAACTCAATCTGCCAATAGCCACTGTTGGCATCAATGACCGAAAAATATTCTGCCCCACTTGTGTTAGCTACTACTTCTTCTATCGTACGTGTTGGATATGGGCCTCTTAATATTGCTTTATTTAATTTAGTAGGGTCCAAACATATTCGTATTTTACCTGGTTTTCTTACTATAGTGATGGAGTTCACCCATGGAGTCGGTTCATTTTGTTCTACTATTACTTTGAGATCTAACATCCTATTTAATTCTTGACGGACATCATTTATTATGGCCGATGGTATGCGCCTAGGAGCATCAACGACTGGGGCTACATTGTTGTCAACATGAATATGCGCATTTACTTTAATTCTGCCTAAACCTTTGAATACATCACTATACATATTTACCAATTTATCACTTGATGTGGTTGAATATGCTACAGTGTTTATGGAGTCAAGTCTCACCCACACCTCAATTAACATGAGGAGGGAGCTGTCACCGATACTCCAATAAGATCGACTGTAGAGGAGCAGGATGCACTCTGGAGGGCGCATCGCGACCCGAAATACACGCAACTGGTCCCTAGTGGCATATTGAGACAAACCACATTCCATCCACACATCAAGTGATAACTTTTAAAATTTTTTTGATTAAAGATGGTTATGTTTTTTTGTTAAATTTGGTATAAGATGTATTCTATTATGAAGACGTGCCAATGAACTCTTCACCTGTGTACACGACCATATCTCCGCCATCAATCCCAACATAGACCACCACCCACCAGAGACACACACCACACCCCTCAAGACCGGCCTGACCACTCACCCTCTGGCGCCTAACGCTCCCGCCCGTCCTTACTCTCCAACCCTCCACCCCCAATGACCAGTCACGTAGGCGGGAAAACCTCCCCATGAGGTTTTATACGGTGTCCAGCGTACGTTATCAAGTGACAACGCGTGGGAGTCATGGTCACGTTGTCCATTTGATCGTAAATCCTCCGTGGCACGATGTTCGCCTCCGAACCGGTATCAAGTTTGAACTTGATTATCGTATTGTTCACTACGATATCCGCGTACCATAGATCCTCCTTTTCGTCGTTGTTATCCTGTAATGCACAAACGAACAAATCGTGACTGGTGTCGTCCTCCTGGTATGGTCGCGTCCATTCGTGCTGTTCGTCATGGTGCTGTATGTTGACTTCATTCACTGTCGACTGTCTATTTGTATTACTTCTACACACTTTGACGAAATGTCCCACTTTTCCACAGCCTGTACACTGTTTGTCCTTAGCAGGACACCTACCACTGAAATGTACGTCTCCGCAATTCGGACACTTGATTTTCGCATTGTTTGACCCGTATTGTTGACGTTGCGATGCTCGTCTCCAAGGTGGCACACGACGTTGTGACGTCATGCTAGAACTAATTCTTGATAACGCGTCGACGTTTTCATTCGAATCACTGTCTGCATTTCCAGTCAACAAACCTGCCTTGTGTTCACTAAGCCGACACATCGATATGCACAATTCCAATGTCAAGTTATGAGACTGTAATAATCGATCTCTCAATACGTTGCTTTTCACTCCGCACACAATTCTGTCACAGAGTAACAAATCTTCCAGTAACTCGTATTGACAGTGTGATATGCGGTTACGTAGCTCCCTAATGTAAGTGTCCATACTTTCGTGTGTCTGAAATAGGGAGTTAAACTGGTAACGTACCACTGTTATGTTCGTCTTCCCTTCGCAAAATATACTTTAAATGCCTCAATCAGTACTGCAATTTTGTCTCGGTCCGCGGCTTCAATGTTGAGCGTTCTGTGGATTTTCTGTGCCTCTGGTCCAGCGACATGGAGAAAGACGCAACACTGTACTTTCTCCGTTTTCGCCGCTACTCCTGCTGATACGGCGTAAATTTTGTATGAATCAATCCACTGGGTCCAGTTTAGAGTGAGGTTGCCTTCCAAGTCCAGTGGCAATGGGGGTTTTAATCCAGAGAGAGCCATCTCACTTGTCAGGCAAGCCACATCTGACATATATGAGTCGACACGGAGAGATCTAGTTCATGACTGGCGTTTATTCATCGTCCGTTGTCCCTGGTTACATTCCATACCATGCTGGTTATCTGCGTGTCCCGGTTCGCCTACATACATTACAGTAACATCCATGGTCATATCAGGATGGGTACCGACTTGTGACAGTGTGCAGTCATGGTGACTTTATAGTGCTGCCCCACTGGGAGACCAGGCCGCCAGCACCATGACCTGCTATCCCACTCAGTCACATTATCCTCACACTGAGCCAACCAGTCCTTGCCCTAACCTAATAATGCCTCGCGCCTCGCTGGGAAGCGACAAGCATCAATTTTTAAGTCATTGGCTTGACTCGACCAGGGTTCGAACCCACGATCTACCAACACGGGAGACGGACGCTCTAACTCATACAGCCAATCCTGCGTTGAAAACAAGCACCCTCGCGGGAGCTTATACGTTATGGGCAGAATAAAAGACTTGTCACAAAAAAACAACACACAAAAATCCTTCTGGTTAATTAGATAGTGAATTCATGCATATGGTAGTCGTGGTGGTGGGGTTACGGGTTGGTAAAAATGCTACCATAGCCACAGAAATATGAATACTTATATATAATTTGGTAATTATAAAGGTAGGAACCCCCATGTGACGTACCAAGAGGTACATAGATATAAATGCCATATTAGGTCATATACAGTGCAGTATGGAGTATACTTGTTTATTTTTATTTTTTAAATATAGCCAGTCATGTGCCGCATACCGCGTAGAAGGAATCCTCCCATTCGCATACCGCGTAGAAGAAATCTTAGCTTAATGCTAGGTACACACCTACCGTATACGATTCGCGCACTAAAACTCGCGACCTGACCCGACCCGCTTAAAACTGAAAACGGGTCGATTCATTTTTCGAATCGCGAATCGCAACCGTAAGGAAGCAGTTTCAGCCCTAAAACTGAGTTTTAAGTCGCGAATCGCAATCGGTAGGTGTGCTAGGGGAGTGCACACCTCACGACTTTTGGGCAGTTTTAGGTCGTATACGGTAGGTGGGTGCGGAAAAACGGTAGGTGTGTACCTAGCATTAGTCAAGGACCGAGTGGTTCAAGTGTCAGCATATTGCCATCCCAGTGGGGCAGCACTATAATAGTATAAAGTCACCATGTGTGTGCACTATCACAAGTCGGCGGCCTCCCATATATATGCGACCACTGATGTTGGTAGGATGTAAAACACCAGTAATCCACTCACTGGATATGCTGCCAAAGCCTCTTACCCAGAAATCACTGCATTAAGAGTCACGCGCATCTACACAGACTGATAATGACCCACATCTGTTTGTTGGGGTTTTAAGTCCTGGCAATAGCTTAGGTCATGTGATGAGGATGGGTACTGACATATGACATTGTGCACGCATGGTGACTTTATAGTGCTGCCCCACTGAAAGACCACACACCCTATTAATATTGACACCCAATATCCTAATAATGCCGAGCACCTGGTATCAATTTGAAAGTCACTGGTTCAACTCGGCCTTTAGAGGCTGAATTTCCGTGATGCTAACATACTCTAGCGTGCTCTAGTCTACTTGGACGAAGCCCTGGTCACATAGCCGTTAGTGGACATAGGTGAACATAGTGGAGGCTAACGTAGTTGAACATAGTTGAACGTACCGGCATTCGTACCACAACATATTTATCCATACCATCACGTATTTATCCGTACTAAAACCTGCCATACCTTAACGTATTTCAACGTGGGTTAACATACTTACACCACATTTGACCCATGTTAATCTATCCTACGGATCACTATGTCCAATAACGGCTATGTGACTGGGCCTTTAGCCTGTTACCCATTTGGCAATCCCACCCCCAACATGTACGTAGGCTCAGTTATATACCCTCCACCGCCCCTAGCAGGGCCTGTATGCAGGAGTGGGTGGTAGCGGGTTTTGGTGGTACAGCCTACTACCGGGTAGCTATCGCCGACGTCGGGAACTGTGTCAAGTGCTATGCGGGAGCGCGTACCACTTTGATTATAGCTACCCGTGAATCTATTTATAGATTTGGGTACCCCCGTCTCGCTGGTATCGGCAACGGCGCTGAAAGTAGGACGTTTCCGACGGGTACAGCGTAACTTTTGGTTTCGCATTGTTTACTTTACGTTCGTCGATTCGAAAATATAACTATTAATATCGCCGCCGTTACGGCGGCACCGTTAATATTGCTTCGAATTTAGGGTTAATTTGATCAAATCTCACTTATTGCGTATCTAATTATGTTAAATATGACAGCATTGAATAGATTTGGGCCTAATGCACTCGGCTATGGAAAACGGCGGCGGCGGCGGTTTGCTTACTGTACGTTCGTCGATTCGAAAATATAACCATTAATATCGCCGCCAATGCGGCAGTAGCCTTAATAACGCTTCACATTTAGGGTTAAATTGATAAAATTTCACTTATTGCGTATGTAATTCTGTTAAATATGACAGCATTGAATAGATTTGGGCCTAATGAACTCGCTATACCTCCTATATACCAGGGGTAAGGTACCACCGGGTAAGCCTTTGGTGTTAGGCCTATCACCGACTCGCGCATCCAACTTTTCGCCCCTACCCGAGTAATGGGATGTAGCCTTCAGTTTTTCTTCTTCAGGCGACCAGACGGAATGGCCGAATGAGTTAGAGCGTCTGTCTCCGGTGTCGGTAGACCGTGGGATCATGCGTTCAGACCCTGGTCGAGTCAAACTAATGACTTAAAAATGTATACTTGTCGCTTCCTAGCCAGCCACCCGGCTTTATTAGGATAGGGCAAGGACTGGTTGGCTCAGTGTCAGGATAATGTGACTGAGAGGGATATCACATTATCAGGTCATGGTGCTGGTCTCCCAGTGGGGCAGCACTATGAAATCGCCACTGTCACAAGTCGGAACCCATCCTGATATGACCTTAGATGTTACTAGGATGTAAACCAACAAACACACCAAATCTTCTTCAGGCTTTAGTGATGCAGTTAGAGGCTCCTCGTTTTCCAGGCTTCACACACAGCTTAAAGGGTGGGGGGTCAATTAAAGCTGCATAATTCGATAAAAGAATGAAACTGCTTAACTTTAAGCCAAAAATAGTTGTTTTGAGTTTGATCCTACATACACAACTTAAGATAGTCGTGTGCTGATTAAACATTTATCGCAGTTTGGTGTTCCTGTGCTATATTCTAAAATGTGTAAAAAGATATTATATATATGTGTGATGCATAACGCATTATACGAGTATAAATGCAAGGGGAACATATGCTCTATATATCTATTCCTCCGTGACTCATTGGTGGAGTGCCCCCCCCCCCCCCACCACCACCTGTCGGTAAATGCAAGGAGGACATATACTTGATATACCTATTCCTCGGTGGGGCATTTGTGGAGTGACCCCCCCTACCACAACTGTCGGTAAATGCAAGGGGAACATATACTTTATATATGTGCTGGATTATACGTATTCCTCAGTGGGGCATTGGTGGAGTGCGCGCCCCCCCCCCCCCCACACCCCAACTGTCGGACTAATTGGTGGATGGGAGCCACCTCGCGTCACACACATCGGAGGGAATGTATATGTATATATATATATATATATATATATATATCTATATATATATATATATACATATAAAGCCTGTGCCCAGCATTCCGGTGGACACGCCTAAATTTTGTATGTTTTAGTAGTATATGACGTCATCATATACTACTTCTTTTCATCCAGAATTTACTCTGCATGTTTTCGTAGTATATGACGTCATAATGTACTTCTTGTTTTCATTTCAAATATGTCCAAAGATACACCTTTGTATTAAAGATTACAGTAAATGAGATGGTTATTATGGTATTGACCAACCTAATGCATTTACTATATCAGAAATCCATTGTGCTATATGCTGCGAATTGTTATTTAACAGATATTGTTAGCTTAATACATATATATTCTATATTATATACCATTTTGTCTAAATAATCCTGAATTGAAAAATGGCCAGCTGACCAATGCTTCGGTACTGACAAAAACAAACCTTTTTCAGTAGACTAAGCATATTTACCAAAAATTGTATGTATACATATATACAGTAAAATCTCTATACCGACCCCTCCACAGATTGACCACTCCCCTATATCGATCGCTTTATTTGGATCCCAACAATACCATTGTAAGGATATTCTACCTATCTAAACCGACCACCTCCTTAAATGGATCACTTAAAGTCGGTCCCATGGTCGGTGGATTTAGAGAGGTTTTACTGTATATATATGGATAGTGATAATCCCATTATCGCATGTAGTAAGCTCTGGAGTGTCCTCTCCGCCCCCCCCCCCCCCCGTCACAGGGTGGGGGTCTGGCATGCACCTCGCCAGCCCCCTGCGCGGGGCGCAACACGTCACTCGCTCGGAAGTTTATATATATATACAAACTAAAACCTCTCTAACCGACCACCTCCACAGATCGACCACTCCCCTATATCGATCGCTTTATTTGGGTCCCAACAATACCATTGTAAGGATATTATAACTCTCTAAACCGACCACCTCCCTCAATGGACCGCTTAAAGTCAGTCCCACGGTCGGTTGATTTATGGCCCTGTCACATTACGACACTTCTTGCCGGCGCGCCTCCAACACACAAAAAAGTCGAGAAACGTCCAACTTTTCGGCGTGGTGAGAACAAGTTTGACGTCAGCGGAACATGTTGGTAGCATGCGGCCGACGTTGTGGTAACGTATATCGACGCGAGAGAAAAAAAAGAGTATTGGCGCGCCGTCCTGATATGACCTTAGCTAGGACATAAAACAACAAAGCAACAATTTGGCGCAACGTGTGGGAACGACCATCATGCGCGTGCGACGTCTGCCTAGCGTTCGCATAACGTTATTCCAGCGATGTTGAAGTTGTTCTGACGTCGCCATAATATTGGCACCTGCCCATTGTCGGTCGTGGAAAGTTTTGTGCAAGCACAAAACTTTTATGGTTCCCTGACGCGTGCTGCCGACCGTTGCCCTCCATCAACGAGTACCAACGCGCGCCTAGCGCTTCCTGATGTATCCCGACGTTTCGCCAAAAAATCACATGAGTCGACGCGCGTTGGTTAGAAGCGTAGTAATGTGACAGGGCTATTAGATAGGTTTTACATACACACACACACACACACGCACACACAAAGGCAGACCCTAAAACCCATCATATTACTCAGTCTTCTATTGTTTTTCAGATATAACAGCAACACCAGACTGGATGCCTGTATGGTGCCGGCATTTGCTTTCCCCATCCAGGGGGCCATGGGATCAATCCCCGATCAAGACAAACCATACAAAGCCTTCCCCAATGCCAGTACATGGCAGTCACGACCTCCCCTATCGCCCTGCATTGTTAGGATAGGTCATGGACTGATTTGCTCAGTGTCAGGATAATGTGACTAAAGTGGGATATCAGGTCATGCTGCTTGCAGAACAGCATTTGTAATTCTGACTGCGCATGCCCTGAAAATGCCATTGACAGTAAAACAAGTGCGAACAGCCATTGAGTATGCCGATATGCGCAGTGCAGAACTTTGATTTCATTCAAAATTAATAGAAATACAGAACAATTTGTCATAAACATGGATGGGTGCATGCGATATAATAATATAATGAATATATTTAAGACACAACTATCCAAAATATAAGCATTTTGAGCTAAGAAATACAAATCCCCACAAAACTTTACCGTCACTTTACAGCTGAAGTTCACATCACCATATTTCATTCTTGTTCTAAATATTTAAATCTCAAATGTGTCAACAGAAACTTGTTTCAAAGAAATATATAACCAATGTCTGATTAACCCTACGCATTTCCTAGCTCTACAGATTTTAGTAACCATGGGTTATAGATAAAAACGAGAATAAAATAAATAAAGTTCACTCTGGCTATAGTTCTAAGCCTAATCTGAGTGACCAGATTTGTCGAGATTTAAATGCAGATCGTATAAGATGTGCTGATTGGATTGATGTAAATGCAAAGGCTAGATAAAAGATCGACATCTTAATTTATTATATATTTGTTTTAGTTGGTATACAACCGCCTCGTCTGGCTACTGGAGTCAGGACACCACCTGTCCAACCTTCAACGTGGCTTCAGACGGGGCCACAGCACCCTCGACCATTTGGTGTGCATGGAGACCTTCATAAGAGATGCTTTCCTTAAGAAGGAGCATGTTGTGGCTGTCTTTTTCGACCCCGAAAAAGCTTATGACACAACATGGCAGCATGGCATCATGGAGGATCTTCATGCGATTGGCCTTCGTGGCCACCTGCCAATTTTCATCAGGAACTTTCTAGCCTTCAAGCATTTCCGCGTATGTGTCAAGACTATGTATTCCAGCCTACACTCACAGGAACTAGGAGTACCTCAAGGCAGCATACTGGCCGTGACCCTTTTCGGGGTCAAGGTCAATGGTATTGCTGCTGCTGTAAAGCGGGGGGGTCTCCTGTAGTCTTTTCGTGGACGACTTTGTTTTATATTACAGCGGTGCTAACAATAGTAACATGGATGTCATAGAGAGACAGCTACAACCAAGCATAAATGGGATCCATCGATGGTCAGTTCTGAACGGTTTCAAATTTTCCAAGACCAAAACAGTCTGCATGCACTTCTGCCTGCTGCGTAGAATGCATGCGGAACCGGAGCTGACCCTGGATGGGGATCCCATTAAAGTCGTTGAGAAAACCAAATTTCTGGGCCTCATTCTCGATGCAAAACTGTCTTTTGAGCCACATATAAAGTACCTGAAAACAAGATGCCTGAAAGCGCTAGATATTCTGAGGGCGCTGTCTAGCTCAGAATGGGGAGTGGACAGAGATGTTCTGCTCTCCGTATACAGAACCATGGTTCGGTCATGAGTGGATTACGGCAGCATAGTATACGGTTCCGCAAGGAAATCATATATTGGGCTGCTAGACACGATCCACCACCAGGGACTGCGCCTGGCCCTTGGGGCCTTCAGCACCTCATCGGTTCAGAGCCTTTACATCGAAGCCAATGAACCATCATTTAACAACAGGAGAATCAAACTGGCCATGCAATATGTAGTCAAGATAAAAACTAATGCATTGAATCCTGCACACAATTGTCTATTCGAGCAACATGACGAATCCAGGTATGAAGCCAGGCCGAATTACATCCGGCCACTGAGGCTCCGAATGAAACCTAATTTGGAGGCCTTGGGCGTGGATTTGGACGTGTTGGAGGATGCCAAAGTCCGAGAACATCCCCCGTGGTCGTTGAGAAAGCCATCGGTTATCCTCTGACTCACGGAACTGAGGAAGTCTGGGACACATCCACTCGAGTACCAAGGACTGCTGCAGAGATTCAAGGCCAGTTTGCAGACCACCTCTCCATATACACTGATGGTTCGAAAGACCAAAGCTGGGTAGCTGCTGCGGCAGTCTGTCGACGGGAAAAATTTGGTGTACGTTTGCCTGATCAGAGCTCGATTTTCACTGCAGAAGCCCGAGCACTCCATCTCGCGTTGGAGTGTATCGAGGTATTCAACCACACTAACTATGTTATATACAGTGATTTGTTCTCTTGCCTCCTGGCTGTTGCTGGACTGAAAACGAATCACCCTATTCTAGCAACGGTCATTTATAAAATGAACCAACTGACAACGGATGGGTATGACATCCACCTGTGCTGGGTGCCTGGCCATGCCGGCATACAAGGAAACGAACGAGCTGATCGGGCTGCGAAGAAGGCCCTGAACTGTGATCTTGAACCGTGTCTGATCCCTCACTCTGATCTGAAACCACTAATAGCCACCCACATAAAATCCAAATGGCAACATGAGTGGGATGAAAACATCAATAAACTTAAAGAAATTGAACCATCTGTGGGAAAGCCACCACAGACTCATGCGGGAGGTCGGCGGGACCAAGTGGTCCTTAGTCGCTGCCGTGTTGGCCACTCGTGGCTTACACATGCTTTTCTGCTCAAGGGGGAACCTCCCCCTGAATGTATTGGGTGTCAGTCCCCACTGACACTCAAACACATTTTACTAAGTTGCGTTGATTTTTTGGCCCTGCGCCAACGGTTCTACACTGCAGACAGTATGCATGACCTTTTTACTAAGGTAAAACAGGAAAACATTTTAGCCTTTTTGAGGGCAGCTGGACTGTACCACCTCATATAGTTTACTAAATAGATTCTATTAATTATTAATGAAACTTTTCTTTTTCTATGGGAATTTGTTTCCCTTGACCACAAATATATGATTGTGAGCTTTCTAATTTAATGAGTGTCTATTGGCACATAATTGATTGTCTGCTTTTACATGTAAAAGCGATGGTTTGAACAAAAAACAAACATTTCTCGCCGTGAATATGGCCTATGCTGCCGACACGGCGTAAAGCAACCACCAATCAATCAGCTTCGCGTGGGTTTGCTTTGCTGCCACCCATCCCACAATGCACCACTCGGCTGGAATTGGGAACCCGTCTATCGGGGAAGCATTATAGAGGTTGCCATGAGTGCACTGTCACAATGGTCCCGGCCCTACCCTATCGATCAGCCCTCAGGTCCGGTCCAATTTAACGGTCACCGCTGAACTGTTTTAGATTACCAACACACCACATGACCTCACCCCCAACAAAAATGGCAGAAAATTTACGCAGGTACACATATCGTTTTTTTAATATTTATTTGTCTTTTCGCCTATTTCCTCCTAAGTTTGTTTGTTGTTGTTTTACGTCCTAGCAACATCTAAGGTCATATCAGACACAATATACATGGGAGCAAAGCAAGAACTGCTCAACAAGCTGCAAATCCTACAAAATAAAGCATTAAAAATATGTCTCAGGGTGGACAGAATGCACCCCACCTATGACCTGCACATGCAAACCAAAGCAAAATTGCTTTAAAAAAAATAGAAGACTAGTACACTTCAAAACACTCGCATTTGGGTACAGTCGCGATAGGAAATACCAAAAGCAACCAACCAGAGATACACGAATAAACAATGCACCACTAGTAAAACAAACAAGGAGCCGCATAAAGGCCCATGAAAGAAGCACATTAGAAATGGCTGCTAAGGCATGGAACGCCAAATCATTAAAAGAAAGGCAGATCCCTGATCTAAAGACATACAAAATATATCTATGTAAAAAAGGGAGAAGCTGATGACACCCTAGGGCCAAAACCCCAGAAGGGCATGTGATAGGTCACGGCCCACAAACTGGGCTGCAACAAGGGGGTAATCTGGACCACCCTCAGTAGATAACGAACAGCTACAAACCATGTACAAGCCTATAAATGTAGGGTAGGCTATTTCATAAGTAGTAGTAAAGCAAAAACCAAAAAACTAATATACTATTCACACCCACTACAAGGGTGATCTGAAAATAAAACCAATAACACCTACACTTAGAACTAAAACCATTAGCTATCTAATGGTCCTTCCCTATTTCGGATCGACCATCCATGACATAAGCATACCTGCCAACGAAGATCCTAATAATAGAAATCCATCTGAGCGAAGCGAGGCACGCAAGCGTTCTAGGGGGGTCCGGGGGGATGCACCCCCAATTTTTTTTTTTAAATACATAAAAAAATGGTGCATTCTGGTGCATTTTCAGAGACATTTTAGGCACATTATTAAAGAAATTATTACCAGTTGAAAAAGCGGAATAATATGTTTATAATTCGTAGGGCGGAATGAGAATAAAAAAATCTTAATTATTCCGCCAAAATCGTAATAGTTGGCAGGTATGCATAAGTATGAGCCAAGAACACGCCTAACATCTACCTAGCAGTCCTTCCCTATTTCGGATCAACCTTGGATAGCCAACCCAAACACAAAACAAGCTCAAACATCTACAGATACTAAATAATCACCATGTACCTGCTACTGCGTGAGAAACAAAAACATCTTATCACCTCCTACTGTGTGATAAGATTAAACCACCACTACAGCTGGACAGCATTGAAAACAAGCCCAAGCACTTGAGGTTACATGCTATGGACAGTATAAACACAGCATCAAAAAATAAATAAAACAAAAAATGGTGCTTGCAGCCTGGTCTCCCAGTGGGGCAGCACTATAAAGTTGTCATAAGTGTGCAGTGTCACAAGTCGGTACCCGTCCTGATATGACCTTAGATGTTGCCAGAACATAAAGCTCCAACAACCTACCAACTAAGTCAATACCCATCCTGACACGCGCTCAGATGTTGCTAAAACGGTAAACCCCAAACATCACTCTCGTGTCTATAGAGGGAGTGTACGTGACGTCATTACTTAGCAATCAGCGGTCAGCGAACTGCCATCTTGGATTACGAGCACCCTCCCTAGCCATGTTGTGAATGCATGCAGATGGAGTAAAACAGAGTTTTCTTGTGTTCTGGGAGGTTCTGGGCAGTTTACATCCAATGTGTTTACTTACAGCACTTTAGCAACAACTTCTGAGGCCAAACTGCTCAAAACAGTGACAAATAAACCAACAAATCAGTAAATAACCACATTGTAGGCAGTTGCAAGCCTTCTGTATGTCATCCAATATGGCCACCGAAAGTTGCCTCGTGACGTCATTACACCCCCTCAATATAGGGTATTCACGTGATGTCATCAACCGGATGCGCGGCCATTGTGGCGATATCAAACAGTAAACAACCCATAGAGTTTGCCTGTAGGCGCAGTGCAAAACGTCTATTTCATTCAAAATTAATAGAAATCCAGAACCGTAACCGTATAAATTTAATATAATCTATTCATTGAATGTGTTTTCTATATGTGTACCAAGCGATTTCTTTCTAGGTGGTGTGGTTTTAGAGATATTTCACTTTTTCTGTATGAAGATTGCTCACGATCATTGGCAATGCATCGAGTTTGCCGGTACGCGCAGTGAAAAACGTCAGTTTTATTCAAAATTAATAGACATCCAGAATCCTAACCGTATCAATTTAATATAATCTTTTTGGTAAACATGTTTTCTATGTGTATTCCAATCAGTTTGTTTCTAGGTGTTGTAGTTTTAGAGATATTTAACTTTTTCTGTCTGAAGATTGCTCACTGCCATTGACAATGCATTGACTCGATTGAGTATGCCGGTACGCGCAGTGCAAAATGCCAGTTTTATTCAAATTTAATAGAAATCCATAACCCTAACCGTATCAATTTAATATAATCTTTTTGGTAAACATGTTTTCTATGTGTATTCCAATCAGTTTGTTTCTAGGTGTTGTGGTTTTAGAGATATTTAACTTTTTCTGTAGGAAGATTGCTCACAGCCATAGAATTTGCAGTGTGACAGTGTGTTATTATTGTGGTTACTATCGCCACAATGGCCGCACTTCCGCTTAGCGTGACGTCAGTGCATACCCTATAGTATATACTTGCTTGGACAGCAGGTGGGTGTTTGGGCGGGACTCACCAGGAATAGAGGCTAAAAGGGTACACAGAAACGACTAGCATTCAGGCCCCACCTTCGTTTCCGCTGTGCCCAACACACCTGGTATAGGTACAACATACTAAATATGTACTTGGCTGCAGATTTTAGTTGCTTTTACTTATAAAATGAAACTGCCCTTTAATCCGTAGAGAGAAAGAAAAACCAGTCATCAAATGGAGAGCAGCAGTCAAGTAATGAAAGCAGTCTTTGTCGCATCGCGACCGACAGCATGATGATGATGATGATGATGATGATGATGATGATGATGATGATGATGACTATTGAGAACTGGCAACAGGGTAAATTGTCCCTACCACCGACTCGTATAGCTAATGCAAAATATGCATACTTACAAAGTGTTGCAGTTCTACTATTGAGAACTGGCAACAGGGTAAATTGCAACGACCACCTACTAGTACAGCTAATGAAAAATAAGCATACTCACCAATTGTGGTAGTTTTGAGTGTGTACATAGGCTTGTTGTCTGGGCGTGTTTTCAAACACCAATCCCGTAGAAATGCCGTTTTGGGGCCCTCTGGGATGCAATGAGTAAGACCGTGTCCTAAGTCTTCTTGTGACAGTAATCCGTATATAGTCTTATTAAATTTATTTATAAATCCGAGCACACCTCAATTAAGCAATAGTTGTGACAGTAATCCGTATGTAGTCTTATTAAATATATTTATAAATCCGAGCACACCACAATTATTAATTAAGCAATGAATATCTGTGCCAGTAATCCGTATGCAGGCTTATTAAATATATTTATAAATCCGAGCGCACCACAATTAAGCAATGAATAGCTGTGCCAGTAATCCCGAGCGCGCCACAATTAAGCAATAGTTGTGACGGTAATCCGTATATAGACTTATTAAATATATTTATAAATCCGAGCGCACCACAATTAAGCAATAGTTGTGACTGTAATCCGTGAACAGGTGGGCGTGTGTACAACTTGGGTGTACTTAAATTATTATCCATACGCACACTTTCCGATTGCATTCACCCCAATCAAATGTCAGTGATGCTTATTTTGTGTGTGTGAGTGAATATCCCTATTTGTTTTAAAAGAAAGAAGAAAAATACACACACAAAACAGCCACAACCAAACCCTGGTTTCCAGATACGAAGCTATCCTTTGCACACGATGTGACGATGGCTCCGGACGGACCTATGCAGCTGAGCAGTTGGTTGACAAGCCGCAAAGGGGTGATAGTTTGTGGTGCTTTCCTCACATGTGAGCCGCACACTCTGGTCCTCTCCTCCTCTGGCTCCGCCCCTCTCTCTCTCTACATGGTGATGCCGCCCACCTGGGCCCTGGCCTATTTCCTACTTCGCTGGCTGCCTTGCCCTTGGCCTGAGACTCGTCGGCTTCCCGCCAACCCCCCTCCCTACAGCGCTGACTCTTCAGTTGGGACTCTTCACTGAGCGCTCAGTATTTCGGGTGTTCCTGCCCCTTGCCGTACACTGCACCGACTCGCTGTGGTCGTCGCCAGAAGGCGTTTACTGATTATGTGAGAGGCGAGTCGGGGATAGGGTGGTTCTGGGCTTTGTAGGCAACCGTTTGTGCGTGTGTGTGTGCGTGTGTGTGTGGTTGTGTGCGTGTGTGTGGTTGTGTGTGTGTGTGTGTGGTTGTGGTGGTGGTGGTGGTGGGGTGCAATTAACAAACAGTACCAGGCGTGTTTGTGGGTGGTGGTGGGGTGCAATAGACTACATCACGGTTCCAGCGGCGCGGTGCATTGTGGGATGCATCAGAGCAAAACAAAGCCGCAAGAAGCACATGGCACATGCTAATACACTGGGTGCAGCTATGAAATGTGCTAGTTTCAACTCATCTCAGCTCTTGTTTGAAACATAGAATACCAACTAAAAATATATATATAATAAATTAAGATATTAATCTTTTATCCAGCATTCCATTTACATCAATACAATCAGCACATCTTATGCCATATACATTTAGATTTAGACAAATCTAGGCACTCAGACTAGTATTAGAGCCATAGCCAGAGTCAGTTTTATTTATTTTATTCATGTTTTTATTTATATCCTATGGTTTATGGAGAGTTGTGTCTTAAACATATTCATTATATTATTATATTGCATCCTTCCGTCCATGTTCATGCCAAATTGTTATGTATTTCTAGTTATTTTGAATAAAATGCCAGTTTTGCCCTACGCGTATCGGCAAACTCAATGGGCAGTCGGAATCGTGATGTAGTCAATTAACAAACAGGACCAGGCGTGTTTGTGTGTGCGTGTGGTGGTGGTGGTGGTGGTGGGCTGCAATTGACAAACAGGACCAGTGTGTGCGTCTCACGAGCTGCGTGTGCTACACTACACTGGTAAAAGACTCCTACTACTAGTACTACCCTGGTTCCCAGGCCATCAGCCCCCCCGCCCCCCCTCACATACACATACACATCACACAACCAAAACGCAATCTGAAGCACCCATCCGGGCCCGCTTCGGTGCGATGTTGTGAATAGCCTTTGGCGGGTTCAGTAACTGAGTAAGCGTAGCAGAGTAACACGTGGAACCAGTTGGTTGGAGACGGCGCCACAGGTCACCAACCCCAGATACCAATACCATGGGCCGTTATGGCGGTGAGTTGACGTCACTTGTTGTCGTCGTCGTCGTCGTTGTTGTTGCGGTGGTGACGATGGGGAGGGTGTGTGTGTGTGAAAGAAAGGGTAGAGGGAAAGGGGTGCGGGGTGGTGGGAGGGCAAACAAGCAATAGATGCGGACGTGATTCCAAACAAACGAAACTAGGTCACTGCTCATGCGTATAGAACGGTGCGTCCTTGAGGAGAATTAGGTCACGTCGTCAAAGAACCGGTGACATGACGTAATAAATTAACTCCCGCGCTATGCTCTAATTGACGTTATTCACGCCGCGGTCATGTTGAAACCAGACCGAGGTCACGTACGCACCTGCGAGGTGCCGTTGTATGAAAAGTGATGCGAATACTTTTTTTTCGACCAATCCCTCTCGAAATCAATCGCATTTCAGGGTATTCAGTTAAGCCCTGTTCACACACGGGCATTAAGTCGCCTCAACTAGTTCCCTTATCTAAGTCGACTCACATTGGTCATGTGGACGCGACACTGAAGCGAGTTAGGGCTAAGTCAATTCATCTAGTTCGCCTCAAGTACACCATGTCACGAGGTGGTTTATATGAAGCGAACTAGCTTAAGTCGGCCTATCTTGCATGTGTGGACGGTAGCGGTTTACTTGAGCACGTCACACGCATGCGCAGTCGAGCGCTGCGTTTGTTGATTTTCCAGTCGATCAAAAGCGCATATTATATAATTTGGTCTATGAAACCGCTAGCTGTGCACAGATATTTTTTTCATCATTTATTTTTAGGTTTTCACTGCCCAGCAGAAGTTTTGACCGTTCCAAAACAATACGATTCAGTCCGTACATATCTAGGTCGAACCCACACTCTCTCATGGTGACGTCGACTAACCGAAACTGGCGCTAGTTAGTATGGACGTGCTCATGCGCAGATATCGATTTCCACATTAAACCGCCCCAAGTACTGGATGTGTGTACTCGGCACACTTTCACGCCTAGTTCGCCTCATCTAGTTCGCCTTATCTAGTTTGGCCTAAAGTTGTGTGTGTGAACAGGGCTTTAGATTATTGAGACTGTCAAATATAATAGTAAGATGGCCGGAAGACCAGTGCTCAGGCACTGACAAATGTCATGTTCAGATGACTTTACCACCAAAAAAACACCAAAACCTACCATATTCATCTTTGCATACCTGTTTTCTATCCATTGGCCAATTTTCACGAAGATTGGATGACCCTTGCATGGTGATTTTCCCATTCTTTAACCAGGTTGGAGAGCTTACCTCGTTTGGGCTACAGTGGTTAAAAGATACCTCATTTGACCCCCGGTTCAATTACCAAGGTCGAATTGTATATAGGATTAATGTGCCGGTTCACAAATATGGTTGTGGCACACTGAGTTTTGGAATGTTTTCATATTAGAATACATCACATGAAAATTGAAAGCAAAAAGATATATCTAATTTCCTGAATATTTCTAGGACATTTAGTTGGGACCGGCTTGTGTAAATTAACAGTGAATATCAGGAAATAATTCATTAGTTACAACAAATGGCTCCATGCCAGAACTGACCGTGATAGTACTTTGTTGGTATAGCAGTAACTCCCAAACAATAGGTGCTAAGCAATATGGGGCAAAACTTTGTCCATTGTAACGATCAACATACTATCTGCTTATGCGTTTGCTCAGGATAAACTGCTTTGTTTTTTACATGGTATTTCATAATGCTAATACGTAGAATACATATTGATTTGAAGCAAATGTCCTTGTGTTTTCATTGTAACTGTTTCTGTGCTGTTTTGTGTCAATCGTTACAATGGACAAAAGAAAAAAACAGTTATCACCTTTTGAGACAGGCTCATATGTACATGTATGCGGATATACACATACATCTATATATACATATAATATATGGTTATATACACATGTATCTATTCATATATTTGTGGGCTTTTTTTATGCTTAATGACCGAAACAAAGAAAGATATGTGTTTCCATATATGTGTATACATGCATGTATATGTATATATATGAATACATATACATATGAATGCATATATATATATGCATATATATATACATATATACACACATGCATATATACACACATATACATATATTACTGAACACTTTATCGCATTTTAAATGGTCTGTATCTCCCTCCCCCATCTGCAGGGTGGGGTGGGGGGGGGGGTGTCCCTGCATGCGCTGCAACTTAGTACCCTCCCCCCCTGCGCATGGTGTAATACTCACTCGGAAGTGTATACACGTGTATTTGTTTATATTTATATGGATACATATATACATGTATATATACATATATGCATATATATACATATATGCATATATATATATTTTTTTTTTTTTTTTGGGTGTTTTTTTGTTGTGTGTGGGTGGTTGTTTTTGTGGGTTGTGTTGGTGTTGTTTGTGTGTGTGTTTTTGTTGTTGTTTGTGGTGTGTTGTTGGTGTTTGTGTTGTTGTTTTTTGGGTTTGGTTGTTTTTTGTTTTTTTTTTTGTTGTTTTTGGTTTTACATATACTTATATATACATATATCTATACATATATATATACATATATGCATATATATACATATATACATATATATATATATATACATATATATGAGTCAGCCTCACGAAAGTGGGCCAATTGGTAGTTTATTTAAGATGTCGGCGTCGCAATTCTTAAAGTGTAGTGCATTTCTTTGTTTTATATTAAATTATCCTAGAAACAAATAAGGTTGTTGTATTTTCTCGACCTTTACATTCAGGATAAATTTAAGGACTTTCCAACACCTCTGTCAATGCTAAACTATAATTATACCGATCGACGCCGACATCCAATGATCGACGCCGACAACTTCCCCCAATTGGCCTCTTTTCGTGATCCTGACCCATATACATATGTATATATACATATACGCATACGTATATATACATATATATGCACATACATGTACATATATACATGTATATACACAAATATGTACATAAACATACATATACATATATATATGTGTATATATATCTAGATATGTACATGTATATATATAAACAGACACATATATATGCATGTATCTATCTATATATGTACATATATATGGATACATATATCTTTGTTTCTGTTGTTCAGCATACTAAACAACAAATATATGTATAGATATAAGTGTATATATGTATGTGCATATATACACATCTATATAGATGTACCTGCATATATGCATATATGAATACATATATGCACACATGGTTTGGAATGAGCGGGGCGCTCATTCAGTGCCATCGCGAGGATCAGATGGCCGCGAAGCTGCGCTATCACCCCCCTCAACATATACATATAATGATATATACATATAATGATATATACATATAATGATATATACATATAATGATATATACATATGTAGTAGTGTGCACTGACCTCTGGCCTGGAATCCAAAGAGATGTGGGTTCGAGTCCCGCTCTAGGCACAATATTTCCCATTTTCATCACCCCCATGACACTGGTTGCTGTGACCAGGATCCTGTACCAGCTATGCGATGTATGGTTGTTGAACCTACCTTGTGTATGTGTTAGTGCATTGCCTGTATGTATGTAATTGTAAGCATTAAATGACTTACAATTCCAGTGGGGTGAGTGTAGTAGTCTGCACTGACCTCTGAGGCAAGTAACCACATAGACAGGTAGGCATGGGTAGTGTGGTGATATCAGGGAGCCTAGGTGGTGTAATGGTTAGCACACTGGCCCAGAATGCAAAGAGATGTGGGTTCGAGTCCTGCTCTAGGCATATTTCCCATTTTCATCACCCCCATGACACATGTAATGATATATACATATATACATACATATACATGCATTTATATATATACATTTATATATATTTATAAATATTTATATATACATTATATTGCATTATCAAGTGAAAAATAACTTACCAATGTTTCTAAATGTAGAGATGACAGATGGTGTAAGATGCTGTACAGTAGTAATCCAATAGCAAGTTGACTGGTGTGGAGTATGTGCCTTCAGAAGTATGTGGGTGCAGTCCACTGTGTCATTGACTCTTATATACCAAATCGAATCCACTCTTATACCTATTCCAAGGGACATAAGCTCTGACACATTCACACTCAGTGAGCTCAGCTGCCAGTGCAGGTGTCACTAACAACAGCCTCAAGTGTGGAACCTTCTTTGGGCAGTTTTTGGTAACAAATGGATGACTGGTATGCAATATGTGATGCAGTAATCTTTAATGCAGGAAGACTAGTAAGCGCATTTTAAAGTTATATTGCACTAATAATATACATAGTATGTGGTATTTTTGGTGATCGGTAATGTATATGTATGTAAATAAATGTATGTAGATATGTATATACAGGTATATAATGTATATATCTAGATAGATATATGCATATATATGTATGTGTATGATATATATATATATATACATGTCAGGGATTAGAACATATCAACAGAAAAATGATGAGTCATTGTCCAAAAGTTGGGAAACCGCCGATCGACAGGAAATTCTCATCCATATACATACATACATACATACATACATACAAATACAGATATAAGTATATATATGTATATATATTTCTGAGTAGTATTTGACAGCACAGCTTCGCGACCCACCGATCCCCCCACCGCAATGTATATGTAGGGGGGGGGGGTTATAGCAGTGTATGCAGCCCCCCCCCCCCCCCACCGACCCTGCAGATGGGGGGAGGGATGGGATAGGACAATACAGACCTTTTAATATGTGATAAAGTGTTCATTAATATATGTATATGGGTGTGTATATGCATGTGTGTGTATATGTATTTATATATAAATACATGTATGCACATCTATATGGATACACATATCTTTGTTTGTTTCTGTCGTTGAGCATTCAAAAAAAAGAAAAAAAAAGGAATAGATATATGTGGGGTGGGGGCGGGGGGTCGGGGGGCAGACTGGGGGAGACTGCCAAATCAGAGCCCCCCACTCCACCAGGAGCAATGCAATATGTGATGCAATCATCTTTAATGCAGGAACACTAGTAATTATATTTTAAAGTTATATTGCACTAATTATATACATAGTATGTGGTATCTTGATGATCGGTAATTTATATTTATGTAAATATATGTATGTAGATATATGTGTATACATGCATACAAATATATATACAGTAAAAACCTCTCTATACAGTATACCGACCCCTCCACTGATCGACCACTCCCCTATATCGATCGCTTTATTTGGGTCGCAACAATACTATTGTAAGAATATTCTAGCCCTCTAAACCGACCACCTCCTTAAATGGACCGCTTAAAGTCAGTCACATGATCGGTCGACATCAGGCATTTGTTGTAACTATGTCCTCATATTCACTGCTAATGTACTCAATCCGGTCCCTACTAAATGTCCTGGAAATATTCAGCAAATTAGATATAATTGTGTGCTTTCTAGTGATGTATTCCAATATGGAAACATCCCAAAACTCAAT
The DNA here is from genome assembly GCA_030323885.1 of Branchipolynoe longqiensis. Lineage (NCBI taxonomy): Eukaryota > Metazoa > Annelida > Polychaeta > Phyllodocida > Polynoidae > Branchipolynoe > Branchipolynoe longqiensis. The sequence goes on from CM059193.1 coordinate 73,207,737, forward strand.
GTGCCACAGTCAAAACTGTCAAACTGCACATTAATCTTATATCAAATTTGACCTTCGCAATTCAATCGGACATCCAATAACCCCCATAGCCCAAAGGAGGTAAGCTCTCCAACCTGTTAACTACAATGTGACTGTCTACTTCAAGCCTGCATAATTATGGTGGTATCATCTACCATGCAGCACTGTCAGCGTAGTTATCTGTGTAACACAGTTAGACAATTAGTCTTAGTAATTACAAAATAATAAAAGCTTTAAAAGGGTTCAACTATATTTTTAAAATATATATATATTTAAAAAGTTATGTAATTTTGAATTCAAGAAAAGATTGGTAACTAGGGTCAGCGACTTTATTGACATCACCTACTGAAATGCATCTGATCATCACTCAATCTTCATGAAAATTGACCAATAGATAGAAAAAATGTATGCTTGCAACCATTTGTGACCACTTTGCGACCACACAAATTAGGTGGCTGCAATGTGGTCACCAATGGTTACAAAGTGGTTGCAAAGTAGTCGTGAAGTGGTCTGGCTAACCAATTTGGTTGCAAGCCTCCTTGTGACCAGAAAGGTTACAAGGATATTGCAGAGCATTTTCATAGGTCATAAGCCACCACTCAGCGATTGGTCGCCGACTGGTCGCCGACTGATCGCCAACCATTGTTTTCCCCACCTTTTTTTGCCTTGGTCACAAGGAGGTCGTCAGTGACTGTTCCCCCCCCCCCCAAACTGGTCGCAAGAGGTCACAAGCCTTAGTGTGATTGGGGCTTAAAGTTGCATAGTCCGATGAAAACATCACATTTTCAAAACCAAAACAATTATCTAGATTTGATTCTACGTATCTAACTTACTTAGATGCTGGTGCACTTGTCGTCACATATAAGGGGGTACTGAGTCAATTAACAGAACCTGTTACTGCAGAAGCCTATGGTGATAGTTTTGGCAAATCAAAATAATTTAGCTTGTTTCCATTTCAAATATTTCAAAAGTTAACAATTTAAAATAAAAGTTACTTCAAACTAAAGTAAGGTAGATTAAAATGATCAACCTAATATGTTTATCTCAGAAAATGAGAGAAACTCAAACCATCGGACTATGCAACTCTAACTTTGTTTAAGACACCATACTTGGCTGCAGGCGTTTTCTTTCTACTATTTAGTGGGACTTTGCCGAGTCAAGTTAGCTGCTACACTCACTTACAAGCATTGAAGTAAGTTACAGGTTTGGTTTGGTTGTTGACGACCTATGATGCTGTATCCCGAGGGTACCCGACATATGCTCAACATATACATAACGTATGATGCTGTATGCCGACGTGTTGGTCGAAAATCGCATATGTTAGCATACGCTAAGGCCATACATCATAGTGTGACAGCCCCTTTATTATTATTACTAAAGTTGCGTAGTCCGATGGGTTTTGAGTTTCTGTCATTTTCTGAGATAAACATATTAGGGTGATCATTATAATCTACCCTACTTTCACTTGAAGTAACTTTTATTTTAAATAGCTAACTTTTGAGATATTTGAAGTGCAAACAAGCAAAATTAGTTTTGGCAAGCGTGCCAAAATTCTGACACCATAGGTTTCTGCAGTAACAAGTTCTGTTAAATTGCCTCAGTATTTCCATTCTATGTGGTGACAAATGTTTAACAAGTGCACCAGTATTTAAGTTAGATATGTAGAATCAAATTGAGATACTTGCTTTGGTTTTGAAAATTTGATGCTTCATCGGACTATGCAGCTTTAAGACTGTGAAGGGTTAGAGATTCTATCCTCGTCCGAAACAAGCCATGGACTTTGGCAAAGATGTTGGCACTTCTCGCTACCATCTGCTTGTGTCTTGGCAATGCTAGAATAGAGCAAGGACTGGTGGCTTGGCTCAGTGCCAGGATAATGCAGCTGAGCGAAATGGCATAATAACTCAGTGTGCAGACCGGGCGTTCCACCAATGCCAGAATGGATATATTTATTGTTATTGTTGGAATTTTACGTCCTGGCAACATCCAAGGTCATATCAGGAAGGGTACCGACTTGTGACAGTGCACACTCATGGCGACTTTATAGTGCTGCCCACTGGGAAATCAGGCCGCCGACACCATGATCCGATGTCCAACTCAGTCACATTATCCTGATGCTGAGCTAAGCAGTCCGTGCCCTATCCTATTAATGCTGAGCGCCAGGCTAGGAAGGGACAATTATCAATTTTAAAGTCATTGGTTTGACTCGACCGGAAACCGAGGCCCGCACTCTACCGATTAGGCCACCGCGTCCGGTGCCAAAATGGATCGGATGCTTCGGATATCAAAGACTGACATCATTTAGATGTTGGAAAATGATCAAAAGTTTTCGTCGGAAATCTGACGTCGGTTAGATGTTGTGAAATGTTTGGAAATTTTACATCAGAAAACTGATCTCGATTAGACGTTGCAAAATGATCGGAAATTTTACATTGGAAACTGGACATTGGTTAGATGTTGCAAAATGATTGGACATTTTACACCAGAAGACCGATCTCGGTTAGACATTGCAAAATGATCGAGAAATTTAGCATTAGAAGCCTGAAATTGGTTAGATGTTGTAAAAATGATCTGGAATTTGACAGCAGTATATTATTGTTCTTGAATTAAATCAGTGAGAATAATAGACAGATAGTGCTTTCCGTGATAACTATTTTACTATTGCAGACGAGATCCATCAGAGCAATTAAATCTTTAGTAAGATTATTACATTTGGCATGATATATAAAGGAGGGAATGATGTGAGAAGTAAGCTAGAATAATGAATAGACCATGTTTATGTTTAAACAACAACAAAAGTAGAAAAAAAGAAGAAAAAGATTGGTTCGTTTGTTCTTGGAGTTTTACATCTTGGCAACATCTGAGGTCATATCAGGATGGGTCCCAACTTGTGACAATGCACACTCATGGCGACTTTATAGTGCTGCCCCCCCTGAGAAATCAGGCTGCCATGACCCAATATCCCACTCAGTCACATTATCCTGACACTGAACTAACCAGTCCTTTCCCTATCCTATTAATGACGAGTACCAGGCTAGGAAGCGACAAGTATCAATTTTCAAGTCATTGGATTGACTCGACCGGGAACCGACCTCCCGACCTTCCACACGTGAGGCACGCACTCTACTGATTAGGCTACCATGTCCGGTGAAAAAAAAGGGGGGGGGGGAGGGGAAGTTAGCTATCGTCAGTTTGCAACCTATGTAAGTAAATCCAATGCAACTCCAAATACAGCGTTTATCATCAAACCCAAGGGTCGTAATCGATTAACACGACCCAGGCGACTCGGATCACCCGAGTCGTCAGAATTTCAAATCGAACACCGCAAGTGGAGTTGAGAAATACACGTGCCGTGTGCAAAATGATCCAACCCCAGTAACCCACCTCTTGGCTGCGGTTTGTTAGGAGCAATGATGTCACATCTGTGCTGCTACCTGTAGTATAACAGCTACCGGTACAACTCGTATGTATTGTTTTAATAGGTTTTTTTTAATAACCCAGATTTTCAGCTTCTACAATCATAAAATACTTTAAATCCTATTTTGCTGCACTTCTATCGGATATTGAACAAAAATATTAAGTTTCAGATTAAGCCACCATTTCGTCCACCCCGAGCGTATTCGTTTATTCAACCCGAGTCTGTAGGATGTGCCCCTGCGCCAAAAAGTGGCTCGGGTGACCCGAGTTGATTAATTGATTATGCCCAGAGAGTGCATTGCTCATTATTGGGGAGTGGGACGTAGCTCAGGTGGTAGAGTGTCTCCCCCCAGCCTGTTAAGGTGTGGGTCATCTGATCGATCCAGCTGAGTGGACCCATTTGCAGAAAGGGCTATTTTCCGTCCAACCAGTGGTTCACAACTGGTTCATCAAAGGCTGTGGTATATGCTGTCCTGTCTTTGGGAAAGTGCATATAAAAGATCCCTTGCTGGTTATCCGAAAGAGTAGCCTATGTGGGAGCAGTGGGCTTCCTCCAAAGAAATATGTCAGAAAATCAATATGCTCCAGAGGGGTCGTTAAATACAACAAGCTTTCCTTTTTTGCTCATTTTCGGTGTGGTGGCTCAACTGCCATGGATTTTCCAAATTAACAGACCAGATGAAATGGCCAAATGAGTTAAGCTAAGATTCCTTCTACGCGGTATGCGGTATGCGGTATGTGGCATGCGGCATGCGGCATGCGGTATGCAGTATGCGAATGGGAGGATTCCTTCTACGCGGTAAGCGGCAAGCATCTCCCCACCACCACCACTACCAGATGTTTCCACTCAGCACCCCTGTGTGTGACCGTTCCGTAATGATCAGTCACCTCTCCTAGTCTAAAACTAATGGACAAGTGCGACTGATGTTTCTATTCGCATACCGCGTGCCGCATGCCACACCGATCGCTACAGGGACCGATCGAGTTGCCGCATTCGCATGTGGGGGGTCGCATTCGGCCAAGGGTGCGGGGGATGAGGACACGGGGAGGACGACGCTGCGGGTGAGGACGGTGGGAAGTGATAGGACTGCCCAGAGAGGGGAGGGGGCTTATCGGCAGGTGCTTTTTGGAGCCGTAGTGGTCTTATAGTTTTTGCTCGATCCTCGGACTTATGGGTCCTGAGTCAGACAGGTATGCGCAGCGTCACAGAGCAGATACGCAGCGTAGTAAGTCTTCGTCGTGCGTAATTAGATATGCTCAGTCGTATAACTGAGGGCGGTGAAGGGGGGGGGTATGGGCGTGGCACACGATCGCGCTTTGGTAGATCGTCAAGTCAAACCAGTGATATAAAAATTTACACTTGTCGCTTCCTAGCCAGGCGCTCAGCATTATTAGGATAGGGCAAGGGCTGGTTGGCTCAGTATCAGGATAATGTGACTGAGTTGGATATCAGGTCATTGTGCTGGCTGCCTGGTCTATAAGGTCGCCATGAGTGCGCACTGTCACAAGTCGGTACCTATCATGATATGATCATAGATGTTGCCAGACCATAAAACCCCAACAACCAACCAACCGATCATGGAATCAGTTTTCAGCTGACTCAAACCAGAAATATGCAAAATTTAAACTTATCATTACCAGGATATGGCAATGTGACCGGTTGGCTCACTGTTAGGATAGTGTGATTGAGTGGGATATCGGGTCATGACGCCTATGCTGGTGGCACAGTCCCACAGAAAGGCAGCACTATAACATCGCTATCCTTGTTCACTGCCACTGTCCTGTCCTGATATGGCATCGGACGTTTATAGGATGTAAAACCCCAGTAAACCATAATCCACGCAAACCTGAATCCT
>CM059193.1:73213527-73241385 GCA_030323885.1 Branchipolynoe longqiensis
ATCCGTATATTTTTACAAAATGTTTGACATCCAATAGCTGATGATAAAAATCAATGTTCTCTAGAGGCGCTGTTAAATAAAACAAACTTTCTCTTTTTTTGTGACAGTGCACACTCATGGCAACTTCATTGTGCCTCTCCACAGGGAGACCAGGCCGCCGGTGTAACAGAATAACTCCCCCCCCCGCCCCCCATGAACAACTCCACCCCCCCCCCCCAGGGAGGGAACATATCCTAGTGTGATGGCCCACAGTCTTCCCCCACACTGTCACACACTCACGGAAGAATGCCAAGATTCAGTATCAGTATGCTTCAACCTGGTTTATTACAAAACCTCTCTGCTCTCCGCAGCACCAACAGTTAACCGAACTGCCCCCTAACTTACCAGATCCCACGTCGCCTCTATAGGTGGGTGGGGGATGAGCTAGCCACACGCAGTAGAGGGTAGCCCAGTTGGGTTATGCCCGGTGGCTAGCCTGCCACCACCTAGCACAGTTCAGTGTAACTGCGTAGGTGTGCGGCGTAGTGTCTGCCGCCACCGCGTGGTAGTGGGGCTCATGTACAGACTACTACACTAGGATAACTTGCCCCCCACCTGGAATATTTGGAAATAACATGTTATTACATAGATTATCGTAGCAATAGGATACAATAATATTCCAACTACATCATGGGTCATGTATCGTGTGATGTGCATCATGCGATGTGTGCCATGTGTCATGCATCCTGCAATGTGCGTCATGTATCATGCATCGGGCAATGTGCATCATGTATCATGCATCACACGATATGCATCCGTTGCCATGTGCCATTCATCATGCGATGTGTGTAATGATGCCCTCATGCGATGTGTGACATAACGAGCTCTTTAAGAAAGAAGGAATAATGTTCTACATCCACTTGTGACCAAAGTGTTAAGGAATCTTGTTTATAATTTGGGTTTTATTCTGAAAAAAAACTTACTTTGGTGGCAAGTTCACTTAGGTAATAATAGTAAAGGCCCTGTCACATTACGGCGTATGGTGGGAGCGTATGGCGGCGTAGGCGCGTTACGTCATATACGTCGGCATACGCCGTATACGCTACTCATACGCTACGCATACGCTACTCATACGCTACTCATGACGTGCAGATGCCACCGATGCTGGTGGAATGTGAAGCGTATGGTCTCCGCCACCATACGCTTTCATATATTCCGTCCGTCCAAATTTTTTTGTGCATGCTAACAAAAACTCGACCTATGAGGGTGTATGGCCCATACTGTCAAAAAATGTCACAGCACGCTCCCATACGCTCCTCATACGCTCCTCGTATGCTCCTCATAGGTCCCCCATACGCTCAAACCCACCCGAAAGTTCACCGAAGGTCATCATAGGCCGGCACCAGCACGGCTTACGTAGGTTTTCAATACGCTCCCGCCATACGCCGTAATGTGACAGGGCCTTAAGTGTCCATTATTTGTGATGTGTAAGTCATGGACCCTCACGGCAGAGCTTCAACTGAGAATACAAATCATGGAAGTGGGGGGTTACTGCCATATATTACAGATCTCATGCAAAGACCATGTTGCCAATGAGGAAGTCTGTGCCAAGATCCAACAGGCAATTGGACCACATAAAGATCTCCTGACAATTCTAAATGTTTGTTTGTTTGTTTATTGTAGTTTTACGTCCTAGCAACAAATGCTTAATGAGTGCACCAGTATCTAAGTTAGATCTATGTAGATTGAAATCTAGATCAGTGTTTTGGTTTTAAAGATTTGATGCTCTAATAGCAGCTTAAAATAAGTGTCAAAACCTATGGCTGGAAGACCACATTGATAGATTCATACATTTCTGCTCTATTGATAGCTTAATTCATTCATTCATTCATTTCCAGAAATGTTGTGACAGCGCCCAGTACATTCCACAATGACAGCGCAAGTTTCACCGAGCAGACTTGAGCTGCTCATCGGCTACTCAGCCATCATCACCTTACTCATCTCACAGTGCGCAGCATCATCATTCGTCCAGGCCTTACGAGGTTCCATCCCAGATTTTGAGCTGTCCACCCTGCGAGCCCTTGCGCAAATGCTCTGCTATGCCTTGATCATCGTCCTTTCGAAGAAGAGCTTCAAGGTGCAGAAGACATTCGTTCCAGCGCTCCTCTGCCTGGGCAGCCTCCTGGCCATCTACAATGTTGGTTACTACGGCTCCACCAACTGGATCCCTCTGGTGACAGCCGCCGGCATCCTCTACCCCAGCAGCATACTGGCCACCATGCTGCAGGGGAGGCTGGTCTTCCAGCTGGACATCAAGAAGATGCACATCATCGGCGTCTTCATCTGCATCGCTGGCATCATCCTGGTCACCCAGCCTCCGCTGCTCTTCGGTGGGACTGCCAGACAAGCTCACACAAATGCAAATGCAAATGCAAGCACATGCGCAAACACAAGTGCATATGGAAATGCAAATGCAAACGCAAGCAAAAATGTATACGCAAACGCAAATATAAGCACATATGCAAACGTACATACAAACGCATACCCAAGTGCATACCCAAGCACATACCCAAACGCAACCAGTGGTGCGCTGATCAATTCCTCCTATCCCTTACGAAATGAGACACGCAACACCAAGCCCGCGTCCAATCCGATGACATCACCATCTTCATTGTCATCGTCATCATCGTCGAGTGCGAGCCAGATAATGGGAATCATCATGGCAGCCGTCGGCGGGGCGGCGGCCGGCTGCCTGTTCGATATCACCGCCATATCGCTGTCGCAGGTGCCGCCAGTGCTGAAGGCTTGCTACATGAGCGCCACCTGCCTGCTCGTCTCGGCGTGCGTCTGCCTCTACTGCGAGCAGATCGTGTGGCGGATGACGCCGCTAGAGGTGCTGCTCACGGCGGGCCACTGCCTCGGCTCGGTCGCCAACACGCTCAGCTCCGTGTACGCGTCGCACCTGCTAGGGGGCGCTCGTGTCTCCTTTGCACTGTGCCTGAGCGTGGTGCTGATGCTTGTCAGCCAGTATACCATCATGCGCGACATCATGCCCGGCCACCGGAACTGGCCTGAGGTGCTCGGTGCATTCGTCATCATCGTCGGCGTCGGGCTGCCGTCCGGGCAGGACGTGCTCATGAGGTACCGGAAGAGCGACGTGTTGCTCTGAGTCGGCCGAGCGATGGGATGGGATGGGATGGGAAGAGATGGGATAGGATGGAGTGGGATGGGCTGGGATGGGATGGGATAGGATGGGATGGGATGGGATGGGATGGGATAAGATGGCAAGAGATGGGATAGGATGGGATGAGATGGGATGGGATAGGATGGGATAGGATGGGAAGGGAAGAGATGGGATAGGATGGGATGAGATGGGATGGGGTGGGATGGGATGGGAAGAGATGGGATAGGATGGGAAGGGATGGAATGGGAAGAGATGGGATAGGACGGGATGGGATAGGATGAGATGGGATGGGATAGGATGGGATGGAATAGGATGGGATAATATGGGTTGGGATGGGAAGGGAAGGGATAGGATAGGATGGGATAGGATGTGATTGGATGAGATGGGATGGGATGGGATCATTAATAGATGAATTGTTGATTAACACAGACAGAGGGGAGCTTACAATAGCTGTTTTTCTTGATTTAAAGAAAGCTTTTGATACAATTGACCACAAAATCCTGCGATGTAAGATCAAAAGAGCTGGTCTGGGAAAAAGATCATGTAGGTTCATATCCAACTACCTAAACAACAGACAACAAGTCACAAAAATTAATAATACAGAATCCTCCACTAGAACTGTCAGAACAGGAATGCCCCAAGGTTCCACTTTGGGACCACTCCTCTTTCTGATATTTATTAATGACCTTCCATTACTGTCTGCCAGTGCTAATTTCACACTTTTTGCGGATGATGCTGTCCTCACAGTGCACAATAAAAACATTATTCTGGCAGCTACTATGGTAAACAAGGTGTTAAAAAGGGTCAATATTTGCTGTGCTGATAACAAACTTACTTTAAACACACAAAAATCAGAATATATCTAGGAAATCTCAAGCACAAAATATAGACCTATGTATAGGCAATGCAGTATTAAGAGAAGTGAACTTGTACAAATACGTAGGAACCACACTTGAATCTACACTGAATGCGAACCAGCAACTATCGAGGCTGAACCAAATTCTAGGTATGAGAATGGCAACCTTTAGAACAATACGATATTACATGAGTGAGAACACAGTGCTCAAACTGTATAAGGCAACTATATTTTCAATAATAGATTATAATGATCTAATATATGGCCTTTTAACAAAACAACAAGAAAATAAACCTGGCTCTTAGAACAGTATATAAGGGCAAAGTTCTCTCAGTGAATGAGATGCACACTATATCTAATATCAGATACCTGAGCCAAAGAAGAGATGCACATCTGCTATCTCTTATGTTTATCAGAGCCACGGATGAAAACTACATAGACCGTACCACTAGAGTTACCAGGCAGGGGGATGCTACACTCCTCAAAGTTCCTAAACCACTCACAAATAGACTGACAAGAGCCCCTATCTACAAAGGCAGCAAATTATGGAATAAACTCCCAGTCAGAATTAGACATGCACAAACACAACTAGAATTCAAGAACCTGGTAAGAATTCACCAAGCCAATCAGGCCCTTCTAGAGGCCTAGTGATGAGGTTGCCATATTTAATTATCTATCTATTATAAGCACCTATGGCCACCCACCCCCCTCCACCACCTACGCGCTCCGGTACGTGCTGCCAACAAACCAAGTTATCGACCATAAAGATTATTTGCCCAACAAATTCAGAAAATGTAAATCAGTCTGGCAGTAGTGCTATAAACATAGACACTAATAAAGACTGTACTAGACTACTAAATGACTGAAATGTACAATCTTCCGAGCATAGTCTATCCCATCATTACTAACAACCTACTTACTCAAACTACTTCATGTAGTCAAAAACACACCTGAGGTATTAACCTTTTAAGAATAACCCTACAAGCTAACCACGCTCTATCTTACAGAATAAACAAACCATTCTACTAACACTCCATCTCAAAATGCTATGTCCAACAACATGATAATTATGCAATTCACAACACAAACCTGTGAAGGGAAACTATGCACCTAACCACTCCGTAATGTAAAGGTCTAATCAATACACATGTATGAATCTAAGGATGTATGTATAAAACATATAACTACTATTTTATAGGTGAATTGTCAAACTATACCATATGTAAGTCTTGGAATAATTAATATTGTTATTTCAGCTGACTTGAACTAGCTGCTGATGACAATAGTAGACTACATATACATATCTTGTAAATAACTGTATTGTCACATCGCTGAAACACTAGTGCCACGGTGCTGACAAAAGACTTTATTCAATGAATAAACTATATTTACAACAACAAAAAACAAAACAAAAAGTAACAGTGTCTCTCGATTTGAGGCCTTATATAGGCCCGAACAAGCACAGGAAGATGCTGGTAGTCTTAGTACACAAAAGTCTCCAGGGTGCCGCTAGTGTCACGATGACATAACTACGCAGTAGATTTGGAACTTTTCCATAATAATTAATTAATATGCTAATCAGGGAGGCAGTGTCCATGGTTACAGTATCAAGTGTGGTGCCGCTGGATGGCCTCATGACGCTTGGCAAGGATGAATTTATATCTAGTCAGCAGATTTATCTCGTGCATACGGAGAGCTGCTTACAGATCCTTTATCCGTGCCACTATTTGGTATCATACCTAGCTCCATTCACACATACACGTTAAACCGGCTTAACTAAACCGATTTAAATAGTCCAGCTTAAAACGCATGTGCGAACGTGGCGCTAAATCGGTTTAGCACTGAGTCGACTCAACTAGTTTGCTTCGTGTAAAGGCGTAGAAGGCAATACTGAGTCAATTTAACAGAACCTGTTATTGCAGAAGTCTATGGTGTCAGAGTTTTTGCAAACTTGCCAAAACTAATTTTCCATGTTTGCACTCAAAATATCTCAAAAGTTTACCATTTAAAATAAAAGGAACTTTGAACTAATGTAAAGTAGATACTGATGATCAATCTAATATATTTTTCTCAGAAAAAAATACAGAAATTCAAAACCATCGGACTATGCAACTTTAAGTGATACATTAGACTGAAAATTTCTGACTGAAAATTGTCACACCTCCAACTGCGAAGGTAGTGTGGCTCAGATGTTATGTTGACAGCTTAACATATGTGACTGAGAGGTGGGTACCCTTCAATGCGCGGTAGTGTGGCTCAGATGTATGTTGACAGCTTAACAATGTGACGGAGAGAAGTGACCTTCCACTGCGCAGGTAGGTCACATGTAAGCTGTGTATTGAAGCTTAAAATTGGTGACTGAAAGAGACACCCCTCCAACGCCGGAAGGTAGTGCGGCTCAGATGTTATATTGGCTCAGATGTTATATTTACAGCTTCAAATTTGTGACTGAAAAGGTCACCCCTCCACTGCGAAGGTAGAGTGGCTCAGATGTTATATAAACAGCTTAAAATTTGTGACTTGAAAAGTGTCACCCTCCAACTGTGAAGGTAGTGTGGCTCAGATGTTATATTGACAGCTTAAAATTTGTGACTGAAAATTGTCACCCTTCCAACAGTGAAGGTAGTGTGGCTCAGATGTTATATTGACAGCTTTTAATTTGTGACTGAAAAGTGTCACCCCTCCAACTGTGAAGGTAGTGTGGCTCAGATGTTATATTGACAGCTTAAAATTTGTGACTGAAAAGTGTCACCCCTCCAACTGCGAAGGTAGTGTGGCTCAGATGTTATATTGACAGCTTTTAATTTGTGACTGAAAAGTGTCACCCTTCCAACTGTGAAAGCAATGTGGCTCAGATGTCATATTGACAGCTTAACATATATGACTGAAAATTGTCACCCTTCCAACAGTGAAGGTAGTGTGGCTCAGATGTTATATTGACAACTTAAAATTTGTGACTGAAAAGTGTCACCCCTCCAACTGTGAAGGTAGTGTGGCTCAGATGTTATATTGACAGCTTAAAATTTGTGACTGAAAAGTGTCACCCCTCCATCTGTGAAGGTAGTGTGGCTCAGATGTTATATTTAAAGTAGTAGTATGACAGTATCTACCCAGCAATAGATGTTGAGAGTTGCGTAGAAGGAATGTGAGAAATGGTTACAATGACCCAATTCAACAAGATGTAATGCATAAGGTGTGCGAACTGTGAAGTTTGGCATGTAAGTGGGTTCTTGGTCGGCATCTGTTTCTACACACTGTGTGCACTGTATGCTGCCACCGTTCCACATGGGTCCAGTGTCTGGGGCTCTCTCTGTATTGAAGAGTTCAGGAGCAAAACCCTGTAAACGCCAATCCAAAGATATAATTAAAATAACAAATTTTTTCCTGAAGGTAATTTTAATCATCCCTAATTCCAGTTTTGTTGAGATAAAATGATAATGGAGCAATGAACAAACAAATAGGAATATATTATAAAGAACAATTGTTTGGCGGTTTAGTTCCAATGTTTATCTCTATTTTTGGATTGTCATTTACGTGGTTTTGCGCCTGAACTCTTCATATATATATATATATATATTTGCACCTTAACTTTTCATATATATATAATATGAAAAGTTAAGGTGCAAAACCATGTAGATGACAATCCAAAATTTGAGCTAAATATTGGAATCAAACCTTCAAAAATATTATTTTGTTAAATTCCTACTTTTTTGTTCATTGCTTCATAATCATGTGATCATAAGCAGACAAGAAAAGTGGAATTAGTGATAACTTCTTTTTTTCAGGTAAATTTTTTAAATTTAAACTACAATTTTGGATTGGCTTTTACAGGTATTTGCACCTGAACTCATATATGCTTTCAATGTATGATCGTCCATGGCAGTCAATCCTGAGGTATCAATGAGAACAAGAATACTCTCCCTACAGATCGGGAACATTTCGATATATTTGTCTAAACACTTTTACTTTCTTTTTCGTTTATTTGTGGTCTTTCTGATTTAATAATTGGACATTATATGAGTGCTCGTTCTACTCTTATTTCTATTGACAATATGACAGGATGGGACCTAATTCTAATTTTATTAATCAGTAATTTCTCAATTAACATTATTATCATGATATAGTGAATATATTTTGAAGAGCTCTTTTCCAAATTGTGATAAGCGGCAGTCCAAAAAAATGAGTTTGCAATGCCATTGCTGGGTCGTGGATCATCTTTTGGAGCAGAGCTCTTCATATATGTATATACAGTACAACCCTGTTAAACCAAGCTCGGTTAAACCAAACGATCGGTTAATCAAAACTTTTTTCGGCGGCCCGGCAAAATACCACCATTTATCATATAAAAAAGTTGGTTAAACCAAAGTTGTTTAATCCAAATTATCGGTTAATCCAAACAGAAGGTCATGTCCCAGGCCACTTCCGGTACAGTTAAACCAAACTTTGAAGTGGTTATAAGGTCATCTGAGACCCCACCGACTTTTTTATATGATAAATGGTAGTATTGTGAAGGGACCCTAGAAATCTGTTTGGATTAACCGATCATTTGGTTTAACCAAGCTTGGTTTAACGGGGTTATACTGTATGTACATAAAAAACAATAATCAAAGTGTCCACATATATTGTATATTACATGTGCAATACACTCTTACTCAAAGTCAAAGCCAAAGCTCGGGTAAACCAATGATCGGTTAATCCAAACAAATTTCTAGGGTCCCTTCAAGTTTGGTTTAACGGGGTTATACTGTATATAAGAAGAGTTCGTTATATATATATGTATATATATATATATATATATGTGATGTATAAGCATTATGCGAGTATAAAGGCATGGCAGGGATTATATGTTTATTTCCTACTATATTACGGATGGGGTGGCTTACTTGTTGTATGCCCCCCCCCTCCAACCACGTGACCGGTGGCTCCCCCGCCGGCACTCTTCTATACTGGACGCTACACTGTCACTTGCACCCGAGAATTTTCATGAAGAGCTCTTTTGCAAAGCACAAGCATTGGCCTTGCAAGTTCATTTTTTGGATCGGCGCTAATCACGTTTTGGAAAAGACCTCTTCATTTATTCGTTGTATGATTCTGGTCGTGCAGTGGCATGTCAATTCTTACAAGACCAATCATATGACGGGTTTGATTTGTTGACCATAGCTCGAGAGAGGGAGTGCGCGTGACGTCATCACTCAGGGGTCAGCAGTCAGCCATCTTGGATTATGAGCACCCTCGCCTCGCCATGTTGTGAATGTATGCTGATGCAGTAAAACAGTGTTCTTGTGTTCTGAGTGGTTCTGCGCAGTTTACCTCCAAAGTGTTTACTTACAGCACTTTAACAACAACTTCTGAGGCCAAACTGCTCAAAACAGTGACAAATAAACCAACAAATCCGTAAATAAGCACAATGTAGACAGTTGCAAGCCTTCTGTATGTAATCCAATATGGCCACCGAAAGTTGTCTCATGACGTCATTACACCCCCTCTATACTTTGATTGGCCATGTGTTGTTTGGATTCCCTGCTACTGGGTCATGCTTGTCATGCTATATTTATATTCTCAATTTGGTTTTTTGATGAGATAAATATTATTTCTGTGCAGGTGATTATTTGAGGCGCTGATTATTTTATATTCCCTCTCAGATGGTCTTTCTGGATTGGCGTTTACGGGGATTTGCGCCTGAACTCTTAATATATAACGTCCTTATATGACCTTAGATGTTGCTATGACGTAAAAGAACAACAAGCAAACTTAATATATATATGAAGAGTTCAGGCGCAAAACCCTGTAAACGCCAATCCAAAGGTGTCATTAAAATAACAGATTTTTTCCTAAAGGTAATTTTAATCATCCCTAATTCCACTTTTATTAAGATAAAATGATAATGGAGCAATGAACAAACAAATAGGAATATATAAAAAATAATTGTTTTGCGGTTTGGTTCCAATGTTTATCTCTATTTTTGGATTGTCGTTTACGTGGTTTTTCTCCTGAACTCTTCATATGTGCTATAGAATTTATTATGTGAATATAAATAAAGAATAGTCCCTAATGTTTTTCAGTGCTCCTGTCTGGGCACCTCTCGCTTCCCAACATCCGTTATTCTCTGCAGTCCCCTGTAACCAGGCACTCTATGCTTCCCACCGCCTGGGAACCGACACCAACGGTCTCCCAGATCTCACTTCAAATTTACATGGAGTTACATGATTTCTGGTGTATAGATGTTTAATAGGATAGGGCAAGGACTGGTTCGCTCAGTGTCAGGATAATGTCACTGAGTGGGATATCGGGTCATGGTTCTGGCGGCCTGATTTCCCAGTGGGGCTACAGTATAAAGTTTCCATGAATGTGCACAAGTCGGTACCTGTCCTGATATGATGTTAAATGTTTCCAGAATGTAAAACACCAACAACCAACCAGCCAGGGATGAACTGTAACCAAACTTCATGTAAATTTGAAACCGGACACGCTCTGCTTCCCCCCGCCTGGGAACCGACTCCAACCGGTCTCCTAGCTCGCACTTCAACATCTATGGTTATATCAGGATGGGTGCCGACTTATAACAATGCGCACTCATGACAACTTTATAGTGCTGCCCTACTGAGAGACCAGGCTGGCACCATGGCCCGATATCCCACACAGTCACATTATCCTGATACTGCAGAGAATAATAGGTGTTGGGAAGCGAGAGGTGACCAGACAGGAGCACGAAATACCAGCTGGGTCAAACCGAAGCCTTATAAAATTTATACTTGTTGCTACCTAGTATGGCGCTTGGCTTTAATATGATATGATAAGGACTGGTCAGCACAGTATCAGGATAATGTAACTGTGTGGGATATAGGGTCATGGTGCCAGCCTGGTCTCTCAGTAGGGCAGCACTATAAAGTCATCATGAGTGCACATTGTCATAAGTTGACACAATTATGATACAACCATAGATGTTGCTAGGCCATAAAACAACAACAAACAAACTTTGCCATTGCTTTTGAGGTATTGGAGGTTTGAGTAAATAACTGGTTGATTTTTGGAGTTTTACATCCTGGCAATATCTAACGTCATATCAGGACAGGTACCGACTTGTGCGCATTCATGACAACTTTATAGTGTTGACCCACTGAGAAATCAGGGCACCAGCACCATGACCCAATATCTCACTCAGTCAAAATATCCTGACACTGAGCTAGCCACTTCTTGCCCTATCCTATTAATCCCGAGCGTCAAGTTAGGAAGTGACAAATATCAACTGTGTAAGTCATTGGCTTGACTTGACCGGGAATCGAAATCCCGATCTCCCGCATGGGAGGCCTGCGCTCTACCGATTCGGCTACCGCGCCCGGTGAGTGAATGGCAGTGAAATTGTAATGTTCTTCTAATTCATGTTACTCTCAACTTCAGAACTGAGGTCCGTTGCCTAATACTAGATACCGGAGAGTGTCATGAATTACAAAATGTAATACCTTGATCATTAGTTATGCGATTTCAGGATCTATCCCCGGCTGATTCAAAATTAATGATTTCCAAAATTGATATGCTTAGTGCTTGGATTTACTAGGGAATGGCAAACAGTGATATAATTGTCTCATATCAGGATAAAGTGATTGAATGGGATATTGGGTTATAGTGCTAGCAACATGGTATCCCAATGAGTTATCACTATAAAGCATACGCTATCACTAGTAGTATGGATTTTTAATCAGCTACCCCCAATAGCCGATGTCTACTTGTTGTGCTGGGGGGTCGTTAAACAGACAAACAAACACAAATTTAATTAGCTAGCCCAGTAAATAACTGGACCTACCATGTGGCAATGGATTAGTTTTCTGTCAGTGTCACTGATATTTCGAAAGTGTATTCACGTTCCCTTGCCCCCAACCCCTCACTTTCTCCCTCCCCCACCCCGTCACCTACTCCCTCCGTCACCCCCTCACCTTCTCCCTCCCCCTCCCACACTCCGTCACCTTCTCCCCCCCCCCCCCCCCCCCCCCACCTCCCCTCCGTCACCTTCTCCCTCCCCAACCACCTTCTCACACTAATGTTCACTTACACATTTAACTACAGATGGCGCCACTTGGCATCTTGTCACAATACGACCAGGATGTCGGTGGGCGATTTAATTAAAGTTGCATAGTCCGATGGTTTTGAGTTTATCTCATTTTCTCATTTGTTCATTATAATCTACCTTACTTTAGTTTGAAGTAACTTTGATTTTAAATCGCTAACTTTTGAGATATTTGAAATAGAAACATGCTAAATTAATTTTGGCAAGCTTGCCAAAACTCTCTCACCATAGTGTAAAAATATACGGATTTTCGGTTAAGAATTATATATTGGCAGAGAGCATTATTAGTCTTGGGCGACGGAGTGGGGACGATGTTATATAAACTAAAAGTAATAATATCCCACTCCCATTATGACATGATATAAGCTGTGTGAAATATATGTTCATATATTATGCCTGAGATTAATGAAGAGATGTTCCTATATAAGAGGCAGTACATGATTGTTGAAATATTTCTCTATGCATCCATAAAGAGTGCAATTGGAGAAAAGACCATTTTAACAGAGATCTATTGTAACTGTATAACTACCTGCCCCCCCCCTGCCTTGACCACTGGGCTGGTCCACCAGCCTAATTTGCATATACACACAGGGCACCACCTGCAGCTGGGTTGAGTGACAGCTACCCCTACTGGGGGAGGGTGCCACCCACCCTGACTGTGGAGGTGCCTGATTGGCTGGCTGTGGACTGCCCAGTCACCTGCATCCCATTGGCCCTCTGACCACACTAGCCTCAAACCAAGATCTTAATTCTAGACTCTGCTTCAGACCCCCTGGAGAGAGATCACTCTACTCCTGGCTCTGGAGTGAGACACACCTACTCTTGAGCAGGAACCCCAGACACTCTGTCTGATGCTATCAAAATTCATCTATTCTAATTGAGTGTGTACACAGCCATAGGACTCCTGTCCCATGGGCTGTAGGCACTGCTTTCTATACAGGCTAAAGTAGTAATGAGATATTGTGTGGCTAGAAGGCAAGGGGTGTGGATGATAGGTCACTGGTAGGTGGACAGGAGTTGGTGTTAGTAAAGCACAACTTCTCCACTGTTTATCTGTGTCTTGACTTCATTCTTCCTTAGCATTGGTTAATGAGTTGATAGACAAGTGATATGAAGGGGAGAGTTTCTGTAGTATTCTCTGGTGTCCCAAACGTGGCCGGGCATCCAGTAATATTATAATAGGCTTCTGCAGTAACAGGTTCTATTCATTGACTCAGTATCCCCTTATATGTGATGACAGATATTTAATATGTGCACCAGCATCTAAGGTAGATATGTATAATCAAATCTAGATAATCCTTTTGGTTTTGACAATTTTATGTTTTCATCGGACTATGCAGCTTTAACTGAATATACCAAAGCGATCATTAAATCTCAAAGTAGACTTTTCCTGTGATTAGGAGGGCAGTCTTCCATTCACAAATAAAATCTGTGATGAACCTGGTCTCTATTTTATTATTTCATTACATGTGGAAGTACATTGGTGATGTAGGCCTATAGCACAGACCAGAGGAGTTTGGTCGAGTCAAACCAATGACTTAGACATTTATACTTGTGCTTCCTATCCGGGCGCTCACCATTATGAGGATAGGGAAAAGGACTGGTTGGCTCAATGTCAGGATAATGTCACTGAGTGGGATATCATGGCATAGTGCTGGTGGCCTGGTCTCTCAGTGAGGCAGCACTATAAAGTCACCATGAGTGCGCACTATCACAAGTCAGTACCCGTCCTGATGTGACCATAGATGTTGCTAGAACGTAAAACAACAACAAACAAACAAAACCAGATGAATTTGAAGCCCATTGTGTTCTGTCTGTGTCGCGGAGAGGAGGGTATCAGACAGCAGGGCGGCGTTCAGGGTACTCCTCCGAGTTGTCTCGGAAAAATTCCTGATGTCCCTCTAGTCTGAAAGGCAAAAGCAGTAGGTTGCCTTGAAAATGGCCACAGCAATAGGTAGAAGCAATTTGCAATGGAATAGAAGAGGTCTGATTGGCTGAAACCACTGAAAACGCCAGCCATTTTCAGGGCACTTTTTGTCTCCTGTCTGAAAAGCAAGACGACTCGGAGGCGTACCCTGAACAGAAATAAGCCAAAGTCGTCTCGGAGGTGTACCCTGAATGCGGCCCAGGTCGGTATGTGAGTAGATTTAAGGTGTTTGCAGGTTTGGGGTGATGACCCTGGCTTAGTCATAAATATTATTTAGTATCTTCTATACAGGAAACACAACACAGCGACTATAGTTGGATGAGTATAACTCTGGCTGGTACCCCTAAAGGTGCCTCTATTTATTATGGAGCAAATTTTCCCTCCGACTGGAGGGAGATGCGTTAGCGTGCGAAAGCATGCAGGCTCTCTTGAGCAAAATTTGGCAGGTGAGAAGCATGTGGACCATTGCTCAGGCTGCTCAGTAAGCATGGCAGCATGGTCCTGCAAATATGGTGAATACAATATGCAGATGGGTGGGTTAGTGCTCCGTGAAGTGAACTCCTATAAATATCTAGGCACAACTCTCGATGCGACTCTAAGTGGTACCCAACAGCTGGCTAGACTTAGCCAAACACTGGCACTAAAAATGAACACATTCAGAAAGATAAGGACATATGTAAGTGAGAATACTGCATTGCAGCTGTACAAGTCAACAATATTACCAATTATAGACTATAATGATATCATCTATGGATTACTACCAAAGCAGCAAGAGACCAAATTACAAAGAACGCAAAACAGAGCCCTCAGAACAGTATTCCAAGGCAAGATACTAAGTGTGGTTGAAATGCATAGCAGAGCAGCACTGGACACTCTGGATGTATGTAGGAACCTACACCTAATGACGTTGATGTATAAACGTGCAAGTGATGACAAATACATAGATCGCACAACCAGGGTAACGAGAAGGGGGACATCGGCTCTGCTCTGGGTCCCCAACCCAAATACAAATAAGTTAACCAGAGCTCCGATTTACAAAGCAAGTGTCATGTGGAATGAACTCCCAACCAAAACCAGAGAAGCGGGTTCGATACTTGCCTTTAAAAATGCATACAGAGCTCACCTGGTTATTCAGGCCCAAAACCTGGCACTGCAAATATATAATACGACCTGCTGAACGACCCATTGACTCCGCCCTCTCTCATGCCTGCTCTCTCCCTGCATGTCCGTCCCCCTGCCCATGGACCCCTTCTCCCCCCATCCACATTTGACAAACAACTATTATAACTCAATGACTCGAGACCCACTACCACTACTCGAGACCCACTACCACTACTTGAGACCCATTACCACCACTGAATAACTACATCTTCAACCAGCAATGCACACAATATAAACCACTATACATGCACAACATGCACTATTTAAAGACTAACCGGTATTAAAACCAAATCTAAATGATATACAAACAAGCATATGATTTAGCCACTAGTGTACATTACTGCACACTCTATCTTGATGCATATACCTTGCACTATGTTGAATACCTCTGCTGTACAGTATGCAACATAGGTTGCTCCCCCACTTTCTTTTTATGTTCAGAATGGGTTGTGCTGCACACAATGCAACACATTCCACTTCCACTATGTACAGATCAGATGCGATCACTCCAACGGCTGGAAGACCAGTGCCCCGGCACTGACAAAATATGTATTCAGATGAATAAAATGTTTACAAAAAAAACAAAAAAACAAAATATTCCAGAGATCACCTTAGCGAGAGATCAATAATACACCTTTCTCAAATAATATTGGTATAACAAGTTACATGACACAACAGAGCAAACGCTTTATCCGACACCCATGAAAGGGACTCAGGTGTGGGACGGAATGAATCCCTGCCTAGCAGAGACCAATCAAAATCAACAACAAAATCAACAACGAAATCAACAACGAAATCAACAACAACATTAACATCAACAACATTAACATTAATAGCAACATTAACATTAGCAACATCAACATTAACACTAACAACGACAGTAACAACAAGGCCAATACCACCGTCAACACCAATGTCAATGCCAATACCAACACCAATCCCAACACCAATCCCAACACCAACACCAATGACAACATCAATCCCAACACCAATCCCAACACCAATCCCAACACCAATCCCAACACCATTGTCAATGCCAACCAACACCAATGCCAATGCCAACGCCAACACCAATGCCAACACCAACACCAATGTCAACACCAACACCAACACTGATGCCAACATCAACACCAATGCCAACACCAACACCGATGCCAACACCAACACCAATGCCAACACCAATGCCAATGCCAACACCAACACCAATGTCAACACCAATTGGTAACACCAATGCCAACACCAATGCCAACACCAACACCAATGTCAACGTCAATGCTAACAACAGCGACAAGGATAACAATAATAATACTAATAGAAATGTAATCCAGAGCCTACACTAGTTCCTTCCAATGCGCTGGACAATAACACCACAGTGTGGCATACATGATTGTATTAACAACTTGGTGAGAAAATGTTGCACCATGGAGAATTCTCTTCAGCAGTGACGCTGCGAATGCACTCACCCATGTTCTGTTTGTGAAACAAATAACGTACACCCCCCTCGTCCCCCGACCCCAGATTACCTACCATCGGAACCTCTAGGCTGAGCTTTTACACACTCAATAGACGAGATCACCGTTCCGACTGCGCATGTGCTGAAAACGGCGTTGGCAGCAAAGCAAATGTGTACGGCCATTGAGTTTGCCGATACGCATAGGCCAAAACTTTGATTTTATTCCAAATTTATAGAAATACATAACAATTTGGCATAAACATGTATGCACACATGCAATATAATGATCTGATGAATATATCTAAGACAAAACTAGCCGTAGTTAAACATTTTGAGCTTAGCAACATACAATTTCACACAAAACAATCAGTCACTTTAAGGCTGATATCCACATTACCATTATTAATTGTTGTTCTAAATATTAAAAAGCCAAATGTGTCCACATACACTTGTTTCAGAGAAATACATAACCAATATCTGATTAACCCTACTCATTTTCTAGTTCTACATATGTCATTAATCATAGGATATAAATAAAAACATGAATAAAATAAGTAAAACTGACTCTGGCTATGGCCCTAACACTAGTCTGAGTACCCAGAGTTGTCTAAATCTAAATGCACATGGCATAATATGTGCTGACTATATTGATGTAAATGCAATGCTGGATAAAATATTAATATCTTAATTTATTATATATTTTTGGTTGGTATTCTATGTTCCAAACAAGAGCTGGGGTGAGCTAAAACTAGCACATTCATAGCTGCACCCAGTGTATTAGCATCTGCCATGTGATTCTCGCGGGTTTGTTTTTCTTCCACGCATCCCACAATGCACTGCGCCGCTGGAATGGCAATGTAGTCTATCAAAGTTGTTCTTTAATGGGCTCACGCCCCTTCCCTTTCGGGCCCCTAGGCTTAAGCCTACTCAGGCTAATGGTTAATCTGTCACCGCTTCCACCCACCCAGGGGGGCACCCAGGAATTGGCATGGGGTTTTCCAAATATGGATCGAAACTACCCCTATTTTAGGGTAATTTTTTTCACATGGGTTGGTGGGACAACACCCATTTTAGGGCAATATTTTACATGGTTTTCTGGTGCAACAACCAACATTTTGGTGCAAATTTTCACATGATCTTAAAATCTAGTGTTCCTTAATAAATTTAATGCAAGAATTTAGGTCTATATGATTTTGGGGAAGGGGGTTTCCGGGCAACCAGGAAAACCCCCTGGGTGCGCCCCTGCCACCCCCTCCATCGGGCGCGGTGGTCGAGTCGGTAGAGCGCGGGCATCGCATGCGGAACGTCGGAAGTTTGATTCCCAGTCGATTCAAAGCAATGACTTATAAAATTGATACTTGTCGCTTCCTAGCCTGGCGCTCGGCATTAATAGCAGACTGGTTGGCTCAGTGTCAGGATGATGTGACTGAGTGTGATATCGGGCCATTTTTCTGGCAGCCTGATTTCCCAATGGGGCAGCACTATAAAGTCGCCAGGAGTGCGCACTGTCACAAGTCGGTTCCCATCCTGACATTACCTTAGATTTTGCCAGGACGTAAACCTCCAAGAACCCACCTCTTTTCCCTTCCCCTGCCTCCCGCCTCTTTCACAACTTACCCACTAGGTGGCGCCAAATATAGCCTCTGGAAAACGGAAGTCGCTAACAGTTAAACACCACTACGATTGTTTGATTTAGTAAATCACTATCAAACGATGGTTTTTACTAGGTTCAAATGTTGTTAAAGAATGAGATTATTATGCATAATATATGTGTATACATAATATAATACAAGACTGCGTGCGCCCAATGGAGATTATTGGGAGAGATACAAATACAGTCGAAATGTATGGTGTCGCCATCTGGTGTTAACTGTCTGTGGCAAACTATGTGACATCGCTTTCGTCTATAGGATTGCAAACGGACCCTGCGTTTAGTTCCGTTGTATAGACTTCTTTTATGGATCTATGGTTAGCTTTTGTTAAGGTGGATTCATTTTGTTTGATACTTGCCAAACCAACCGCTTCCCACGATAGACTATCGAGTTCTAGACTGTTATCAGACGGGATATCCGAATGAGTTGAGCGTCGATCTCCCGTTTTGGTACATCGTGGGATTCGAACCCATGGGTTCGATTCCTTGTCGAGTCAAAACAAGTACTTAACCATTGATACTTGTCACTCCCTAGTCAGGCGCTCGGCATTATTAAGATTTTTCTTTCGAGTGACAGATCCATGGAATAGTCCCCCCAAACCAAGTGGTTGAAGCACCAATAGTAGAAGCATTTGAGAGAAGGCTGGATAGACATTGGAGAGGAGAACCACAGTTATATGACTTCAGGGTCGACCTCCATATATGTGTGCAAACAAATAGTTCTTTTTACCATAACAAGCTGGTATTAGAGGCCCAATAATAGGGCTGTTCTACCGTCTACCGCAGTTCAAAGCTTTCCTACCACTTTCAGCAAAAAATAAATAACAATTTAAGTATGTAAAGACCGGTCACATGGCCGTTAGTGGACGTAGTGATCCGTAGGGTAGATTAATGGGGGGCAAACGTGGTGTAAGTATGCTAAACTACGTTGAAATACGTTAAGGGACAGCAGGTTTTGGTATGGATAAATACGTTACGGTGCGGATAAATACTACGGTACGGATGCTGGTATGTTTAACTACGTCCACTAACGGCTATGTGACCGGGCTTCGTCCAAGTATGCTAGAGCACGCTAGAGTATGGTAGAGTATGCTAGAGTATGTTAGCATCACGGAAGCAATTTCAGCCTCTAACGTAGCACTCTTTTGAACATGTCCAAAAATTAAATCGAAGATAACGGCTCACACACATTATTTCCATGTTAACATCACGGACAAGTACGGATACCGGTACGTTCAACTACGTTCAACTACGTTCAACTACGTTCAACTACGTTCAACTACTTTCAACTACATTAGCCTCCACTACATTCAACTATGTCCACTAACAGCTATGTGATGGGGGCTTAAGCCGAAAAATGTGTGAATTCCATTTGGCAACAAAAGGTAATTAACCAGGTATGCAGTAGATAACGGATTCACCCGGTACTCACAGTACACGGGTGAAGACCAGCCTTATATAAAAACGGTTGAAAAATTGGGTTAATGAAATGAGTCTTTATGAGAGCCTAATTTCACAATCTAAGAAGCAACATTTATTCTTTGTGTATGTCTTCATATTTCCCCGCTACCTTTGAGTTGAAAAATATCATAAAATATCTGGTTTAATAAGATTTAAAAGTGAAATCGACGGCGTTCTATGGCCGCTATCTTGTCTTTTTTAATTCTCTCCCATTTCACCAACTCTGTGCCGATATAAGTAACCATTTGACACTGGAGCCAGGCATTGTACTTCCTGTTCCATACTAAAGCTATTTTCGCCTGTATTTACACTACGTTGTCATTCACCCGCGTACTACAAGTACCGGTTGAAACTTTTATCTAGGTATGCAGTAGTGTTAGGTAAATCACATGTATTAATACCTGTAATCTACCCATTTTTCCATTTCTTTATGAATAAAAACATAAAACCAGTGATGTACTTTTTTTTAAACAAATTGTTACAAAGTGCTATTAGATTTCACCATTTAAAATGTTGATATTAAAGATACCCTACCTTCCTCACCTAGGGAGGGGCCAGCCCGCTCCCAAACTCTCCACACTGCCTGAACATGCACTGCCTGAACATGTCATAGAAGCGCCTTCCGTCAACGCCTTCAAAGGCAGACTGGATAAGCATTGGAGGGGGCTGCAATATTGCATACATCCGGTACTCGATGCGTTTAATCCTAGTAAATCAAATTTTGACATGCATCGACCTGATACAGGCTTATAAGCCTAACAAAATCAGAAGCGGATGAGTATGAGGATGAGTATGAATAGTACATTGAAACTAAAGAAAGGGTACCGTCGCATTTGTGATAATGTTGTCATGTAACACCAGATGGCAGCACGACACCTGGTTATTCTGTTCTGGCCCGTCTCGGACATATTGCAGTCCTTCTCCTAGTTCTAGGCTTGTTCAGGACATCTCGCTACCTAATGAAAGCCTCCTGTGGCAAAAGACAGAGTACAGTAAAACCTCGCTAACCGACCACCTCCACATATCGACCACTCCCCTATATCGATCGCTTGATTTGGATCACAACAATACCATTGTAACTCCCTAAACTGATCACCTCCCTAAATGGACTACTGAAAGTTGGTTCCAATGTCGGTCGGTTTAGAGAGGTTCTACTCTACTGCATACGGGTATGCAGGTATTGCAATACCTCAGGGAGTTTGACGCCCCAGCCCTGCAGAGTTGTAAACCACTGCCTTGTGGTACAGGTTCTTGACAGAACCGAAGGCTAAGGGAGCAAACCCTAAACAGAAAACCATGTCACTGTGGCAGCATTAAGGGCGGTTCATGTATGGAACTCCCAACATCTCCCGACCAGCCACTGCAGGGACAAATATTTTTGCGCCTGTCTGGACATGTTCTTGCCAGTGTAAAACCTATATTTGCTCCCCGAGAGAGTGCTGCTGGTAACTTGCAAAAGCCAGCAGCACTTCAACACTTTTGCAGGCAGCTTTCATGAAATGTAGACCGACTCATGGACATCACTCTCACAGCAGAGAGCATAAAAACTATGACAAGGACTACGCAAATATGTTTGCTAAAACTAAATTATTTGGTTACATATTTCGGTTTATTTCAATTTGCATATATTTAATTGTGAGCTCAGAGCAACGATATCGTGAATCAGGACGAGGAGACAAATATGTTGAAAATAAATTCCTTACCAGTTGCCAGGAATCGCAGCGTGACGGCCAACCTCTCCGCAGCCGATATCGACGCTCGATATCGGGTGTTTTGTCGCGCGATACGACCCTCTACCAGACGCAACAACTCGTCGAACTGATCCGACGGCATACGGCTGAAGTTGGTGAAGGCCTGTGGCTCGTCCCTGCGCAGACCAGCCATCAGGGCATTGAAGGCTCCTAGCTCCGATCTTTGAGCGATGTGTGGGCGTACCCACACATTTCTAGCAATCTTCCGACGTCGTCGGCGACGACGGCGTATAACAAGCACAGCAAGCGCAAGAGCCATGGCTCTCTTTTGAGCAGTTGAGCGCGGCGCCATGCTGCTGCTCAGTTTAAACGGCTCAATGTGGTTCGCGGCCCCGACGCCAGTCGCAGCGATAAAAAACAACTTGGCGCCATCTAGCGTTGCTGACCGACGGCCGATCAACAACTGCTAGGAGGCGCTGATGCGAGTGTAGTTCGCGCTAAATACACCAGGTTCGTGGAACACAGTTGCGAAACGGACGGTATATGTGCGCATACCCGATCGGTATATGTGAGCACCCACTGTCGTCAGTTTTAAGTCGAAAACGGGATGGACCGAGTCGTGACGTGTTGC
Source organism: Branchipolynoe longqiensis (assembly GCA_030323885.1). Taxonomy (NCBI): domain Eukaryota; kingdom Metazoa; phylum Annelida; class Polychaeta; order Phyllodocida; family Polynoidae; genus Branchipolynoe; species Branchipolynoe longqiensis. The sequence goes on from CM059193.1 coordinate 73,235,584, forward strand.
GTCGGCCATCCAGTTTTAGTGCGCGAATCGTATACGGTAGGTGTGTACCGGGCATAAGGGAGCAAACCCTGAACAGAAAACCATGCCACTGTGGCAGCATCAAGGGCGGTTGATGTATGGAACTCCCAAATCTCCCGACCAGCCACTGCAGGGACAAATAGTTTGCGCCTGTCTGGCCATGTTCTTGCCGGTGTGAAACCTCTATTTGCTCCCCGAGAGAGTGCCGCTGGTAACTTGCAAAAGCTAGCAGCATTTCAACACTTTTGCAGGCAGCTTTCATGAAATGTAAATGGAGACCGGCAGTCAAGTAATGAAAGCAGTCTTTGTCACATCGCGACTGACAGCATGATGATGATGATGATGATGATGATACTGTACTGCCAAAGACTTACCAAAAAAGGTATTTGATGCTTGTTTCTTGGCATTACTAGGACAGGGTTAGCTCACTGCAAGGATAATGCACCCGGGTGGTCTGGTGGTGTAGGTTCCATGGGCTGATTGCACACGATGCTCGTGGTGATTGGTTGGTTAGTTGGAATTGTACGTCCTGGCAACATCTAAGGTCATATCAGGACGGGTACCGACTTGTAACAGGGCAGACTCGTGGTGACTTTATAGTGATGCCCCACTGGGAGACCAGGCCACCAGCACCATGACCTGATATCACACTCAGTCATATTATCCTGACACCGAGCCAAACCAGTCAGTGCCCTATCAATAATGCCAAGCGCCTGGCCAGGAAGCGACAAGTATAATTCTTTTTAAGTCATTGGCTTGACTCGACCAGGACTCAAACCTGTGGGTTCCAATCCCACGATCTAGCAAAACGGCAAAACGCAGCAGGAGGGTGGCGGGGTGCTATATAGATAAAAGATTCACCCCATAGTTACAGTACAAGGGAGAACCCAAATGTAGTCTAAATACGGACGAAAATAGCTTTAGTATGGAACAGGAACTAGAAACTGTTGTTCCAGGATCAAATGACTACATATATCGGTGCAAAGTTAATGAAATGAGCGAGAATGCAAAAAGACAAGATGGCAGCGATAAAATGCCACCAGTTTTATTTTTAAAGTTCCTTAAACTACATGTTTTATTATATTTTTCCGATCAGAAGGAGCGGGTCAATATGAAGATTTATGTGAAGAATATATTTTGCTTCTTAAAATTAAGAATTTACCCGCTCAGTTCATTTCCCCAGCATGTCGAAATTCTTCGCCCGTTTTTCTAATAGGTTGGGTTTCACCCCTGTACTGGATATATGGGGTGAATCCTTTATCTAAGTGTTCTACTGTGTGCATAAAATGGATATATTGCTTGCCTATGTTATTAAAGTTGCATAGTCCGGTGGTTTTGAATTTCTGTATTTTGCCAAAACTCTGACACCATAGACTTCAGCAGTAACAGGTTCTATTAAATTTACTCAGTATTGCATTCTACACAGAAATAAAATGCTTAATAAATGCATCAGTATGTAATTTAGATATGTAAAGTCAAATCTAGATAATTGGTTTGGTTTTGAAAATTTGATATTTCATCAGACTATGTAGCTTTAAGTCCATGCCCAGACTGATAGGCACTAGTTGTCCTGATGCACAAAGCTACTTAGGGGACATTAAGAATAGTCGATTCTGATTGATTAAAAGGGATAACACAGCAGCCGGCATCAGGGATTTTATTCAATTACGGAGAGAACCTTGCAAAAGGAAGCAATTATATGCTCTCAACTTTTTCTTACAATTGGACAACAAGCAAGCCGCGAGGATGCGCAGTTACAATCTGTTTTGTTTGTTTGTTGTTTTACGTCCTAGCAACATCTAAGGCGTTCTCTGTGGCGGAGAGGTTAGAGTGTCTGACTTTTTTCTAGGTCAGACTCCTAATCTGAGGGTCGGTGGTTCAATTCCCCGTGCCCCCAGCTCTGCCAATTTGGATTTCCACCGCTGCGTATAACTTACAGCGTCATCAAATGCCGGTTGCTCTCATACCATGTCTATGTGGTGTGGGAGGTTAAAAATCCCTTGGGTCAGTAAAAGTGTACACTCGGGCTTTCTATCAACCAGCAGTGGAATGAGGAAGACCAGTCGTCTAACAAACCCCCAAACAACAAACCAAAAAAAAAAAAATCATATCAGGACGGGTACCGACTTGTGACAGTGTACACTCATGGTGACTTTCTAGTGCTACCCCACTGGAAGACCAGGCCAGCAGCACCATGACCTGATATCCCACTCAGTCCCATTATCCTGACACTGAGCCAACCAGTCCCTGCCCTATCCTAATAATGCCGAGTGCCAGGCTAGGAAGCGACAAGTATCAATTTTTAAGTCATTGGTTTGACCCGACCAGGGTTCGAACCCACGACCCCACGATCTACCAACACGGGAGACGGACTCTCTGACTCATTCGGCCATCCCGTCTGGTCAGTTACAAGCTAGTAAGCCTATAGAAAAAATCCTCCGGTGCGACTGACACTGGTCAACATCCGGTGGAGGCAAGTGGGGCCAAAGGTGGCGCCACCGGTACTGTGTTGGGTCTTACAGAGTATAGCAATATGATAATAATTTCCTTCTTTATGTGTATACTCGCATAATACGCTATACATCACACACATTATATATATATATATAATATATGTATGTGATGTATAATGCATTATGCGAGTACAAATGCAAGGGTAACATGTACATCCTATTTTCCTCTTGCACATTGGTGCAGCGCCTCCCCCCCCCCCCCTCCCAGCTCTCGGGTAATTGCCGGGCGGGCGCCCCCTCACGTCACACTCTGGAGGAAAATAACCAACAGAATCCTACATATAAAGCTTGGATGAAGATTAGTCCTTCGAGGTTGCCAACTAAAAACACCCTACCATATTTCATGGTAAAATCAAATTCAAATGAGTAATGTTTCTTTAAATCACCAGGTGGCAGCACCTTACTAGAGTTAGAAAATGACAAAGATCACATGCATTGTCTTACCTGGAGTTCATCAGAATTTGACATTGTCCACTTGCTCCAGTTCCACATGGTGGTCAATCGGAAGTAAGCAGGAAGTTCTTGGTTTAATTTTCTCTTACGCGATCCACATAATTATATCCGTTGCTTTGGATACGCTGAAAACTTCCGAATCTCCATGCGTATAATGTATAGGTGCAATATGACCCCGTCATAACGCGATCGTTCAGGTCAATATAATGCGCAGATGTGATTGTGAAAGGAATTCGGGTCACGTTAAATCAGGGTTCACTTTTTTTTCTTTTTTTTTCCAATTTTTTTCACTTTGAATTAAATAATTCTGGGTTCAATTTATCATCGTATTATATCTGAATGTTCGTTGAATCGCAGTGTGTAGAAACTTTCCTCTTCTTCTTCTTCTTCTTCTTGGACTTGGTCTTGCGCTTTTTGCGAAGCCCAGTCTTCCCCCTCTCCTTGGTGAACTCATCACCCGAAGAAACAATGTGTTTCTTCTTTTTTCTTCGTTTAGGAAAGCTCCATCTATGAGTCTGTGTCGAAGAAATCCTCCACAGAAGACTCTTCTTGCACACTCCGTTTACGAGACACCGGTGGTTTGAGAGCCATTATGTGACTCTCCAATATATATATATTCCTTCAATATGCCTAAGGATCCAGTGCTTTATCTGTCGGGGTTTTAAGTCTTGGCAACCTGCTAGTGACGATGACTGAACATGCAACTGCTAAATACGAGGTTGAGTACAAGAGCTCAAAGAACGGTGCCACGAACTGAGGGTTTCAAATCGTCAGGCATTCATTCAACCTGCACATGTCTCGGTCATCCTATCGATCCTGCTCAGTGGACCTTTTTGCAGTTTAGGCTATTTTCCATTCCAATCCGCTATTAGGCTATTTTCCATTCTAATCCGCTACTGGTTCATCAAAGGCTGTGGTATGTGTTGTCCTGTTTGTGGGAAAGTGCATACAACGGAAAGAGCAGCCTATCTGGCGGCAGCGGGTTTCATCCAAAGTAATGTGTCAGAATGACAATATGTTTGGCATCCAATAGCCGATGATACGAAAATCAATGTGCTCGAGAGGCATTGTTAAGTAAAACAGTCTGGTTCCCGGTCGAGTCAAACCAATGACTTAAAAATGTATAGTTGTCGCTTCCTAGCCTGGTGCTCGGCAATATTAAGATAGGGCAAGGACTGGTTAGCTTGGTGTCAGGATAATGTGACTGAGTGGGATATTAGGTCATGGTGCTGGCGGCCTGATTTCCCAGTGGGGCAGCACTATAAAATCGCCATGAGTGCATACTGTCACAAGTCGGTACCCGTCCTGATATGACCTTAGATGTTGCTAGGACGTAAAACAACAACAAACAAACAACAAACTTAAATAAAACAGGCTTTACTTTTTCTACCTGCACTGTCCACGGCCCAAGCTGCTCTGGCCTTGTGGTCAGTTCAGCCAGCCACTGCCTTACTCCCACTGTGCTAAGAATAGGGTGACATGGTTTGCGGGTGGGGTGATATTGGAGGTGTCATTAAGCATATATCGTAATGGGGGGGGGGGGGTTGATGACATTTATAATTCAGTTCCCATGGCCATATAGCGAATGGTAGACAGGAAGCGTAAACACTTATTTGTCTCTCTTTTGGGGGGGGGGGGGGGGGTACATTAGTTGTCCCAAGCAGGGGAAATCCCAGTCACAGACGACTGGTCTTCCCCACTCCACTGCTGGTCGATAGAAAGCCCGAGCCTACACTTTTTCCGACCCAAGGGATTTTTAACCTCCCACTCAACATAGACATGGTATGAGAGCAACCGGCCTTTGATGACGCTGTAAGTTATACACAGCGGTGGAAATCCAAATTGGCAGAGCTGGGGGCACGGGGAATCGAACCGCCGACCCTCAGATTAGGAGTCTGTCCCAGAAAAAGTCAGACATTCTGACCACTCCGCCACAGAGAATGCCATGCACTGATCCAGATCCAAGCTGCTCTGGCCTTGTGGTAGTTTATCTACACCCTGCCCTATGCCCACTGTGCTAAGAATATGGTGACATGGTTGGCGAGTGGGGTGTATTGGAGGTGTCATTAAGTACATATATAGTGATGGGGGGGATTTATGCTTTCCAAAATGGAAAAGAACTGAAGAAAGCAATATACAGTAAAACCTCTCTAAATCGTCCGACCATGGAACCGGCTTTAAATGTGGTCCATTTAGGGAGGTGGGAGGTTTGGGGAGGTTTTACTGTATATTGCTATAGTGGTCGGTTAGAGAGGCTTTACTGTAATTAGAGAGCACCTTGGTCATATGAGAATGCAACAGGCTAGACACAGACCGAGAATACATTACATGAACATGTGAACAACCGGCATTATTAGGATAGGGCAAGGACGTGTTGGCTCAGTGTCAGGATAATGTGACTGAGTGGGATATCATGTCAGTGCCAGTTTATTGGAATACGATTCACCATGTCACTTGTACCTGTGACCACCGCCACTGGTACCGGCCTGCGCTTGTATACATATACTACAACACCCACACCCACCACAAACCACCCACACCCACCACCAACCACCCACACCCACCACCAATCACCCACCACAAACCACCCACAACCACCACCAACCACCCACACCCACCACCAACCACCCACACCCACCACAAACCACCCACACCCACCACCAACCACCCACACCCACCACCAACCACCAATCACCCACACCCAACACCAACCACCCACCACCAACCACCCACACCCACACCCACCAACCACCCACACCCAACACCAACCACCCACCACCAACCACCCACACCCACACCCACCAACCATCCACACCCA
>CM059193.1:73241885-73385690 GCA_030323885.1 Branchipolynoe longqiensis
TGAGAGCACTGGGTAAGGTGGATGAGGAGAGAGATAGGGAGAGGGAAGGGTGGGATGGGATGGGGAAGGGGAGGGGGAAGGGGAGGGGAAGGGCGGTGAGGCCGGGGGAGGTAGGGTCGGAGGGGGCGGGGGAGGGGGGGAGGTGTGGGTGTGGAGAGCACTGGGTAAGGTGGATGAGGAGGGAAGATAGGGAGAAGCGTGGGGAGGGGGAAGGGGAGGGGAAGAGTGGTGGGCTGGAGAGGGTGGGACGGAGGAGTGAGGGAAGAGGGTGGATGGGCAGGGCGGAGGGTGGGGGAGGGAGGGGGGGGAAAGGGCAGTGAGGCGGGGGGAAGGAGGGGGAGGTGTGGTGTGAGAGCACTGGGTAAGGTGGATGAGGAGGGAGATAGGGAGAGGGAAGGGTGGGGATGGGAGGGGGAAGGGGAGGGGAAGGGTGGTGAGGCTGGGGGAGGGTGAGAGGGAGGGGGGAGGGGTGGAAGGGGAGTGGGGGAAGGGGAGGGGAAGGGCGGTGAGGCCGGGAGGAGGTAGGGTCGGAGGGAGCGGAGGGTGAGAGGGAGGGGGAAAGAGCGGGGGAGGGCAGGGAAATGAGGGAAGGCGGGGCAGAGGGAGGTGGGGACCAGGCAGTAGGTGCAACATCGGCCAAATCCAAATGACAGGCAATCTCTCTTTTTTAATTTTAAACTCACCCTCTCGCCTTGTATGTTTTTACATGTGAAACACCAGCCAGCAGCCAGGCTGACCAAACACACCACAAGATGGCACTGCAAAATTTACATTACCACGAGAGAGTTAGGAAGTGAGCTGTCTTAGTGTTATAGGGTCTTTGCTATTACTGTCTTGCGGCGAAAACAAGTCCTTAGACTTAACAGTTATGGGCAGTATAAATACACCATCACAAAACACAAAAAAAGGCAACACCCAAAAAAGTGTTCCCCGTGACCCGAGCGTCGATACTTACCCAGAAACCCCAGAAATCGGTTGATCTTTTCCTCCTCGGCAGGGTAGCGGGTCCGGCCTATCACAGCTATCTCACACGGCACCTCTTGATTCAACAAACATGACGCTGTCGACAAGGATCTATTCACTAGCAACGCCTCCTGACTCCCGGACCTACCTATTTGCTCTATATGTTTTTGGATTTCTGTCTCTTCTTGTTCTGACAAATTCGACTTCCTCACGGGACTCTCACATTTCCTGACGGAGGCGCTGGGGCAGGTTGTGACGTTCGTTGTGGCGCCACCTGGTAGCAGTCTGTACTTAATGCTTGGATGCAACAGATGGCGCCCTTCAAGGGGAACACTGAGCAGTACTTCCGGTAGTTTCCCCAGCTCTACGACTGGCACCCTGTTCTCCTCGGGTGGTGGATAAACAACAATGGAAGGAATGGAGTAATGAACTCTATTCTCATGTTGGCTGCGTGAGTTGCTGTGCTCGCTATTGCTGATGAGGTTTTGGAAGTGTATATTTGATAACTCGAGTTGTTCCTGTGCATTCTCCACATGCACAGGATATTGTCGACCCGTGAACCACTCCCATTTTAATTTGTAGCGATCCATTTCACTCTTAACAGTAACACTGTCACTGGTGTCCTTATCCTATATTCGCGTGCCTGGCTTTACATTTCTCCTGCATTAGCTTATTAACCAGAGGTCAGTTACAATTAGTCTGTTCACGTACCTGGTGTAAATAAGGCATGAGAGCGACCACCGTAGACAGATCGCCATCATCACCACTCACATTGTGTCGGTCCAAGCAAGGGGTGACCTAGTGAAAGGAAGGGGAAGCCAATTACAGTATACATACCTCACCCAGAAACAAATGAATCCGGTATCAAAATCTCTCCAAACACACCGTGCTCAGTTGCTTCAGTTCATGCAACCAAGCCTGTGGGGGAGAATCTTGAGGTATATGATGTATGAATGACATCAGGAGTGGGATTCCCTCATCACATGACTTAGAGGGGTTCCCCACAGACAGGGAAATCGATTGAAACCGCCAAAATGGCAGCCGCAGAAAGTCTATTAATTTCCATGATTTAAAACAATTATTCACACAAAAAATAGCAAGTTATGATGAATAGACATTTGAACTTTATATTTCGCATTTTAGATTGCAAATTCTGACATTTGTTATCTATAGGGCTGTCTAGAAGCCTTGTCGGTGCTGCTGGACTAACTACAACACAGCAGGAGCAACCAACCTCAGTACTCCCCCCCCCCCCCACCCACACACACACACATATGCAGTTGCATAAACTGAAAACCTGCAATGGTATGCTTGGAGAGCATTTGTCAGAGTACGTCCATGTATGAGTGGCCTATACTGGGTCCGTTTAAACCATTACAGTTGGTTGTTGGAGTTTTAAGTCCTGGCAACATCTAAGGTCATATCAGGACAGGTACCGACTTGTGACAGTGTGCCCTGATGGCAAATTTATAGTACTGCCCCGCTAGGAGACCAGGCCACCAGCACCATGACCTGATATCCAACTGAGTCACATTATCCTTACACTGAGCCAACCAGTCCTTGTCCTATCCTAATAATGCCGAGCACCAAGCTAGGAATTGTTAAGTCAATGGCTTGACTCGACCAGGGTTCGAACCCATGGGTTCTAATCCTACAATGTCCCAAAACTACCATAATAGTGCTGAGCAGACATACACCAAAACTGGACGAACTCATTCGGCCATCTTGGCTGGTGCACATGCACTCTATAGCCGTGTTCACACGGGCAATGTAAATCGATTCGTAGAAATCGACTTGCCTAGTTCGACGCACATTTCCCGTGTGAACGGGCGTCTGAGTCGAATTAGGGCTGAATCGATTTCTGTGATGCCAATACTGTAAACCACTTGTGGAGGTCGATTACGTCAGTCGATTTCTGTGAATCGATTTATTTTGCCCGTGTGGACGCACTGAGGCGGATTAAGGACGTCACACGCATGCGCAGTCGAGACCTTAGTTTGTTGACTTTCCAGTCGATCAAAAGCGCATATTATAGAGTTTAGTCTATGAAACTGCTAGCTGTGCACAGATATTTTTTTCATCATTTATTTTTAGGGTTTCACTGCCCAGCAGAAGTTTTGGCCGTTCCAAACCAATACGATTCAGTACATACATATCTAGGTCGAACCTACTCTCTCGTGGCGACGTCGCCTAACCGAAAATTGGCACTGGTCAGACTGGACTTGCTCATGCGCAGATATCGATTTCCGGTCCAAGTACTGCCCCTGTTAACGGGCCGCTAATTCGACTCCTAGTATTCGCCTTGGCTGAATCGCTTTACTTTTTCCCCGTGTGAACACGGCTTATGAAGGCTGGTATGCAAGTGGTTTATTAGGTTCTGCCCCTGTGTGCACTCTCTGGATGCCTGCCTTGGCTGCCACCGTGCCCGGCACCTGTGATTCTATACATACAATAGGTAGTGATAGGTAGGTAGCCTTGTGCAGCACTGACAATGGAGGCATTCAACTCAGACCTTTCCATCCGCAAAATTTAGGCTCCGCCCACCTGCGCAGTGAACTAGGCCGACGGTGGCCGCGCCCTTGGGCCAACGGTGGCAAACCGCCGTCGGGCCTACATTGTTTTGTCCACTGACCGTTGGCCCAACGGTGGCAAGCCACCCATACCAGCATATGCCGCCGTTGGCCCAACAGTGGCCTGACAGCGTTTGCCACCCATGGCAGCATACGCTGCTGTTGGCCCAATGGTGGCCGCACTGTCAGATAACACAGAGCCCATATAGGGTCCATATGGGTTACATTGTGGGCCCCATATACATGGAGAAGATATATGTTTCCTGTGTCACAAAAGCAGTTGCCACAGATGGCACTGGAGGAGTAAACCCCAATTTTAGAAAATCAGTTTAATATCATAGAGGTGCATGCACCTCATATTAGATATTAGATATTAGATATCTTGGCTAAAAAGCTAAGCTAAGAAGTGCTGACTACTAAACAAAACCCAGCACTCCTCACTAAATCACTTTTGCAATGAAAATGGTGTTTCATGAGCACTGGCGGGCATTTGTAACTTCAAACTCTACTGACCTGTTCCAAAAGCAACCGTATTACACCTCACCTATGGTTGTAATTTTAACATCCTTCTCAACCATATCTTGTTAACGCTTGATGGATGGGGGAGGCTCTGTAGTTGCCTGCCTATTGGTATGTCATAACGCCGGTGGCCCTACAGTGGAAAATGCATGGCAACCAGTGGCAGACCACCACCGTCGGGCCGACGGTGGCAAATATGTGGAAAATGAATGGCAACCAGCGGCGGGCCACATTGGGGCTGTCACATTATGACGCATCGCGCAAATGTACGGCGACGGGATACGTCGTTATGCATTACATGTGCGCTAGGCGTGCGTTGGTATACATCAATGTACGTCGACGCTCATCGACATACACCAGCATGCATCAGGGGGTCAGCAAAGGTTTGTGCATGCACACAACTTTAGACGTACGACAACACATGGGTGCTTATGTTATGCCAACATTAGGCATACGTCAAGATATGTTAGACATGCGTTGGAGGAACGTCGTTTTTATGTTGTCCTACGTTGACTTTCATTCCTCTGACGGAGAGCGTTCAGTCTGCGCGTTGGCAACATAATGCCAATGTATGACGACGTTGTTCTAACGTATGCATAGCCTATGGCGGAGGCGCGGTTGGCGTTTCTCCGCCGTGTCTCGACATATTTGACGTATAGGGCGCGCATCTGGTGCTCGCTTAACGTATATAATGTTCACTGGCGTTCTGCGCCGTGAGCGTGTTGTGGGTGGGTCAGGTGCCCCGCGCATGTTGGCATGCATTACTCATGCATTACGCCAACGGCGCGCGCACTGGGTGCACGCTGACACAACACTGAAATGTGCTGGACTGTCATTGGACATGCATCTCTCATGTGCTGGCACTACGATCTCATACGTTGTGCAACATGTTTAATGGTCACTAGCAGAACGTTCGAAGCGCGTTATGCCAATGCTAGGTAAATGCCGCACGCGCGAGAGGCGCATTAGCCACATGTTGGGCCAAACGTTTTTTGTTTTTTTTTCTCGTGTATCGACATACGTTACCACTACGTCAGACCAATGCTATGCTTATCTTCACTATGTTGCGCTGAAGTCTAACTTTTCCCCCCGCACCGACAAGTTTGACGCATCTCGACGTAAAAAAGTGATTTTACGCATTGGCGTGCTTGCGAGATCCATCATAGTGTGACAGGGGTATAAAACGAATGGCAAAGAGCGGCGGACCACCACCGGTGGCCCGATGATGGCCCGACGATGGAAAATGTGTGCAAAAAGAATGGCAACGAGCGGCGGGCCACCATCAGTCGACGGTGGCCCGACGGTGGCAAATATGGTCAAAAAGAATGGCAAAAAGCGGCGGACCACCACCGTCAGCCCGATGGTGGAAAATGTGTGGCGACCGTGGGACCAATAGCCAACGTCGGCCCGACGGCTCTGTGCTATCTGTGATTCGATTCATATGTATAGAAACCAACTTCCGGTCCAAGTCGGATAGGAATTTGTAAAGAAATATTTGTATAAGCGTATAGAAAGGCCCAGTCGAATACGTCCAATGTTGCCAACCTGGAGGTTCAGAGAATCCTACCCGAATGGGGGCAGCCACAAGCTTGTTAGCGAGGTTTGGGGACATGCCGCCCCCCCCACCCCCCGAATTATTTTTGTAATGGGTTATTTGAGGGTAATTCCTTATGTTTTAGCATATGTACTAATGATATTTATCTGTATTTAATCAAAAGTACACTGCAGTATAGGAAATGAATTCGACAAAAAACAAAAAAAATAGTAACCAAAACATTCTCGTGAGGTGACTCGTGAGGTGACAGATCAGAACCTTCAGTTTCCGTGACTCTCACGGGAATTTCGTGAGAGTTAGCAACACTGCACTGGCAGTCCAGTCCTATTGACCAATTTCATATGACGTTAGCACATGTATTTAGGTCAGTGCGCGCGCTGCTTGGCTGCAGGACATCATCTGGTCACACTGCAAACTCAATGGCTGTGAGGAATCTTCATCGAGAAAAGGTGAAATATCTCTAAAACCACACCACCTAGAAACGTATCGCTTGGTACACATATAGAAAACATATTCAACGAATAGATTATGTGTATTGTGCATGTTATATAATAACATGAGTAATTCATAACATATGGATACCTCGCATCTATAGACTTACTTGGGTTGCCAAATAGTAAACTAGAAATGAAGAAATGGGTTAAAAACTCACAACATAGAGTTTGTTGAATATCTCTTTAATTTGTAAAGTATGCTGATAAACAAAAGAAATTAAACAAATTCAAAGTCATCTTATAGTTAACAAACTAAAAATTTAGAGAACCCAGATAAAATTCATTTTGGCTACATGTGATATAATAACATAAGTAATTCTTATACACAGAGCTATTTGTATTTACTGACTAGATTGGGCTTCTAAATAATATAAATAGATAGACTGGGTAAACTCATATTATAGAAATCATTGTTTGGTAGTTTCAACAAACAAAAATTCAAATACCTTGCTGCAAATTATTTGCTGAGATCTATAAACAGAGAAATTAAACAAATTCAAAGTTGGGTCTACCAAACTGCTAGTGGATAATCTCAAAGAATTAGAGAACCCAGATATATAAGAACATTTCTCTACACTGTGCATGTTATATAATATCATCAGTAATTCATCGACATAGAATTTAATTCCTATCTATTGTTCTTTATTAAACTGCCAAGCAAATCTGCTGAAATTGATGAACTCACAACATAGAGTGTTTCTAACTATTAAAAATTGAAGTTGCTAAAGTAATCTAAACAAAATTGAATGCGGTGCCATAGCCACTCATCTCAAATCTGTGATCCTGGGATTGTGCATCTGGGTTGCTAGGTCTGGTAGTGAGGACACATTCATGTCTCTAAGTCTTAGCAATCATATCAAAATGTCAAAATAATATCCAAGGAAACTCATAGTATATATAGAGGTGAAACCTTAGGATCTGCAACTCACTTTGTTCTGGCAATCATACAGTGAACACCTGTTAGGCTTTCTTCCCCGCCCTCCCTCCCTCTTGTTCTTATGGTCTGACTACTAGGGCTGAGTGTTAGAGGTATTCGGTTGAGTTAAACCCGGAACTTTGAGTGTGTGTATAAATAAACTAGCTTGTGTTTATTTATAGATATGAATAATACTGACATGTGGTATAGTATTTACGTATACTTACAAATGAATGATTGTACAAACCTATACTGTTACAAATGATCTTGAAGATGTAAATAAATTATAAATTTATTCCCAGTCCAGTCTTTTGTTATGAATTATAATTAATTATAATAATATAAATAACGAAGCATATACAAGTTTTCATTATATTTATTATTACTGTTGTACCTATATATTATGTGTTAGGAGTCGCGCACCAACCCTCTACGGGGCGTGCGAATGGGGCGCTACCTGTACAGCGCCAGGATTGTATCACTTCTGTTATAATTTTCTTTGAGGATGGCATGCATAACATACGGCCGAAAAAACAAAGAAGCAATGTGCGTAAAACTACAGCGTACACCAAAGAGGGCAAGACAGGTTGCTTCAAATTGAACAAGGAAGGTGGCTGTAGTAGAATCGACGAAAATTGTAATTTTGGGCATTGTTTAAAATGTGGCAGTAAAAGAAATATAACTGCTAAAAAGACTGACAAGTTAATACATGCATCGGAAATACTGTTGTTAATAACAATAATGGTGCATTGCATGACAAATTGCCTAACTATATTGCTAAAAATAATGCTAGTATTTTCGTTGATAATACCATTTCTGTTGATAGGAATGGGAAAAGAAAGGTCAATGGACAGCAGTATAATGTTGGCAAGGAGGACGTATTGCTTAGGTCACATGAAAATAACAATGTATGTGAACAGGTTGATATATCAGTCAGACACTCAGAGCAGCATAACACTGTCGATAAATTTCAGCATAACCACGTGCCTAATGGGCCACGGCCTATTACCGGTAGGTATGTTACATGTGCGTCACCCGCAAGGCAATTAGTGGGTGACCCTGATAAGGTTAAAAATAATTGGGGTGAACATGTGGTATGCAAGACTCAATTAGAACCAAGGTGTGTAAGCCAAGTTAACAAAATAGGGTCGAATGTTGACAATGATATAATAAAAAATGTTGCATGTGCTATGAATACACAGATAAAGTGTCAGGAATGCAAAGTGAACCAGCAAATAATTAGAGATAATATTGTTGAATCAAATGAGACTAATGGAGATAGCCAAGTTAGCAGAATATGGCATTATTGGATTAATAATCATAATGGCAATAAAGACGACATGTTTTACGTCGAGAGAATGAGAGAGGATTGTCGATATTGCTGAGGCAATATGGGTAATTCGGGATAGAGGCAGATGCCCCCCCCCCTTCCTACCGCCCTCCCCCGCCTCTCCCCTACCCACCTAACTCTCCCGTACCCTCCCGTACCTCCAGGCGCCATACCTCCTGGCGGCGCCCCCATCGCCCTGCGCTGGTGCCGCCGCTGGTACCCTTCCCCCCCCCTTCCCCCCCCTTCACTTCCGCCCTCCCCAAACTCCTCCCACTTCTATGCAAGACGCCCGACCGCCAAGACCTCTTTCTCACGCTTCCTGGCTGCTCTCCACGACCTACCAAGCCCGCACTACTGCGACACCATGCCGGCACACAAATCAGCCCGCCGGTCTACAGCCACTGCCGCACCAGCCGACGACGTCACACACACACCCCGGCAGAGAGGATGACCACGATCCGTTGTGGTAAAACCCAAAACCGTAACGGACGAGACGAGTGACGACGGAATGTCGGCGGTGGTGCAGATATCGCTACTCCGTCAATCGGTCACAGATTCCATGAAACAGCAAGTTGAACTGGCATGCACCATGTCGGAGCGGATTCACGCCCTTGAAGCTGTTTGTACGAGTAAGCATCCCAAGAGCAGCTCGCCTGACGACAGGGCCGTCAAGCGACGCAAGAGGCGCGACACCATGGACTCACCCCGATCGCCGCCCACGCCATGTGCCCGCTCACCACGAGGCAGCTCCCCACGCACACGATCACCGAGACCGACACCATGCACCCACCGTGCCCGCAAGGACAGGTACGACAGATCTGGGTCCCGTGACCGACCCAGATATCCAAGGTCCCGCCACGCACCCCGAACGACCGCTACCTCCTCTAGCGAGGATGACTGCCAACAACGGGACGTCATTGACGCCATCATCGGCGCCAACGGCAACGCACGACAAACCAAACGAGGTAGGACCCAACTCCTTCCCCACACTTATGTGATAAGAGACGAGAAGAAAGGGAAGGTAGGCGTTGCGGCGAGAGCACGTGGCATGAGTACCTGGCGGCACTATCTCGCATGCGGAAAGATCCAAAGGTGCCACGGTCATGGGTAAAGCCCATCCTGGAGCACCAGGATGAGATGTTTGACATGGCGGCGGACTGGAGATGGGAGACCTGCCTCGCGTGGTCCGAGAAGGTTTTCGCTATGGTGGATGACAGCCGCCTCCCTAAAGGTTGGCGGGATGAGCAAGTCATCAAAGATCTACAACGGGCCGCCTGCCTGGCAGGGATCCAGAAAGAAGAAGAAAAACGGGCGGCACGAGGCCAGCAGACAAGAACCGATGAACAGCACACGACGACGACGAACAGCACACCCTATAGACGCCCCGAATTCAACCACGACACAGACGGCCGCCCCTGTCACAGGTGGAATTGGGGCACTGACTGTGGCTATACAGCCACGCATGGCACAGGCAGTGAGCGTCGGGCGCACGTGTGCGCTTGGTGTGCGAACAAATATAGAAAAGCCAACCCGCACAAGGAGCAAGACTGCAACAACAAGAAGCGCCAAAATGAACGAAAAGCCGCGGCACTGGAGACTGACGAGTCCAGAACGGATTTTCAGTAACGGGCCCCGGCGAGGCCGGAGAACACGCCACCCACCCGATCGCACAGATGGATGCTGAAACCGACACAGAAACCGACACAGAAACGCCCAGCCGACCTGTACTGCGGCTAATATCATCAACCCGCAGGATAGCCGATCAACCCACGCCGTGTACTACAGCACCCAACAGCACGGACACTCCCACCCAAGGACGGAGCAGCTCCCCACACACACACACACACCCCAGCGACTACTGCGCCCCCCACGGCATGAACGCTGGAACAGCCACAGGAACGCCTCACCGCCCTGCACTCCGGCTAATTTCATCAACCCGCAGGATAGTTCATCAACCCACACCGTGGACCCTACCACAGAGCAGCATGGGCTCTGGCACTGGCACAGACCCAATTCGGATAGACGCGGATGGATGCCTATTTCCCGCCAAAACCAGCCACCACCCACAACCCGCCTCCCCTAACCCACGTGGGAAGGGACGCATGCCCTGACCCACCAACGGATTCTCCCACCAAAGACGGAGCGGCTCGCCACCCACAGACACACACACCAGCAACTGCTGCCACCCCCCCCGACCACATACATCGCCACTCCCCTTCAGATGCCACCGCCGACAGCCCATTAGTTGCCACCGCCGACCATCACGCCGGCACTAACGACCACAGTAATGGCCATTACGGTGCTCACCCATCCGACACCTCAGAGGCGACCCCGGCCCAGGGCGGTGCCGTAACGGCCGCCCCACAGGACGGCCCCACAGGAAACGGAAACCCCGGCCTCATACCGGATGCCGAACTCTGCCTCGACCCACTAACCGCCCCCACCACTCCCTCAACCCCCGCCTTCCCCACCACCCCTCCATCTCCTCCACGTCGTCGGGTACTTCCGCCGGGCTGGCGCCCGTGCTAAGGTCCTAACAACCACTCTCCTCATCGGCTACTTCTCACTGCTTCGGCAAGGGAACCTGCTCATAACCGGGCGCTCCGATGACCCGGGCCACACGCTGAGACATGGCGACGTACTGGACGATACCACCCACCTTACCATCAAGGTCCGATTAACCAAGACCTCCAGATCCATCGCCGACGCCTTCACCATCAGGATCCCCAGGATCCCCTCCTCCGACTGCTGCCCCTTATGCGCCTGGAGGCGGTACGCGGCCAGCACACGATCTTTTCCCCTCGAACCGGCCTTCTTGCCCCCGGACGGCGCACCACTCACCGTCCGGACACTCACCACCACGCTTCGCGCTGCACTCCAACACACCGGGTGCCCAGACCCCCACACCTACACTCTTCACAGCCTCCGACGAGGGGCCGCCCAGGCCTGTGCTGCAGCCGGCGCACCCCTTCAAGACATCAGCGACCTCGGCCACTGGCGGTCCGCGGCCGTACACACCTACGTCCCGGCCCGCGCCTTTACCGTGGCGACCCAGGCACTCTCAACACTATTTGGTTGAGGCCCGGGTCACCACCAGACTCTATTCATCTCGACTTCCGCCCCACTTAGCTACCGAACATTACTTACTCATTATACTCATCACTTAATGATGACTCCTATTATCCTCTTATCTAGACATTGATTCCTTATATTGATTACTTAACTTACTCATTTGAGGGGAGGGTGGGCAGCGATCACTTGAAATGCGCATCAGAGCCCTGCTCACAGTGAGTGAGTCAATATGTGTGTGCATGCTTGAGGTTAGACTAGATGGAGAGAGCAACGCTTATGCCCGGTACACACCTACCGTTTACGATCGTTTTTGCGCACCCACCTACCGTATACGATCTAAAACTGCCCAAAAATCGTGAGGTGTGCACTCCCCTAGCACACCTACCGATTGCGATTCGCGATTTTTAGTGCTAAAACGGTATGTGTGCGCTAGCAATACGATTGCGATTCGCGATTCGAAAAATGAATCGGCCCGATTTCAGTTTTAAGCGGATCGGGAGTTTTAGTGCGCGAATCCTATACGGTATGTGTGTACCTGGCATTAAGGTTTCAACTTATATCGATTTTTAACAAATATATTTTTAACTCAGCTAATAATAGTTTTAGTTTGGCTACCTCACACGAACCACTGTCTGCACCAAGTAAGAGAATGTGTAGCATTGATCCAATTACTCACCCACCTAGCGATTATGGAATTATCAATTTATTAAATGCGTATTATTAATTATGTAATTGTCTTGTAATTGTAATTGTTATCTACTCTATTTGTAAGTGTGCTGATATATGTCAACTAACCACTATACCATCCAACCCCTATTTCAGGTCCTTGAGGGAGGCAGTGAGCGACCTGGGGTGACAAACTGGTCTGCTACTAGGCAAGAAACCATCTGTTTCCCACGTTTCCCTCCAAGTGCTTCTACCATCACCCTGCACCTGCCAAGTTCCTCACAGAATTTTGCGTTAATAAACTGTAATGGAGGGTCTTTTGGGCCCGCCAGAATGATCGACTCGCTCCGATCATATTGTCTGTCTTAGTTATTATGGAATATATTAATAATATACAAGGGTGTCGTGCGTTTAAAAAAAGAAGTGAGGGAATGCAGGATTGCCTGCTGTAGTGAGCCAAGCAAGCCTATCCAGCTGAGGGGTTCGGACTGTAGGAATAGACGAAGTGACTGCTTGGATGTCTGTATGGCAAGTGCCAGTTTATTGGAATATGATTCACCATGTCACGTGTACCTGTGACCACCAGCGCGGGTACTGGCCTGCGCTTGTATACATATACTACATCTTCCCCTTTATAAAAAAAAATAATATCAAAGAGAACAATATAAAATTGATTATACAATGAACCAATAGTATTAATTACATGGATGTTTGCATTGTAGCTGTCATCATCCTTTGTTACTAGTTCTTCTGGTGTCGTCATAGTATGCGTTTTATAATGCATGATATAAACTCTTCGGGTTAATTAATGTTATACAATCTCAATAAACTTGTTTCCAACTTTGCATTGCATTTTTCATTATGCATTTTTAATGTCATTCTGAAAAGGAGACAAATTATCTCAAACTTAATTCCTTTCGGGTTTACAGACATGTACCCTGAATACACTTTCACTCATGACGCCTTCATGTTCTGTTGTCTCATTTTAGTCATATACAGGTATCCTGATTCATAGTCAATTAAGTCGTATACGTTATATAAACAGTTAGCTGATACCTGTTGGGTGTTACAGCTGTTCAATCGTGCTCACCTATTATGATACGATAATTACATATAAAGTATAAGTGTTTCACGCATTGCTTTTCTTATCAGTAATGTGCTTGTAACGTGGATTTGCGTTTGAGTAATCTATAGCCCCGTTCACACAACACAACTTTAGGCCGAACTAGATACGGCGAACTAGATGAGGCGAACTAGTGTCGTGTCCACACATGGAGCTGTCTAAGGCGGAAATCGATGTCTGCGCATGAGCAAGTACCCCCATCTGTATCTGGCGAGCACTGCTATTTGTTTAGTTTTCACTAGTCGATTCGACGCCGATGTAGCTGCTACGTTAATATCGCTGGGAATTTAGGGTTAATTTAATTAAATTTCATTATTTGAGGATGTAATTCTGTTAAATATGATCGCATTCAATAGATTTCGGCCTAATCAGGCCCTAACACTGCTGGGCACTAGCAATAGTTACACCTGAGCCTGTATCTGGCAAGCACTGCTATTCTACACTATCACTGCCCAGGAACCAGCTACATTGCTTCATCTATACTACCTCCCTAGGTGGTTTACTTGCAGTGAACTAGATGAAGCGATTCACACATACATCGCTTTAGCGTAGCGTCCACACGGCAAATGTGAGTCGAACTATACAAGTCGATTTAAATTAATCGTTTTAACTCGCCAGTGTGAACGGGGCTTAAGCGATTTACAGGCTTTACCTCCCTGCCTGATCTTGTTATGTAGTTTGTGTTTGGTGTCTTGATTGTTTTAGAGCTAGACGGCGAGGCTTGTGTTTTGATGGTGTCCACATTGTGGGCACCGGAATTATCATTGATCTGTTCTTAATCACTGTTTTGTTGTCTGTGTTCCTGATTTCATATGAACGGCTGTGCTGTGTGTTTGTGTTCATTACGGTCCCTGTCACCCACTCCCTTTTGTGATTAATATATGTCACGCGTTCGCCAGTTTTGAGTGTTCGATTTTGCTTCTTGGCATGCCTGTCATGATATGCTTTTTGTTTCATTTTCATGTTGTTGTATTTGTTTTCTTTTTGATGGTATTACTTCGGCTCTGAGGAATTGTGGTATGGTTGGAATGTGGCATCGCAACTTTCTGTTCATAATTAGCTGGGCTGTGGAGGGCCCTAGCTCAGGAATGACCACGTTACGGTATGTTAACAACGCTAAGCCTAAGTGGAAGTCTGAATTGTCTAACTTAGATTTAATTGTTTTAATACATCTCTCAGCTTGCCCGTTAATTCTAGGGTATAACGGGCTAGAATATTTGGGTTTAAATCCATATGTCACAGCAAATATTTTGTATTCTTCACTGGTGAACTGCGGGCCATTATCAGATATTACCATACTCTGTATACCGTGGTGTGCGAAAAACCTCTTAAAGCTGTTTATGACAGCTTTGTTGGTAGTGCTTTGGAGCCGTATTACCTCTAGATATTTAGAATAATAATCCACCAGTAATAAAAAATGTTCATGATCTACATGGAATAAATCAATGCCAATTTTGTAGAAAGGAATGTCCATTATTTCATGACATTAGCGGCTCCCTGCTAGGGCGGTCGCGTAATGATTGGCAGGTTTGGCATCTGGAGATTTTATCTTGCAGCTGACTCTCTATACCTGGCCAAAAAACATAATCTTGCGCTATTTGCTTAGACTTAACGATGCCTAGCTGTGATGCATGTATTTTGTTTAATATTATGGGTTGTGGTGATTTAGGAATTATGACTCTGGTGCCTTTCATGACAATGCCATCCTGGACAGTTAATTTGTCTCTAAACGTATGATACGGTGTTAGTGCATGTTCAACATTACTGTGATTCGTTGGCCATCCGTGTCGTATATGAGGGTGCTGTCTGTTTGTGTCTCCTTGGATATCTCTGTCAACTCATCCTCCACGTAGTTTAGCGCTGCAATGGACATTGTATTGTCATATAAGTTCAACAAAGTGGTTTTTGTCGTGTGAGCAAGTGACAAGGTATCAGCAAAGAACATTTTTGTACCTTTAACATATATTAAATTTAGGTCGTAATTTTGCAACCTAAGCCACATTCATTGCAAATGTGTTGTTAGCATGTGTAATGGTTTTGATAATATATTTACTAGGGGTTTATGATCTGTTTTGACTGGAATTTGCTTCCCAAAAATATAATCATGAGATTTGCCACAGCCGAAACAGATTGCCAGCATTTCCCTCTCGATGACAGCATAGTTGCCCTGACATTTGTTTCATGCTTTTGATGCCATGCTAACGGGCAATTCATTTTGCACCAATGCGGTGTGGCGGTTTCAGCTCGTTCCGGTGCTCAGCCGTGTCCCTAGCTTCTGCGCATGCGTCAGAATCTAATAAACATGGCCGTAATCGATTAACCCGACCCAGGCGACTCGGGTCATCTGAATTTCAAATAGAACACGGCGAGTGGAGTGGACAAATACACGTGCCGTGTGCAAAAAAAGAATAACGCAGATTAATGAAATGGAAATATAGCTAAACTAGGCCATCATAAAATACTTTAAATCCTATTTTGCTGTACTTTTATCGGTTATTAAAAAAAAAAAAAAAATTGTCCACCCGAGCATATTTGATTATTCGACCCGAGGTTGTAGGATGTGCGCATGCGCCAATAAGTGGCTCGGGTGACCTGAGTTGATGCGAAATCCGCGCATGCGCAGAAGCAACGGGACACGGCTGAGCACGGGAAGGAGCTGAAACCGCCACAGGCACCCAGTCCGCTCTGAGATGCGTCTACCTGCATAGTTAGTGGTTTATCTACTTCATAGTACTTTAATACTGGAGCTGTGATTAATAAATGTTTTAACTATGTGAACGTGTTTTCTTGTTCATGATCCCAATGCCAAGCAATTTCTTTCAACAAGAGTATTCTGAGAGGCTTTGCGATATCCAATGGGATAAATTTATGAATGTACCCCACCAACCCCCAAAACCTCTGAAAGCTAGGCTTATCAGTGGGGGTGGGCATTTCAGTTATTGCTCTTGTCCTTTCCGGGTTTGGCTTAAGGCCCTCGCATGTTAACAAATGCCCAACATATTTTACTTGGGGCTTGCATAGCATTAATTTGTTTGGGTTTAATTTTAATCCTGCCTGATCTGCTCTTTTCAGTACCGTTTCTAGCCGCTCATTATGCTCTGCCAATGTTGCTGCGTATACCAAAATGTCATCAGCGATGACATCCACCCCTAGGAGACCCTCCAATATCTTTTCCATCTCTTGGATGAAGATATTCCTGGCTGTCTTAATACCAAAAGGCAGCCGCTTAAATCTATACCTCCCCAAGGCGTGTTGAACGTGCATAGTAAAAAGCTTTGTTTGTCATGATTTGTATCTATTTACCATTTCTTTTGCTTGCTCGTCAGTTTGTGTGGACGACTTCTCCTTAATATTCATTGCTTGTATACGACTGACAAGGTTTAGGCTGACACAGGCGTCCTTTCCAAGGATTCCGCAGCCATTGTCGATGACTTGAAATCTTATTGGTTGTCCTTGCATGTCGATGGTGACCTCGCCCCGTGGTCATATTCGCTCGCCTGGATACGTTATCAGGCAGGACGTTGGCTTGTTCAGTTTCATGTTGGGCAGCTTCATAAATTCTATCTCCACAATAATGTTGGCCTCCTAGCCTGTATCTAGTTTGAACTGTACTTGTTTGTTGCACACATTTAGGGTTTCAAACCACAAACCAGGCTGTTCGTGCATGTCCAAAATGGCACCCATGAATAAGTCATCATCCACCCATACGTAATGCACTGCTTCCCCATTGCTGGACAGTTGTCACGTGCATGTGAGTAACCACACCGGTTGCAATTAGCATGTTGAGGGGCCTGCCTCTCCTGACTGCCTCGCGTGTTCCCTCTAACACTGTTCCCGCTGCCTGCAGGTGTTGGTGGGGGAGTAGGTGTCAGGCGGCATGCCCTATACGTGTCACGTCGGTTGACTGCATGCACCTCTGAGTCATGCCCGTCATCAATGCCCCCTGCTAGTTGTTTGTCACTATGTTCACTGAGACTGCATATTTCCAAACATTTCTCTAACTTTAAATTTGACGTTCTTAGCAGTCTATTACGCAAATGGCAGTCTCTTACACCACCACCACATACTAGATGGTCACAGAGCATAGCATCTTCATTGCTGCCGTATTCGCATAACTCAACTTTGTATCTTAATTCATGAATGTACTCTTCTATGTCTTCCCAGCCTTGGTTATAACTGTTAACTTTATACCGCACGATTGTCCTGTTTGACTTACTTTCGCAGTAGTTCTTGAATGCTTCCGTCAATATTCCTATCTTTTTGCGTTCTCCGTTTGCGATGTTCATTGTGTGGAACAGCTTCTGTGCCGGCAACCCGGCAATGTGAAGAAAGGCGCAACATTGCACCTTCTCGGCTTTTGACACTAAGCCGGTTGCACCTGTGAATAGTTCATATGAGTCATGCCATATTCGCCAGTTCAGGGCTAGATTTCCATACAGTTTTAGCGGTGCCGTTGGTTTCAGTCCTTGTAAGGCCATGGTGTTCGGTTTCGAACATCTTACACCATGTAGGAATAGTCAAAGTGACTGCTTGGATGTCTGTATGGCAAGTGTCAGTTTATTGGAATATGATTCACCATGTCACGTTTCCTGTGACCACCGCCGCTGGTACCAGCCTGCGCTTGTATACATATACTAGTACTACTACACAGACCACTGTAAGCACTGGAGCGTCTTACACAGACCACTGTAAGCACTGGAGCATCTTATATGCTAGGTACACACCTACCGTATAGGATTCGCGCACTAAAACTCGCGACTCGACCCGACCCGCTTAAAACTGAAAACGGGCCGATTCATTTTTCGAATCGCGAATCACATCCGTAAGGTAGGCACACACCTACCGTTTTAGCCCTAAAACTGAGTTTTTAGTCGCGAATCGCAATCGGTAGGTGTGCTAGGGGAATGCACACCTACCGACTTTTGGGCAGTTTTAGTTCGTAAACGGTAGGTGGGTGCGGATGAACGGTAGGTGTGTACCTGGCATAGTCAATTTACGAACACCTGCACCTATTATTTAATTAAACTGCCATGGTCGGAAAGCAATTATGAGATTAACAGGTTAGGGAATTGTGGCAGTGGTTGAGACTTTGACCCCTGAGTGTGTGTGTGTATGAGAGGGAGGAGGGAGAATATGACCTTAATTATGGTGCCTAAATGAAATATGAGAGAATTTCTTTTATATATTTATTTTAAGCGTGGAAATTAGCAGTTTTATTACTGAGAATTTATTTTCAAGTTTAAATTTATTTGGAATAGTGAGAGAATGCCGTTCCACCATCCCGAAAAAATTCCCCATGCGTTCCCACAGCACTGCACCACTATACAGTACAACCCCATTAAACCAAGCTCGGTTAAACCAAACGATCGGTTAATCCAAACTTTTTTCGGCGGCCCGGCAAAATACTACCATTTATCATATAAAAAAGGTTATTTAATCCAAAGTCGGTTAATTCAAAGTATCGGTTAATCCAAACAAAATTGTCGGGCCCCAGGTCACTTCCGGTACTGTTAAACCAAACTTTCATGTGGTTGGTTATAATATAAGGGCATCTGAGACTTTTCAGTGTCAGGATACTGTGACTGACTGAGATATCAGGTCATGGTGCTGGCGGCCTGGTCTCCCAGTGGGGCAGCACTATAAGGACGTACACCAACAACAAACAAGCAAATCACCCACTTTCACTCACATCGCGTCATACACTCTCCTTTTTCAGCTGCATCGTTTGCAAACGTTCTTTTTACAGCTACATTACATCCTCTTCGGCGACCTTGACCGAACATCAACAATCAGCCATGCTCCCGTCCTACCGGGTTCTACATCGCCCTCAGTTCTGACAGCAGAGTGGCACTATGGCTAAAGTAACCATATAGAAACAGGACGGATTTTTTTTTTGTTCAAATTTTTATTCCAGTTGAATAACATCTTTTTTCAGCACCGAGGCGCTGGTCTTCCGGCCTTAACAATTATAGTGCATATGAACTATTTATGGATGAGACGATGCGATGGTATGAACAATATAGACAGTAGTAGGTTAAAATGAGGCATTACAAATATAGTGGGGGGGGGGGAGGAGGTGTTTGTGGTTAGGGTGTAGGTGTGTGGTGGGGGTTTAGGTGTGTCTTGGGGCTGTAAGGGGTACCTGGGGTATAGGTGTGTGTGTGGTAGGGGTTTGGGGGTAGGTGTGTGGTGGGGGTTTAGGGATGCTAAAGATTGTGAGGTGCCACTCTGCAAGACACCCCTACACCTCCACCACAAACCACCTACACCCCAACCACACACACCGTCAACCCCCACCACACACACCTACACCCCCACCACATCCCTAATCCCCCACCACACCCATACACCCCACCATACACCAAAATCCTCACCACACCCCTACACCACCACAACACACCCACCACACAAACATACACCCACCCACCATACACACCTACACCCCAACCACATCCACTCACCAAACACCCCTACACCCCCACCACACACCAAAATCCTCACAACACCCATACACCTCCATCACACAAACATACACCCCCACCACATACACCACAACCACACCCACCCCACCATACACACTCACCACACCCCAAAGCATATAGAGCCCGGCATGGTGCGCCATCTGACGAGAGTCATGCAAACTGGAAGGTCCCCATTAGCACTCATGACCTTGCATAACACTCGCATTACTTGGAGACCAGCTAGATAAGCATCGCTTTTCTGGGATCATTTCTGTCTGTAAGGAAGTTGTATGCATTTATTGTATTACCTCAGTTTATTGTAAACATACCCACCTTACAGAGAGTTAAAATAAAAGAATTGAAAAACTGGTCGTGGCGCTTGCTGCTAGTGCTAGTGATGGGTGACCTTCACCTTGTAAAATTCTCCGATTAAGTGTATATTGAATATAGATAGCGAAACATGAAAGAGTACTCCCTTTATAAGGCTCACACTAGGGGAGGTAAACAATGCCCCTTTATACACAATCCTTCCCCTTATCTCACCCAGACACACAGTCACTACATGTTATCTCAGCCCATGATACCCAGGTAGTGGCCAAAGCTGGGTGGGAGGGGGGTGAACCCTTAAAGCAGCCAATCAGAATGTCTATAACACCCACTGTTGCATGTATATAAACTGAATAAAACTAGCATCAGGATCATTATCCATCTACACTTCTGCTGGTGCTGGACTTGAATCGTGTGTTGTGTCATGTGTGTCTCTACTATAGGGTAAGCTCTGATATATAATTCATATGAATAGAAGATATCAAAAGGGGGGAATCAGGATAGTATGCCTTATGCAGGATAGTATGCCTCATGCAGGGTAGTATGCCTTATGCAGGATAGTATGCCTTATGCAGGATAGTATGCCATCTGCAGGATAGTATGCCTTATGCAGGATAGTAGGGCATTCTGGCCGTGTAGAGCAGTATCACTAATAACATGAGTAACCATAAGAAAAGATAACCATAACCCGCGCGTACCACCTAACTGGACCGGCCATAAATAGAACTCAAACGCCCCCATATAGGATATGCGGGGACCCGCAAAATACGGGATTTCATAACGTGACGTCACGACCAGTCCCTTCCCTGCCTGTTACCACTGTCACTGTCAGTGTCACGGTGTCAGTGACTGCTTCCCATGTAGTGCTGCACTGCTAGTAGTGTGCACTTTTCTTTCAGCACGCCTTATCAAAAGGGAAAGCGGATATTGATCCCCCAGGTCGGTGGCTAGTAATCGGAGCATTAAAGTTACATAGTCCAATGGGTTTTGAGTTTCTGTCATTTTCTGAGATAAACATATTAGGCTGATCATTATAATCTACCCTACTTTCATTTGAAGTAACTTTGATTTTAAATAGCTAACTTTTGAGATATTTGAAGTGCAAACAAGCCAAATTAGCTCTGGCAAGGTTGACAAAACTGACACCATAGGTTTACGGAGTAATAGGTTCTATTAAATTGCCTCGGTGTTCCCTTCTATGTGGTGTCAAATGTTTAACAAGTGCACCAGTATTTAAGTTAGATATGTAGAATCAAATTGAGATATTTGTTTTGGTTTTGAAAATTTGATGCTTCATCGGACTATGCAGCTTTAAGCTCGATACCAGAAAACAGGGCAGGTCTACCTCTACCTCAGCTCACCTGCACACAATTGTGGCTGTAGAGAATCAAAGACTCTATAACACTAAGACGGCTCACTCAGCCTGAATTGTGGAACCAAGAGAACAGCCAGCGCACCAGGTTGTAAAAATATACGGATTTTCGGTTAAGAATTATATATTGGCAGAGAGCATTATTATTCTTGGATACTGGAGTGGGACTGATATTATGTAATCTAAAGGTAACTAAAGTCAACAGAAGTCCACTCCCATTGGACATGATACTGAGTGAGGTAAACTATATGTTATCTACTAAGAGTAAAGTTGATGGAAATGTACATGATGCTGAATAGAGTAAACTATCTGTTATATATGATGTTTGGAGTTAATGAAAAGAGTTCCTTTGTAAGAAACAGTACATGATGGTTGAAATGTTCTCTTGGTGTTCATAAAGAATACAAAAGAGGAAAAGAATGATTTTACTATATACAAATCTGTAACTGTTGCAACATCCTGTCCACCCAAGACCACCGACTGACCCACCAGCCTAATTTGCATATGTATAGAGTGCACCACCTGCAGCTGGCTTGAGTGACAGCCCCTAATGGGGTGGTCACCCACCCAGTCTGTGGGGGAGTGTCTCATTGGCTGGCTGGGGAATGTCCGGTCACCTGACTCCCTTGGCCTATCCTGACCCACACACTAGTCTCAGCTAATTAATTATTCATGAGTTTGCTTCAGACACACTGAAGGAGAATTACTCTCATCCTGGCTCTTGAGTGAGACAGACCTACTCTAGAGCAGGACCCCAGACACTCTGTCTGATGCTATCAAAATTCAGCTATTCTAATTGAGTGTACACACAGCCATAGGACTCCTGTCCCATGGGCTGTAGGCACTGTTTGCAGTATACCGGTTAATGAGACAATGAGACATAGTGTGGGCAGTATAGGAGGAGTACAGGTGCTAGGTCACATGTAAGGGGGATGACAGGAGTTGCTGCCAATAAAGCACAACTTATTCACTGTTCATCCTTGTGACTAGTTTTCCTTCCTCTTTCCAGACATGGTTAAATGGATTAGGCTAATTGCATCACAGGTGAAATGAAGGGGGAGAGTTTTGTAATCACATAGGGTTCTCACAGCGGCAGAGACCCGTGTTTTTATAACTGGCGACCACAACGATTGTCTGAAGTTCAGACAGATGACGCAAGAACTCGAGATGAAGAGTGCCGCGATGACGCCCGTGAGGACGCGAGAACTCGGTGAGGCGATGGCGACGACAGACACACCAACGATGGACGGCGAACACCGCGTGGGCGAACACCGCGTGGGCGAACACCGCATGGGCGAACACCGCATGGGCGACCGACAGGTAGGGCTCAGTTTTGTTTTATCACTTGTTTTGGGTGCTGGGGCACCGAGACAGGGTGAGACACTGTGTACCACTGTTCGTTGTAATGAGTGTTCTGTGTGTGAGTGCTGTGAGTGTGTGGACATATGTTATTGGTAAATCAACGTATTTTAATGAAAATTAACGTATTTTAATGGAAATTAACGTATTTTAATTAAAATTAACGTATTTTAATGAAAATTAACGTATTTTAATGTAAGATTAACGTATTTTTATGAAAAGTAACGTATTTTCTGCATACTAGAGCAAGGTAGCTAGTAAATAGGAGTGGCGAGGGGGCTGTAACTAATAGAATATTAGTAGTCGCACTCCTTTGACTAGGCTATAAGGAGGGTACCCAGTCGTAACACGACCCACTGTCTGCATAAACAACCCACAGGGTGTATGTGTGTGTGGGTGTGTGGGTGTGTGTGTGTGTAGGGAGGCCGCGCTCACCAGGCGAGCACCGTGTATAGCAAGCAGGCCGGCAGGGGTCTGTGTGTGTGTGTGTGTGGGTGTGGGAGGTGAGCTGAGAGGCCGCATGCAGCAGCGACGCGCCGGCAGGGCTCAAAGGAGAGTAAGTAGGGGGTGTGTCCAAGTGCCTGTGACCTGAGACGACCCCCAGCAGACAGGAATCTGTCGGGTGTTTTAGAAATTGTCGGGTGTTTGAATTGAGAGGAGTTGTTTTGATACATATTGATAGGATTGTATGACTGTACATTGATATATTTTCATTTGTGGATATAGTGTGGTTGATATATATTATAGTGTAATATATAGCAGAAGATAGAAGGAGGTAGTGTGCCAGGTAACAGTACAGCTATCACAATGGCAGAAGTTGAGCTGACTAGGGGGTTTGAGGACTGGTTTACACTTGGGGTAGCCGCAGGGGAGATACCCACAGATGCAGACCGGCTTGTATATTTGACCAAATATGCAGCAGGGCAGTTGGAAGCCCAGGCCAGGGTGCTCAGGGAAAGCAGAGAGCAGGGGGCTGGACCTAGCCAGGAGCAGGCCAGGGCCGCAGAGGAGAGAGCAGTCAGACAGGAGCACCTAGCATTAAGTAGGGACCTAGTGAAAGTAGAGGAGAGAGCGGTACGAGATCTAAAGGACCAGGGAAGACAGATAGCCACTGTGGATGGGTCGGATCTGGGGGCCCTGAGGACATGGGTAGAGCAGGTAGGCAGGGCAGGTAGAGTGTCAGAGGCAAAGGGAGCAGATGTAGTGAAATTTGCACTTAGTCATTCCAAGGGCAATCTACATGAAGTGATCTACTCAGTATATGAGGATGATGCACAAAGCTCCTGGGAGGCGGTCCGGGAACGTCTGGTTGGGCTGTTCTTAACAGCCAGGGAGGCCACTGCACTAATAGACATAGTATTCTCACTCAAACAGGAGAAAGGGGAGCTAATGTCGGCATACTGTATGCGATACAGTACAGCAGTGCAGAGGGCATGGCCAGAGAAAGGGCTACTCAGGCTGGGGGCAGTTCAGGGCATGGTGATTAAAAAGTTTGAAGATTCATTGATTGAGCCAGTGGTCAGGCTGAATGTACGCCTGGCCAGGGCAGTGAGTTTAGAAACAGCCATGTCAGTAGCCAGGGAGAACGAAGAAGGACTGGCCGGTCCAGGGGGAAGGATGACTGGGGCCCATAGGATGGAGGAACCCATGGAAGTTGGAGCCATGGAGACTCACACCAGGGCAGATGCTGGGGCAGATAGTGCTGCATTTAAAATGCTTCAGGGGGAGATAAAAGCCTCCGGAAATTGGTGGCAGAGCGCACTGAGCGGCCAGTACAGGCTGCCCAGTTGGCAATTGCACTGGCACCACCATCTACAGTAGTGGTGCAGACTGCACCAACACTGCCCACAAATAATCCTGTAAATGGAGGTGAGAGAAGGAGGGCGCCACGTCGAGGAGTGGGGCGCGCCCCTCGACAGGGTTTCCAGGGTCATGGGAGAGATACGGGCAGGTGTAGTCATTGTGCACATGACTACCACCGTGATTATGTGGCTACCCATGAGAAGGTGCAGGCAAGTGTGGCTGACTGTAACAGTGAAATCAGGTCCTGTGCAGTAGAAAAAATAGGTGAGGCAGCAGATCGAAGACCATGTATCAAGATGAAATTTGGCGGAATTTCATATTCAGGTCTAATTGATACTGGTGCCAGTAAAAGTATGATAAAGAATAAAGTATACAATGCTCTTAAATTGAGAGGTTATGCCAGAGGTAAGCTCAGGCAGGGATTGAAGCTTCACTCACTTTCAGGACATGTGATTCCTACAAGGGGAGTGGGGAAGGTCACTCTGGGGGGAGTTGAGTGTGAATTTTGTGTAGTAGAAGAATTGCAGCATGATATCCTGATAGGGACCGATGTCCTGCAGCGGTGTGATGCCGTACTGTCCTACAAGGATATGAGTATTATCCTGAATTGGAAGGAGCACAGGTGGTTGGGTAGAGAGGCTACATGTGCTAGTATGGCAGGGGTAGTCTACTATATTTCACCAGCTTATTTGCAGTTGGACAGACATCCAAATAATACAGCCAGAGCAATTAACAGGGCAGTGATTACTGTGGTGGGCCCTGAAAATAGAAAAAGGGTAGTGAATAGAGACCAAGTCAAGTTGGCAGATGGGGAAATGGAATGGGATTTGATTAATTCCAGGTTGACCAGAGCCCAAAGAAAGAAGCAAAGATTGCACAAAAAAGTCAGGAATGAAGTAGAAAGACTAAGAGCCCTAGATGAAGGGCACAGCACAGGTGGGGAGCCATTGGGTGGGAATGGGAATTGTCAATTGCCAGAGAGGCAATTCCAAGGACAATCCCCACACCTGATGGGTTCTCATAGGGCAGGTGGGGGGGCAGGTGCACCCAGCACTCATGGCATGATGATGAGGGGGCGGCAGAAGCACCCCCCACCAGTGGTGAGATGGGCAGCATTCCCACGGGCAGAGCCCCCACCCACAATGCAGGGTGATGATGAAACTAATGAGAGTCAGGGTGATAGAGGCCGAGGTGGTGATAGAGGTAATGAGGGACAGAATTGCACTGATGGGAGAACAGGTTATAGAGGTAGTAAACCAAATGAGAATACTGATGAGATGCAGGGTGATAGAAGTGATACCGGAACTGGGAATGGAGGTGGTATGAATGTGAGTGGAAGTGAAGGGCGGACTAATGGGGCAGCTAATGGTACTTGTGTGTCTCGCTCGTGTTTTGTTCCCAGGCTTCCTAAACAGGTGGTGATGCATGCTGGTCCTGGCCTTGAGGTGCCCAGCAACCCGGAACGCAACCCGGAACGCAACCCGGTGATGGAGGTCGACCCACGACGCGGGTGCAGGCGAGGGGGCGGGGCGTTGGACAATGCCATACCCACCCTCCCCCCGTGCCGCGCGCCCTCCCCCCGCACGGCGGGCAATGACGTAACCGGCGAGACGGCGGAGGAGGTAAGAGAAATAAGGCGGGATGCCGCCGAGGCGGCCAGCCACCCTGCACCCACCCAGCACGCACCCACCCACCACTCACCCAACCACTATACACCCACCCCCTGCACGCTGGGCTCGGACACAGCGACCAGTGGTGCATATCGCCTGGGGACTCCACCTGTCGGGACTCCATCTGCCGGGACTCCATCTGCCGGGACTCCACCTGTCGGGACTCCATCTGTCAGGACATCGCCTGATACGACGGCGGAGCTGGGCATTCGGCGGGCTGCCACTGGGGCGATTAAACGCCCACCCCCACCCCCACTCAGCCCAGAGAGTTATAACACCCGAGTGTTGCGTTCTCACACCCGAGAAAAGACTAGGGTGCTTGAAACAATCCCAGATCCACAGGAGCAGCACATCGCAAAGCGCGCCTGTATAGCGTGTGTGGAGGTGTTCTGTGCAGGTTGGAGGACAGAGCAGTAGTCTGGAGGTATGGTGGAGCAATCATATAAATATATGTGGATGAATAAGTAATTTTTTTTTTTGATTATCAACAGCACTTAATCTTGGAACTTTGAGATTTTTGTTTGCTTTGGCAGTGTGTCGCTGTATCCGTAGGTACGCAATAACGAACAGGGGAGGATTGCCATAGACCGTGTGTACAGCCCTACATTCACAGACAGGTGTGACTTCACAACACCAGGTGAGCGCTTACACACACATGTGGGTGTGACAGACATTTACATGAACATTGTGTTGACCACAACACTACATAAACATTGTATGAGCGTTGCACACTGGTGGGCTGTACACGAACATTGTGTGGTCCCCTGTCCCGACACTGGCCAAAAATAGTTGAAATAATTTTTTTTGGTGAAACCTGTAGTGTTTGCTGGACGAGAACCACCGTTAGGCCGACGGCCTTGGGCGTATACGGTAAGACACAGCACGAACATTGTGTAATTTTCCCTCCAACTAGGACGTGTGGGCGACGGAGTTGGGTGTTTTATCGTATACAGGTCGCCCGGTGCCTGTGGGGTGCCTTGGACGAAAAACCCCAACCCACCTCAACGGAGAAAAGGGCACGAACATTGTGTGGTTTCAGTCCGGTGCGGGGCGGGATTTCAAATTTTTCGTTATTTATGACCTGAGGTGTGGCTGGGACCTGAAACCCCATAACACTGCCTACAGGCCATAAGGAGGACATGGCGCCGACATCGGGAAGCCTCCAAGTTAGCCAGAGGAAATTGGGAAAATTTCTTGATAATTGCCACTGGAGGGCATAATTTCCACAAACATTTGGTGCTGATATAATAGATTTACACGAACATTGTGTGGAGGTCAGTGCTAAGTGGGAAGGATTCTCCCCACTCTCACCCGCTAATAGGTCAAAACCACAGACATTGGTGTAAATGCTGCTAAAGACAGTGAATTAGTACAGCAACAGTGACCAGTATAGTAGCAGGGGGGTGGTGAGTGGTAAGGGAGTTAAGTGGCTGACCTCAGGGGCGGTGAGGCGCGTCCATATATACGCTGCACGACGACTTGATATGAACCACCCGGTGTAGCGCAGATAAATGCACTGGGACAGTGAGTGTGCAGTAAATCGTGGACCGAGCGACGCCGGTGTAGCCCCGATAAAAGTATCGAGACGACGTGGGTGCGATAAATCGTGGACCGAGCGACGCCAGTGTAGCACAGATAAAAGTACCGAGACGGTGAGTGTGCAGTAAATCGTGGACCGAGCGACGCCGGTGTAGCCCCGATAAAAGTACCGAGAAGACGTGGGTGCGATAAGGAAGTGGACCGAGCGACGCCGGTGTAGCACAGATAAAAGTACCGAGACGGTGAGTGTGCGATAAGGAAGTGGACCGAGCGACGCCGGTGTAGCAAGGATCGAAGCACAGGGACGGACGGTGAGCGGACATCGCCCGGTGTGGCACGAATTGACACGCCAGGATCGAACCGTTACCCATTGTCGATCAGCAGCAACCGAGAATATTTTGAACAATATTGAAGTTGGAGAAGATTCACGTCGGACTTGAACCCGCGAGCGGTGTGGGAGAGCACCGCCGACCGTCAGTGCCGAGTGAGATTATTTTGAACAATATTGGTAAAGAAGCAGTGAGAGACACTTGTCCTGAAGACCAAGGCGTGTTCTTAAGACTACAAATTTTTTTAAATTATTTTTGTTTTTATTAGCTTCGGGAACCTCCGGGGTGCAACGAGATTGCAGTCAGGAGTTGTCCAGTTGATTGCGGCAGTGTGGGGGTGTTCGATATATACCATCAGGGTTCGTTGGGTATAGCGGTCAGGACTGATATCAGGATCTGTCCGGTTTCACTGTTAATATAGTGCTGCGGGACATGATCTCCTCGAGGGATATCACCCCAAGGACTGCAAATATATACCTCAGTCGTTCTGACCATGTGGTCTCTGTACTGGCACGTGGGCGTCATCTTGTGCTGCCCACCTCTGGTCGGCAGCACCGACCTATTTAAAGATGATGGCGTCCTAGTACGTAGCCAAGGAGAAGTGAGGACGGTGTCTGCTGTGTGGCAGCTGGTGGTGCTGATCACGCCACCTAGCCGGCCGCTGGTGGATCACTGGGTCTCGCAAGTACGGGGCTATATGGGGAAGCTGACTGCGAACCGATGGTCGGTGAATATTCATCATTGGAACATGAAGCTCGGAGTCCTGCAGGCCAGAGTAAAACATGACCCTGTAGATTTCCTACAGTTGGTAACTAAACGGATTAAACGGGGACTGGTTAATGCGATAGGGGAGGCAGCGTTGTGGTTGTTCGGTACGGTAAGCCAAGCACAACTGAAAAGGGTGCAACTGGCTATTTCTGCCCACAGACTACAGACGCAGGCCCTGAGGCATAACCATTTGCACATGATTTCCATGATGAATAGAACACGAAGTATCCAGCTGCAATTAGCGAAGCATGTTTCTGTAGTCGAATCAATGATAGCCTTGGTGAGGGACGAAGCGAAGAACATGACGGCAGACTCCAATGATTTAGTGTTGCTGCAACGAGTGAGGCTGGCGGTAGAGGAGCTGGAGAGCGTAGTGGGCAATTATGTGACGAAGCAGGCCCTGTACCACCGCATGGTGATCCAGCTGGAGCGCGGCATGTTAACAGAGACATTACTGAGGCCAGCGCAGCTGACACTGGTGAGGGAGGCGGCGAGGGAGATAGGCTTTCGCGGACTCGATCTGCACTGGTACTATCGCAATACAAGGATAGAGGCCGTGTGGGGTCCGGACGCGTCGATCGCCTTCCGCATGGGACTGCAGATGGTTGGCCCGGAGAGGTATTCGGCATACCACTTAACATACCTGCCAGTGGTGCTGGACAACGAACACTTGAGGACCGTGGTGGGGAAGGCCAGGATCGCGGTGAGCACAGGACTGAAAGCGAGCTTCTATCCAGAAGCTTGCATGGGCAAGCGGCCCATGGTGTGCTATCCCGCCATGGAGATGACCTACCAGACCTGCGAAGTGGCGCTGGTGACGGGGACGAAACCGGAGGACTGCGAGCTGCGGATCACGAAGATCCAAAAGACTGTGTCGGCCACCGTAGTGGCACCTGTAGAGGGCATGGGTGACGTATGCGTTGCACCCCACGGGCCGTACGTTGACGTAACGGTTCATTGTGCGGGAATGCCGCAAAACGAGCAGAGGGTCACCGGCCCGGCATTGCTGCAAGTGCCGGAGGCGTGCTTGGTGGAGGGCAGAGGTTGGCTTCTGCGAACATTGACAGTGAAACATGAGACCGTGAACATACGACGGATGCCGCCAAGGCTGGATCTACCGGCCTTGAATGTCTCATGGCCTCCCGTCCTCCACCGAGTAATGAGAGAGCAGCTCAAGCGGCTGCCCGAGTTACAAGTCCCCCTGATGTTGATGGACGGTCTGGTACAGGTGCCGGACGATTATGTCCGTGTTGAACATTTTAGTATACTGTGGTATTGTTTGTTGGCAGCAGCTGGTATAGTAGTGTTGTGTGGTGCCGTGTATTGTCATTACAGATGCCAAGCTCGTTGTAAAGGATGCAGATGCTCAAGAACGGGGAAAGATATAGTGACGAGGTGCAGGGAGGGGGTGGTCGATGAGTCCGAGGAACTACCCGCCCCTTCCCCATTGATGATCCAGAGGGATCCGGTTGCACGGTATAGGGCGCAGGGCGCAGTGTTGGAGCTGGGTACGCTCCCGTATGGAGGGCAGTAAAGGTTACCAACAAGTGTGTACAGTACCGGTGCACCGGAACCATAAAGTTTGGGGACGGGCGGGGACGCTGTATAACTTGGGTGGTTATTGACAGGTTTTTCCAAGCTGTTTTTGTAAAGGGTAATATGTATTACGCAGGTGTATGCACTCTCGTGCGTCAGAACCAAATTGAGGGGGATGAGCAGGGACGTTGTATAAATGTCAAGACAGACGGAGTTGCTCATTCCGACATAATTAACGGGTCGAAAGTGACCGAGTTGTATGGTAAATGGAGTGAGAGTTGCTCGGAACCGCTGGAGCTTGCCATCAAAGGATTTCCAGTCACCTACTCCCTAACCCTTCCCAAGCCTTTCGGTCGGGCGACGGATAGCTAACCGATTTCCTGGTAGTTGCTTGGGGTAATTGGGAATAACGGGAAATTAGGCTCCCCGCCCAACCCACAATGAACAAGTAAGGGGGGGACGATTTAATTAAATATTATACGCCTCTCTGATTCCTGCTGGTAAGATACAAGTATAGGGGGGGGAAGCTAATTATAGCAATTGGTCTTTCCTCGGTTTCCTGCTTGCAATAAACCCACAGTCGCGAAGTAAGGGGGGGAGGATTTAATGTAACATTATGCGCCTCTCTGATTCCTGCTTGCATAAATCTGGCGTGGTATAGCCATGGGAAGGTCCTAGCGGCCACCTGACCCATCAGGCACAGGTTGAGCCATAGACGAGTTCGCGCCTCGGGCTGCTCCCATGATCGAACCGGACGACGCTGTCCGACAGGGACGAGTCCGCGTGTACGACAATAAGAGATAAGAGAGAAAGACGACCTAGGGTAGGACGGACGGTGCGGTGACGCGCTGTGTGCGCACCGCCTCGCTCCATGTACAAGTACTCGTAGGTTAGTGTGCGGCAGGGACGGGGTCCCAGCACCAGTCAGAATTTGTGGAAACCAGGGAGGTGGTTGTTAGATAAGGGAGAAAAGACGACCTAGGGTAGGACGGACGGTGCGGTGACGCGATGCGTGCCCACCGATTCCCTCCAATTACATGTACTCATGGGTTAGTGTGCAACAGGGACGTGATCCAAGCACCAGTCAGATTTTTTTTGGGTTGTGTGTTAAAACCAAGGATGTGGTTGTTAGAGAGGGGAGAAAAGACGACCTAGGGTAGGACGGACGGTGCGGGGACGCGAGGCGTGTCCACCGATTCCCTCCATTTACATGTACTCGTGGGTTAGTGTGCGACAGGGACGTAATCCGAGCACCAGTCGGATGTTGTTTATGTAAGAATCCAAGGGGGTTTCTGGATAAATACAATAAGAGCAGGCGCTGATCGCGGTGCACATATTGCCACGATTGGGGCCCGGATCCGTTAGTCGCATCCGTACGTCCAATCGGTGGTATGCGGTGCTGGACAGGCTGCGGACAGGAGTGGGCTCACGATGATGTGCACACCACGGGTGTGGGCATCGGCGGCGGGTGCCGCGTTTGAGTGATTCGGGGCAGTTGATTGATTCGAGTCAGCTGATTGACTCGGGTCGGTTGATTGACCTTCGGGTCCTGAATTGACGGGGTCAATAAGTAGGAGGGTCGATGGACCAGTGAGGGAAGAAAAATGATTGAGTTCATTTGAGGGATTCTAGGCGGTTGATTGATTCGGGTCATCTGATTGATCCGGGTCATTTGATTGAGCTGGGATCGATGATCGACGGGATCAGTAAGTTAGGAGGGTCAATGGACCATGGAGGGAAGAAAAATGATTGAGTTCATTTGAGGGATTCTAGGCGGTTGATTGATTCGGGTCATCTGATTGATCCGGGCCATTTGATTGAGCTGGGGTCGATGATCGACGGGATCAATAGATTAGGAAGGTCACGGGACCATTAAGGGAGGAACGAATTAAATGCAGGTGAGGATTCAAGTCAGTTGATTGATGCGAGTCATCTGGTTCATTCGGGCCATTCAAGTGATGGAGGATCGAGGGACCAAGCGGTCGATGATTGGGGGAAGCAATCATGGCGGAGAAAGTTGATTTGATTATCTTGTGTGGTAATCGGCATTGGTTGATTGGATCAATCACTGCTGGAAATATTTGACCTGATTGTCTTAGACAAGATCTGACCCGTCATGGTTCCCTGCTGGTGTCATTATTCTGTCCTGCTTACCCTATTTTTAAAACTAATTTTTATATTTTTTTATCATGAGTTTTAAAGGGGGCATGGGCGCGCAAGAGAATTGGCTGACACAGCCTGGGCAATGACGGGAGGATAAAAAGACATCTGGTTAAATATAAAAGCAATATTAATTAAGGGGGGAGTAGTACTAGTGTAGATAGGTAGCAAGCTAGCCGGGTCAAAGCCACCGTCTACTTTGGGACCACCACTCTAACTGTAGATTTTGGGGCTGTTCTTGTCTAAAAACAATTAGTGTAAACAAGTAGATAGGAATGGTCCTCAAGGTGGTGGAGAACTGGAAAAAGACAGAAAACTTGAAAGAAAAACTTAACAGTGACTAAGGGAGGAGTAGCCAATACAGTGGAGAATCTACCTAAGTAAAATGCAAAAATCTATTGACCTCTCATAATGGGTACAGAGTACAAGGGCTAGTGACCTCATAATTGGTACAGAGTACAAGGGCTAGTGACCTCATAATTGGTACAGAGTACAAGGGCTAGTGACCTCATAATTGGTACAGAGTACAAGGGCTAGTGACCTCTCATAATTGGTACAGAGTACAGGGGCTAGTGACCTCTCATAATTGGTACAGAGTACAGGGGCTAGTGACCTCTCATAATTGGTACAGAGTACAGGGGCTAGTGACCTCTCATAATTGGTACAGAGTACAGGGGCTAGTGACCTCTCATAATTGGTACAGAGTACAAGGTCTATTGACAACTCATAATTGCTCCACTGTATGGCACTCGCTCTGGCTTAAAACCGAAAACGACGTAATGTTTAAGGGCTTCCATTTTCCTTGGCCGTTATGCACAAGTAGAAATGGAAGAGGGACGTTGTAAAAATATACGGATTTTCGGTTAAGAATTATATATTGGCAGAGAGCATTATTATTCTTGGATACTGGAGTGGGACTGATATTATGTAATCTAAAGGTAACTAAAGTCAACAGAAGTCCACTCCCATTGTACATGATACTGAGTGAGGTAAACTATGTGTTATCTACTAAGAGTAGAGTTGATGGAAATGTACATGATGCTGAATAGAGTAAACTATCTGTTATATATGATGTTTGGAGTTAATGAAAAGAGTTCCTTTGTAAGAAACAGTACATGATGGTTGAAATGTTCTCTTGGTGTTCATAAAGAATACAAAAGAGGAAAAGAATGATTTTACTATATACAAATCTGTAACTGTTGCAACATCCTGTCCACCCAAGACCACCGACTGACCCACCAGCCTAATTTGCATATGTATAGAGTGCACCACCTGCAGCTGGCTTGAGTGACAGCCCCTAATGGGGTGGTCACCCACCCAGTCTGTGGGGGAGTGTCTCATTGGCTGGCTGGGGAATGTCCGGTCACCTGACTCCCTTGGCCTATCCTGACCCACACACTAGTCTCAGCTAATTAATTATTCATGAGTTTGCTTCAGACACACTGAAGGAGAATCACTCTCATCCTGGCTCTTGAGTGAGACAGACCTACTCTAGAGCAGGACCCCAGACACTCTGTCTGATGCTATCAAAATTCAGCTATTCTAATTGAGTGTACACACAGCCATAGGACTCCTGTCCCATGGGCTGTAGGCACTGTTTGCAGTATACCGGTTAATGAGACAATGAGACATAGTGTGGGCAGTATAGGAGGAGTACAGGTGCTAGGTCACATGTAAGGGGGATGACAGGAGTTGCTGCCAATAAAGCACAACTTATTCACTGTTCATCCTTGTGACTAGTTTTCCTTCCTCTTTCCAGACATGGTTAAATTGATTAGGCTAATTGCATCACAGGTGAAATGAAGGGGGAGAGTTTTGTAATCACATAGGGTGCTCACAGTGGCAGAGACCCGTGTTTTTATAATTTGGTCATTCTGACATATTTCTATAGCCTACTCTTTCCGATAAGCAGCAAGGTTTTTTTTATATGCACTTTCCAACGCACTGTCACAAGTCGGTACTCGCCCTGATATTACCATAGATGTTGCTAGGACGTGAAACCCTAACAACCAACCAACCAAGCATTGCATGATGATGCACATCGGAAGATATATGACGTATGAGACAGGTGTTGCCAGGACGTAAAACTCCAACAACCATCCATATAACACATAGCGTGATGTAGATAAAGGATTCACCCGGTACTCACAGTACACGGGTGAAGACCAGCCTTATATAAAAATGGTTGAAAAATCGGGTTAATGAAATGAGTCTTTATGAGAGCCAAAATTCACAATCTAAGAAGCAACATTTATTCTTTGTATATGTCCGCTACCTTTGAGTTGAAAAATATCATAAAACATCTGGTTTAATAAGATTTAAAAGTGAAATCGACAGCGTTCTATGGCCACCATCTTGTCTTTTTGCATTCTCGCCCATTTCACCAACTCTGTGCCTATATGGGTAGCCATTCGATACTGGAGCCACAGTTTCTAGTTCATGTTCCATACTAAACCTATTTTTGCTCGTATTTACAGTACATTGTCCTTCACCCGTGTACTACAAGTTCCGGGTGAATCTTTTATCTAAGCGTGATGCAGGATGCAACTTCAATAACAATCTGTCATTGCTGTCTGTAACACTCGAACAGTGCAGTCCATGTCTTAGACAGTGAGCAACAGCTGTTCACTCTAACTTTACTTACCGAGTTCACAGTGTAGATACGGTTGGCTGGTGGAGATTCACGTCCTGGCAACATCTAAGATCATATCAGGGCGGGACTGTAGATACGTGTGGCGCGTCCCTGCTCTAGTCTATGGAATGAACTGGTCGCAAGGCAATCACTTAGCTATCACCAGTCTTCACTCGCTGCGGTTTGGTTTGGTTGTTGGAGTTTTACGTCTTAGCAACATCACAGTGCGCACTCATGGCGACTTTATAAAATGTTGTTTTATTTAACGACGGCTCTAGATCACATTGCTTCTTATCATCTGCTATTGGATGTCAACGGCGACTATATAGTGCTGCCTCACTGGGAGACCAGGCCCCCCTAGCACCATGACCTGATATCCTCCTCAGTCACATTATCCCGACACTGATCCAACCAGTCCTTGTCCTATCCTAGTAAGGACGAGTACCCGGCTAAGAAGCGACACATATACATTTTTAAGTCATTGGTTTGACTTGACCAGGGTTCGAACCTGTGGGTTCAAATCCTACGATCTACCCAAGCTTGAGACGGACGCTCAGCTCACTCGGCCATCCCGTCTGGTTCACTCAGTACGTCTGACACATTTTCTACTTGGGGTTGGGAAGGGAATAGGATAAAATGGTGGTGGGGGGGGGGGGGCGCTAGGGGTCACTGACCTGACCCCTTTGCTGTCATGCCTAGAGGCTCTGTCACACCTTGCCGGATCGAGAAAACGGAAAGAAACCGAACAAGGTATGTTGATATCCGGCAAAGTCCGGTTTGTGTCCGTTGTATATCCGTTGTATATCCGTTGTATATCCGTTGCATATCCATTCATATTCGTTGATATCTGGCCCGATCCGTTACAAGTTTTGAGGATGCACAAAACTTGTAACGGATTGCACCAGACTGACATATGCAGTTATTGTCCTTTACCGTCCATTCCCCGTCCATTCCCCGTCCATTCCCCGTCCATTCCCCGTCTGTTACCCGTCCATTCCCCGTCCGTTCCCCGTCCATTCCCCGTCCATTCCCCGTCTGTTACCCGTCCATTCCCCGTCCGTTCCCCGTCCGTTCCCCGTCCATTCCCCGTCTGTTACCCGTCCATTCCCCGTCCGTTCCCCGTCCATTCCCCGTCCGTTCCCCGTCCGTTCCCCGTCCGTTCCCCGTCCATTCCCCGTCCATTCCCCGTCCATTCCCCGTCCATTACCCGTCCATTCCCCGTCTGTTACCCTCCGTTCCCGTCCGTTCCCGTCCGTTCCCCGTCTGTTACCCGTCCATTCCCCGTCCATTCCCCGTCCATTCCCCGTCCATTCCCCGTCCATTCCCCGTCCATTCCCCGTCTGTTACCCGTCCATTATCCGTCCATTCCCGTCCGTTCCCGTCCGTTCCAGTCCGTTCCCGTCCGTTCCCGTCCATTACATATCCATTCCACGTCCGTTGCCGTTCGTTATAATATTTCTTTTGTATACTGAATTGTCCCTTGATCGTTACATACGTTATTAACCGTTACAGTCCGTTAACATATGTTACCCGTCTGCTACCATCTGTTATCCGTCCGTTACCATCTGTTATCCGTCCGTTACCATCTGTTACCCATCCGTTATCATCTGTTACCCATCCGTTATCATCTGTTACCCGTCTGTTACCATCTGTTACCTGCCCGTTACCATCTGTTACCCATCCGTTATCATCTGTTACCCATCCGTTACCATCTGTTACCCATCCGTTACCATCTGTTA
This sequence comes from Branchipolynoe longqiensis, assembly GCA_030323885.1. Lineage (NCBI taxonomy): Eukaryota > Metazoa > Annelida > Polychaeta > Phyllodocida > Polynoidae > Branchipolynoe > Branchipolynoe longqiensis. Next base: position 73,278,789 of record CM059193.1, read on the forward strand.
CCCGTCCGTTACCATCTGTTACCCATCCGTTACCATCTGTTACCCGCCCGTTACCATATGTTACCCGTCCGTTACCATATGTTACCCGTCCGTTACCATATGTTACCCGTCCGTTACCATATGTTACCCATCCGTTACCATATGTTACCCGTCCGTTACCATCTGTTACCCGTCCGTTACCATATGTTACCCATCCGTTACCATCTGTTACCCGTCCGGTACCATCTGTTACCCGTCCGTTACCATCTGTTACCCATCCGTTACCATATGTTACCCATCCATTACCATCTGTTACCCATCCATTACCATCTGTTACCCATCCGTTACCATATGTTACCCATCCATTACCATCTGATACCCGTCCGTTACCATCTGTTATCCGTCCGTTACCATATGTTACCCATCCGTTACCATATGTTACCCGTCCGTTACCATATGTTACCCGTCTGTTACCATATGTTACCCGTCCGTTACCATCTGTTACCCATCTGTTATCATCTGTTACCCATCTGTTACCATCTGTTACCCATCCGTTATCATCTATTACCCGTCCATTACCATATGTTACCCATCCGTTCTCATCTGTTACCCATCCGTTACCATCTGTTACCCATCTGTTACCATCTGATACCCGTCCATTACCATCTGTTATCCGTCCGTTACCATATGTTACCCGTCCGTTACCATATGTTACCCGTCCGTTACCATCTGTTACCCATCTGTCTGTTACCCGTCCGGTACCCTCCGTTACAGAATCACACCATACTAGAGTATTTTTGTCCGGCTCTATCCGTTTCCTCAATCCGGCGAGGTGTGACAGGGACTTTGCTGAGTGTAGGCCTACTTCGTTCTCTATATCGCCTTCATGTGATCGTAGGTACCACTAGGACGTAAATCCCCATAATAAACAAATCAATAGTCCGCTATGTTACGCATGTAAAGTCCTCAGCCGGAATCTGTGGGTTGTGTAGGCAGGCTATAATGAAATCAATACAGGCAAGAAGAGAAAGGAAGAGTATAAAGAATGAAAGTAGAGTGAGAGCTTGTACCCTCAGGTTTATTATTATATAGTGGTACTTGGACCTGGTATGGCTTACCACCTGACCATAATCTCCAATGAGCAACAAGCATTTATAGTTCCACCAATGAACAGTAAGCATTCTTGTGTCACCATGGCTACCGTGATCTGCCCACCATCACCATGTGGTGTGGCTGCTTGGCCACCACCTGCCTGAGCTGTGTGTGTGGTGATCCGTGACTAACAGTTGGGGGGGGGGAGGGGGTAGTGAGTAGAGCTCCAAAGGCCCATTACACACTATCACTAGTGCCTCCTTCACACTATCTAAAGTAAAGGATCACCAGCAACTACATAAATAAATTCATGCACCTGGCACTATATACCATTTACCTTAACAGACCATTTGTATTCCATTATAGACCATCTGCATTCCCCACCAATGCGTTTTATCGGAATATGTTACACGCAGTTCGTGTAAATAGCCATAGGTAAATTAAATCACCAATTTCCCCTCGATAATAGACCAGCACATTTTGATTTTAGTCACATGCGCTTAATCGTCTTTTTGTTCACAACCAGAAGGGATGGCCAATGAGTTGAGCGTCCGTTTCCCGTTTCGCTAGATCGTGGGATTCGAACCCGCAGGTTCTGAACCCTGGTCAAGTTAAACCAATGACGTAAAAATTGATACTTGTTCCTTCCTAGCCAGGCACTCAGCATTATTAGGGTAGGTAGGACAAGGACTGGTTGGCTCAGTGTCAGGATAATGTGACTCAGCAGGATATCAAGGCATGATGCTGGCGGCCATGGTTTCCCAGTGGGGAAGAACAATTAATTCGCCATGAGTGCGCCCTGTCACAAGTCGGTACCCGTCCAGGTACCCAGCTAACAATTACATGTCATAGTGACGTGATAATCACATTATAGAATGTCAGAATAATGCTATTAAAAAAGTTTTATAAACGTTATTTTGTATGGAGTAACACACGTTATATAACGTTATTCTATGACGTCCTAAAGACGTTTTTTAACGTCATTATGACGTCCCTCCTTCCCCATACCCCTGCCTCCCCCTCCCCCTCCCTAATCCCTCCCTACACCTCCCTTGGCCTCCCCTCCCCCATCCTGTCCCTCCCACACCCTGTCCCTCCCTCCCCCTCACCTCCCTCCACCCTCCCTCCCACCTCCCTCCCACGGCCCTCTCCCCTCCCCCCACCCATCCCTCCCCCTCCCCCCTCCTTCCCCTCCCTCCCTCCCCTCCCTCCCCCCTTCCCTTCCCATCCCTTCCCCTCCCACCCCTTCCCCTCCCTCCCCCGCCTCCCCATCCCCCCCTCCCCCCTCCCTCCCTTCCCCTCCCCTCCCCCCCTCTCCCTTCCCTCCCTCCCTTCCTCCCCCCCTCCTTCCCCTTCCCCCCCCCCCCTCCCCCTCCCTTCCCTTCGCCCCCCTTCCTCTCCCTCCCCATCCTTCCCTCCCTTGTCATGAGTGCCCACTAACAAGTTGATACCAATCCTGATACCCATTCTGATATGACCTTAGATGTTGCCAGGACGTAAAATTCCAACAACCAACCAGCAACCTTCCAAAGTCTGTCAGGGAGACAGCTAGATAAAACAGGCACCCCTATCCAGAACCGTGGTGAAGAATGACATCTGAGTTTAAATCCGAGCAAAACTGCCCTAGCTACGAATCAACTAAGCAAGCTTTCGATATCATAGTTCCAGTGTGTAGTGTTTATCTATATTGGCATAGCATTACTGAACAAGCAGAGAATGCAAAAAACAAACCCCACAAGATGACAGCCATTGGATTGTCTTTTAATCTGTATATGATTTCATATGTCTTCATTTCAAAATTTGACAAAAATATTTAGCAGATTACATTGTAAAATAATATTTTTATTTCCATAGCCCAGCGTTCTGACACCCTTTCTAATATTTGTTGTTGTTAGCAGCCCTACCACAGATATAGTGCTGTATGAGTAACATAGGGGGCAGGGTGGGAGTAACATAGGGGGCAGGGTCACGTGTAGATAAAAGATTCACCTGGTACTTATAGTACATGGGTGAATCAGTCGAAAAATTGGGCTAATGAAATGAGTCTTTATGAGAGCCTAACTTCACAATCTAAGAAGCAACATTTATTCTTTGTATATGTCTTCATGTTTACCCGCTACTTTTGAGTTGGAAAATATAATAAAACATATACTTTAATGCAATTTAAAAATGAAATCGACGGCGTTCTCTGGCCAACATCTTGTCTTTTTGCATTCTCTCCCATTTCACCAACTCTGTGCTGATATAAGTAACCATTTGACACTGGTGCCAGGCATTCTACTTCTTGTTCCATACTAAAGCTATTTTCGCCTGTATTTAGACTACGTTGTCCTTCACCTGTGTACTGGAAGTACGGGGTGAATCTTTTATCTAGGTCACGTGGGGATGAAGGGAGGAGTAGTAGTAGAAGGAAGGAGGCATAATACATACTACACAACAGTGTCGCCGTCTGGTGTGAACGAGTGGCAACAGTGCAGCTGAGAACCGCTTTTCTCTTGCATACCACGCAATAGTGGTGCCCTCTAGTGTGAAGGAGTGGCAACATTGTAGCTGAGCACAGCTTGTCTGTTGCATACCACGCAATAGTCTCGCCCTCTATTGTGAAGAAGTGGCATTGATGCCGCTGAGAACAGCTTGTCTGTCTGGGTGTATTCGATTAATCAACTCAGGTCACCCGAGCCACTTTTTGGTGCATGCACACATCCTACAGACTCGGGTTGAATAAACGAAAACCCTTCTCCACGCTCGGGGTGGAAAAAAAGGGTGCTTAATCCAAATTTCTTTATTTTAAATAACCGATATAACTACAGCAAAATAGGATTTAAAGTATTTTATGATTGCATATTTAGTTATATTTCCATTTCATTAATCTGGGTTATTACCAAAAAAAAAACATGTAGGGCTGGTACTGGTGGCTGTTATCCTACAGGATGCTACCAGCGCAAATGTGACGTCATTGTTCCTAACCACCCCCAGCCAAGAGGTGGGTGACTGGGGTCAGGACTTTTCGCACACAGCACTTGTTTCTGTCAAGTTCACTCACGGTGTTCGATTTGAAATTATAGCAACTCGGGTGACCCGAATCACCCGGGTCGTGTTAATCGAAGCCGGCCTCTGGGTCAACTGGTAAGTTGAAGTCCTGTCACTAACAAATTACCGTCAGTATTCGTACACCACGCATACAAGTTTTGTCTATTGCAGCAGAAAGAGAGAGAGAGAGTGAGAGTGAGAGTGAGTGGGAAAGAGAGAGAGTGTGGGAAGGAGAGAGTGAGCGCCTTCTATAAGTGGTTAGAATGCTTCGCGGGGACCGACAGGAATGAACCGAAGAGTGTCTGGCAGTGATTGATTGATTGTGGATGATTTAACGCTGTCTTGGTGGCAACAAGGGCCATATTCATGGCGAAACGATATTGGTATCTATTCAGTCAGTCGTGTCAATCACATTGACACGCCTACCTTGAAATTTACACGAAACTCCGAAATGGTCAGATCCAGTGAACATGGCAGTGGGCTGTGGGATAATCTACGAAGTGGGTGTAGTGAGCAGGTCTACTGGGGTGAGGGTGGGGGATATATGCAGGGTGAAAGTCGCTGTTGGTGTGGACGGAGTGTATGAAGTTAAAAGCCATCCTGATGTGATCTCAGATGTTGTTAGGATGGGAATCACCAGTGCCTGACTTATTGGCCGATGGTCTGGCTGATTGACTGAACTGATTGACTGACTGGCCGACTGACGACCTGACTGACTAAGCGACTGGTTGGCCAACTGAGGAACTGAATGACTTACCAACTGACTTATCAAACTGACTTACCAACTGATTTACCAACTGACTTACCAACTGATTTACCAACTGACTTACCAACTGACTTACCAAACTGACTTACCAACTGACTTATCAAACTGACTTACCAACTGATTTACCAACTGACTTACCAACTGATTTACCAACTGACTTACCAACTGACTGACTGGGTGAGTGACTAGCTGACCGACAGGGTTGGCCGACTGTGCGACCGACTGACCTACGCATCCACAGACAGGCGACTCACTCGCTGACATGCTCACCAACTCACCCACTCACCCACTCACCCGATCACCCACTCACGTGCCCAGTCCATCATCCCCTGACCCACTTACTCACTGACTGATTGACCCACTCTCCCACTAACTGATCCACTCACCCACTAACTGATCCACTCTCCCACTAACTGACCCACTCTCCCACTCCCCAACTAACCCACCCACTCTCCCACTAGCTCACCCACTCTCCCACTAGCTCACCCACTCTCCCACTAGCTCACACTCTCCCACTAACCCAGACACTCTCCTACTAACCCAGCCACTCCCCCACTAACTCAAGACCTCCGCCACTAACTCAGCCACTCTCCCACTAGCTCAGCCACTCACCAATTAACTCAGCCACTCACCAATTAACTCAGCCACTCACCAACCAACCCACCCACTCGCCAACTAACTCACGCACTCTACCACTAACTCACCCACTCTCCCACTAACTCACCACTCTCCCACTAACCCACCCACTCTCCCACTAATGGACCCATTCTCCCACTAACTCACCCACTCTCCCACTAACGCACCCACTCTCCCACTAACTCACCCACTCTCCCACTAACGCACCCACTCTCCCACTAACTCACCCACTCTCCCACTAACGCACCCATTCTCCCACTAACTCACCCACTCACCCACTCTCCCACTAACTCACCCACTCTTCCACTAACTCACCCACTCACCCACTCTCCCACTAACTCACCCACTCACCCACTCTCCCACTAACTCACCCACTCTCCCACTAACGCACCCACTCTCCCACTACTCACCCACTTCCCACTAACTCACCACTCTCCCACTAACTCACTCACTCTCCCACTAATGCACCCACTCTCCCACTAACCCACCCACTCTCCCACTACCTCACCCACTCTCCCACTAACTCACCCACTCTCCCACTAACTCACCCACTCTCCCACTAACTCACCCACTCTCCCACTAGCTCACCCACTCTCCCACTATCCCACCCACTCACATACTCTCCCATTAACTCACCCACTAACTCACCCACTCTCCCACTAACTCACCCACTCTCCCACTAAGTCACCCACTCTCCCACTAACTCACCCACTCTCCCACTACGTCACCCATTATCCCACTAACTCACCCAGTCTCCCACAAACTCACCCACTCTCCCACAAATCTACTCTCCACCACATTGGCCAGGTCCTGTGAATTATTCACTGAGCTGCTCTCCAGACTCGCTCTCTGAGCAACTCTCGACTGACCGAGCGGTTAGTTCAGTCAGGCGTCCCCCAGGGGGCGGCGGCTTGTCAAGGCGCATGCGTGAATGATGAGGTAATATCGTGATTCCCACACCAAGCCTATGGTCTGTCACCCAAGGTTGCACCCTAGGTTACAACCAGTCCCCTGAGAGATTGTTCTCATGCAATTGATTTCTAGTGGCCTAAAAACACTGCATTGGGTGTGTAGAAGATTTATCCCTCGAACCTTTGCGTTCAGAAATAGCAAAATCATATGCTACAAATAAAGCTGTATGGTGTCAGATTGTGCGGCTTATCATGGGACTCATGAGGAAGTTTGTTACATGGTTGTCATTCTGTGAATATATGGGTTATTCTCCAAAACTGGGCACCACATATTTGGTCTCCATGTTACGATGCTGATAATTAAGTCTTTGTTTTATTGATAACAAGTCAAATAATTATTGTAGCCTCTGTCTATTACGTATGTTAGCAGTTCTACATGTATTGAATTTATCCCACATAAGATATCAAAATTATAAATGTATGATTTTGCGCTAGAGTGAAAATGTGAAAATTTATACATTGACACCATACATGTAGCCAAACTTTTGTTCAACTTATTTTTCAACATTTTTCTTGTAAGTCACAACCTTGTCTGCTTTACAGTAATCAATAAAATCTTGTTTGACTATGTTGTATATGTTAAAATAAGGTTCTGGATGTGTCTTTGATTTTCATCTTACACAAGTGATATTAATGTATTGGTCAATTTGTATAAGATCTAATTCAAAAACTGAAATTCATATTTTTCAATTCTGACATATGCACAACATGCAAACCTTCATAGGACATTGGACTAGGCTATTATTTGGAAGGATCTTTGCTATTATTTGGAAGGTTTTCACTTTTGGTTTCCATGTCATGCCTTTGTGCCCAGTTTTAGAGAATGACCCATATATATATATTTATATATATTGTCGTGGGGGTGATGAAAATGGGAAATACTGCGCCTAGAGCGGGACTCGAACCCACATCTCTTCGCATTCCGGGCCAGTGTGCTAACCATTACACCACCTAGGCTCCCTGATATCAATACACTCCCCACGCCTACCTGTCTATGTGGTTACCTGCCTGAGAGGTCAGCGCAGACCACTACAATATATATATATATATATATATATATATGTTTTGGTGATATGTATTTATGCTGCCCATAACGGTTAAGTCTAATGACTTGTTTTTGCCGCTAGACAGTAATAGTCTCATGGTTCCCTTGTTTTATTACTTTCAGTTGTGTAGCTATCTACTGCATGTATTCTTTCTCTGTTTCTAATCATTCTTCCACATCTCCCCACCCTCTGTGATTCTGTTAGTTCTACAATTGGTTCGTTGTTTGGTTACCTATAGTAATTTTCCCTGTCTGCCTTCACCAGCTTGCATTAGTGGTCATTAGTTTTAGGTTAAAGTTTAAAGTTTACCTCCTGGGTATGTCATGCCTAGCATGTTACCTTCTAAGAGTTTCCTTGATACTCAGTGTACTTTTTATTTACAGTGGCTTTATACTGATCAATGCAAAATCCACTGCACATCTTGACACCAGGATGCTTAATTCCTGCATAATCATTTTTGTTTTGTTTTGTTTGTTGTTATATCAAACCAATGACTTATACAATTGATACTTGTCTCTTCCTAGCCTGGTGCTCGGCATTAATAGGATAGCGCAAGGACGGGTTAGCTCAGTGTCAGGATAATGTGACTGAGTGGGATATGGTGCTGGTGGGCTGATTTCCCATTGGGGCAGCACTATGAAGTCACCATGAGTATGCACTGTCAAAAGTCGGTACACGTCATGATATGACCTTAGATGTTGCCAGGACTTAAAACTCCAACAAGCAACCAACCAGCTGATACCGCAGGTTACGTGTGCACTGGACTAGAAGAGCAGGCAGCCAGAGGCTGCTGACGTCACAGGGGGAGGGTTAGAAGTTGCTAAGGAAACCGCCAGGGACTGACATGTCAGCTGTGCTGAGAACTGCCATATTAGGGCATCGGTGCAGGGACCATTATTGGGAGCTAATACCCCAGTCACACAAGAGGCAGCGTTCGCCGCCAACCTCCCTACACCCAAAAGGACGCCAACCACCCAGCGTTCCATTCGATATATTGATTCAAATACGTTTTAGGCGTCATGTCGGCACCATGTCGGCACCATGTCGGCGCCATGTCGGCGCCATGTCGGCGCCAGGTCGGAGCAGACCACACGGTGACTGCAGCATTGCATGTGTTGGTACCAACCCAGGGCGGCGCCAGGGTGGCGCCAGGGTGGCACCAGGGCGGCACCAGGGCACCAGGGCGGCACCAGGGCGGCGCCAGGGCGGCGCCAGGGCGCCAACCATTTTGAATGGCGCCGCCGGAACAGGGCGTAAGGAGGTTGCACGTGCAGCAGCAGCAACCTCCTTGCGCCCAAAATTTCCGAAATGGACGCCGGGAGGTTGGCGTCTTCGCGGCGACAGCACTCAATGAGGGCATAGGGAGGGCGCAAGGAGGACGTTTTGACGTCGCGAATCAATCGGAAGCGAACGCAGGCCTCGTGTGACTGGGGTATCAGCACCTCTTCGGGTGATTAACTTGTTTGGCACTGGCCTTTTATTCTGCCGGTCTGCTCAGAGTAAATAAATGTCTTCTACCTGGAAAAAGAGATTGAGTGATTTTTCATTGCTGGTAAAATTAGCAGTTTGTAATTGATTGGGAGATGGAGTGGGATAAAGAGAGAGGGGGATGGGGAGGGAGAGGCGGGGTATGAGGATGAGAAGGAGAGAGGGAGGATGAGAAATGAAGAGAGGGAGGGATGAAACGTGACGATATGGGGAAGGAGGGCAAGATAGAGAGGAGGGGACGAGAGGGGGGGGGGGAGGAGGGCAAAGAGGGGAGGAAGGGGACGATATGGAGAAGGAGGGCAAGATAGAGAGGAGGGGACGAGAGGGGGGGGGGAGGGCAAAGAGGGGAGGAAGGGGACGACAGATGGGGAGGGGACGATGGGACGAGAGGAGAGGAAGACGAGAGGGGGAGGGGGAAGACAGAGGGGGAGCGCGAGACGGGGAGGGCGAGCGGGAGAGGGGCGACGGCAAGGAGGAGGAGCGAGAGAGGGAGGAGGATGGTGAGACGGGAGGAGGAGGGAGGAGGAGGGCAGTAGGGAAGGAGGAGGCCAAGATGGGGTGGAGGACGGCGAAGGAGGGTGAGGGGGGGGGAGGGGCGGGAATAGAGGGCGAGAGACGGAAGTAGGTGAGAGGGGGTGGAGGAGGGCGAGGGGAGGAGGGAGCGGGAAAGGGGCGAGAGACGGGTGGAGCTCGGGGGGCGGAATAGAGGGCGAGAGACGGGAAGTGGAGGGTGAGAGGGGGTGGAGGAGGGCGAGAGGGAGAGGAGGGGATGGGGGGAATAGAGGGCGAGAGGGGAAGGAGGAGGTGGAGGCGAGAGGGAGAGGGGAGGGCGAGAGGGAGAGGAGGGATGGGGAGGGAATAGAGGGCGAGAAACAGGAAGGTGGAGGGTGAGTGGGGTGGAGAGGGCGAGGGGGTGAGGAGGGAGAGGGGGAGGGGATGGGGAGGGAATAGAGGGCGAGAGACAGGAAGGTGGGGGTGAGTGTGGGTGGAGGAGCGCGAGAGGGAGAGGAGGGGATGGGGCGGGAATAGAGGGCGAGAGACGGGAAGGTGGAGGGTGAGTGTGGGTGGAGGAGGGCGAGAGGGAGAGGAGGGGATGGGGAGGGAATAGAGGGCGAGAAACAGGAAGGTGGAGGGTGAGTGGGGGTGGAAGAGGGCGAGAGGGGGTGGAGGAGGGCGAGAGGGAGAGGAGGGGATGGGGCGGGAATAGAGGGCGAGAGACGGGAAGGTGGAGGGTGAGAGGGGGTGGAGGAGGGCGAGAGGGAGAGGAGGGGATGGGCGAGTATTGAAAGGCTGACTCTAAGTCTAACTGTGAATGTCTCTCCAAGGTATGGGGTGTGGCTGGGGATTGTGGGTGTGTGTGGGTGTGTATGTGGGTATGTGTGGGTGTGTGTGTGGTATTTCAGGCTTGCAAACGATGCACAGCAGTGGAAATATATACGGCCTATTGTGAGGAGGAAGCTGGGCTTGATCTTTGTGCTACTTTCTCAGAGAGAGCGCAGACAACATAGAGTAAGCTCTCCCTCTAAATATTTATCTCTCTCTCTATATATATATATATATACCTGACACTAAGCAGCTCAGGGCTAGAGCACCCACAGTCTAGTAAGACAACCTCCCCAAATAGCACACATAGATTGTTTGTTTGTTGTTGTTTTACGTCCTAGCAACACCTAAGGTCATATAAGAAACCCTCCTAACACACCAGTAAATGCAGCATACAATTCCATTGACGGAAATAATTTCTATTTGTATTAATTATTATGAGGCCGAATATGCTTCAAGTAGGATTGGATATTTATTTCATTATTATTATTATTATTAGTGCGACGGACTATTTGTTGTTGGGGTAAATCTGTTTATTCTGCTGAATAAGTCTTTTGTCAGTGCCGAAGCACTGGTCTTCCAGCCATTTTTCAATTCATGGTTATTTACACAGAAGGTATATAGAATAAGGTATGCAATAACTATGTGTTACTGCTTTTCAGTTGAAAGGGCTCGTGGGTTCGAACCCCGACGGAGTCAAACTAATGATTTACAAAAGATACTTATCACGACCTAATGTAGCATTCGGCATAACTAGGATAGGACATGACTGGTTTGATAATTATTAGGATAGCTTAACTGAGTAACAATGTTCCGTCAAACCCCAGCGGCTTCCCTGGTTTATTCCACCAAGGTCAGAATAGAAATGACTTGCCACTGCCCAGCGAGATATTCCATGATCTCCCTCCAGAGGTGGCCACTAGTCATGTGTGGAACAGTCCAACCCTAGGTGTAATGTATGTGAGTATCGTGCGTATAGTGGTGGTGGCACCGGGTCACGAGAGGTCACGGAAGTTGTAATGGTGAAGGTCGCCGGATAATAAAGTCAGTTCTCATACGCAACTCAACGGGTTCATTCATATCTTACATGGTGTCAGAGTAGGAGACGAACCGACAGACCATGGCGCTTACAAGGCTGAAGCCACCGGCGGCATTGAATCTAGAGGAGGACCTAAGTATGAAATGGCAAACATGGATACAGGCATATGATATTTACGCTGTAGCTACTGGTGCCGTAAACAAAATGGAGAAAATACAGTGTGTGATATTTCTTCATGTGGCAGGCGCCGAGGCGCAGAAGGTGCACCGCACTAGGCAGATTAACACTGTCCATGCTAGCGTGCTGCCACCTGTTGTTACTTCTTAACAACAGGAGTTAGCGTAGTCGAGACATCCACTGTGTGGTAGTGGGCCTCATAATGGACGACATACCACATTATTATTCATATAGCTAACAAAGTATCAACTCCACGGCTGGAATATGTGGTTTTGTAGGCAGGCTATGGTGAAATCAATACAGGCAAAAAGAGAAAGGAAGAGTATAAAGAGTGAAAGTAGAGAGAGAGCCAATGCCCTCAGGTTTGTTATTTATAGTGGTACGTGGATCTGGTATGGCACACCACCTGACCTTATTCTCCAATGAGAATCAAACATCTCAAGCTCCACCAATGAACATCAAGCATTCCTGGGTACCCATTGCTACAGTGCTCTGCCCACCACCACCATGCAGCGTGGCTGCTTGGCCACCACCTGCCCTGAGCTGAGTGTGTGGTGATCCGTGACTAACAGAGGGGGGAGGGGGTAGTGAGTAGAGCTCCAAGTGCCCCTTACACACTATCTGACTAACACACAATGACTATTGACCATGAGTAAAGTATCACCAGCAACTACATAAATAAAATCATGCACCTGGCCCTATATAACATTTACTACAATAGACCATTTGCATTCCCCCACAATGCGTTTTATCGGAATATTTTACAAAGGGATACTCATAAGGCTACAACTTTACATTGATAGTCAGGTTTGTGCTACTTTTAATGTCGATAAGCATTCCATATTCTACATCCCTCTAACAGGTGAGAACGGTCATTGGGGCTGAACGACAGTAATGTCTACAAATTGACAATAAAGACATTCAAGGCCCTAAATAACTATATCATACATATTATACACATAATAGCTCCTTACAGTTGATGCTGATAATTGTGGGACACTAGACGGGATGGCCGAATGAGTTAGAGCGTCCGTCTCCTGTGCTGGTAGATCGTGGGTCGTGGGTTCGAGTCCCGGTCGAGTCAAACCAATGACTTTAAAATTGATACTTGTCACTTCCTAGCCAGGCGCTCACCATTATTAGGATAGGGCAAGGACTGGTGTTCTCAGTGTCAGGATAATGTGACTGAGTGGGATACCAGGTCATGGTGCCGGCGGCCTGGTTTCCCAGTGGGACAGCACTATAAAGTCGCCATGAGTGCGCACTGTCACAAGTCGGTACCCGTCCTGATATGACCTTAGATGTTGCTAGGACGTAAAACAACAACAACAAACAAACTGATAATTGTGGGTGAATAAAGCTATGTAGGTCATGTTGGCACCCCTTTAAGTCACTGCTTTGATTCAGTTGCGAATTGAACCCACAACCTGTCACGTGGGAAGCAGGAACTGAACGCATTCGACCATTGCGTCAGGTACATTGGGTTGCATGTTTGGTAATAACAGCTAGTGCGAACACAAATAGGGGCTGGACCATGTATTTGTAGGCCACTAGTGAGCGTCTGCGGCTGGACTCCATTTTGGACCCCCACGTGGTTTACTAAATGTTTGCTTACCATTGTGGAAGTGTTAGCACAAGGGGTCCAGCAGCAGCACATCTCAATGCAGTTGTCTACAAACTGTACCCTACACAGTAACACAAATGGGCTAGTTGCAACAACGGTGGGTTGGTTGTTGGAGTTTTACATCCTGGCAACATATAAGGTCATATCAGGTTGGCTTACCGATTTGTGACAGTGCACACTCCACTCATGGCAAACCTTATGGTGCTGCCCCACTGGGAGACCAGGCAACCAGCATCATGGCCTGATATCCCACTCAGTCACATTATCCTGACACTGAGCCAACCGGTCCTTGCTCTATTCTAATAATGCTGAGTGCCTGGCTAGGAAGCGACAAGTATCAATTTGGTAAGTTATTGGTTTGACTCAAATGGGAATTAAACTGCCGACCTTCTGCACGGTGAGGCCTGCGCTCTACCGATTCAGACACAGCGTCCGGTAAAATGGACTAGTGAGTCATTGGGTGGAACAATACATAATAATGTAGTCATTCAACATAAGCCCCACTACCAATACCACATGGTGAATATCTTAGCTACGCTACCCCTGGTTGTTAAGAAATAACACCAGGTGGCAGCACACTAGTAGGAACAGTCCCCAGGCCATCCACTTCTATCAGATCCCATTTGTATGTAAACATGTTATTTTTGTTTACTTACATTCATTGATTATGCGGGAGAAATTTCAATTGCGAACAATTGGTCTTCCTCATCCCACTGCTGTTTGCCCTATCCTAGTAATATTGCGCGCCAGGCTGGGTAGTGACAGATATCCATTTTTAAGTCATTAGTTTGACTTGGTCAGGGTTTGAAACCCACGGGTTTGAATACCATGATCTGCCACATGGGAGGCTGACACCCAAATCATTTGGTCTTAGGTTCAATCTCAGGCCGAGTCAAGCCAAAGACATACCCAAATTTATACTTGTCGCTACCTAGCCTGGCACTCTGCATTTCTAGTGTGAGTAGGTTGGTGGTCTTTCCCGTCCTGGTATGACCTTAGATGTTGCTAGGACGTAAAACAACAACAAACAACAACAACATGGTTCTCAGTACTCGAGCCTCTGAACTGAAGAAGGAATGAAAGACAAACACCGGAGTGTTTTTCCCTTGCGAGGTCACGTGATATTCATAAACTGACCCCGAGGCATGTGTCATCAGCTATTCACACTATTCACGCGTGACCTAATTAGGCATCAGAATGGGGTTGGAAATGGCAGTAAGACACTGTTGTGTGCTGATGTGTATGAACTACTACAGAAATTAAAGGAGTACAGTTTGAAGATATTCACTTTTGAAACTATCATATCCATTTCTGCCTACATTTTGTCTATCTATTGGTCAATTTTCATGAAAATTGAGTGATGATCAGATGCATTTCAGTAGGCGATGTCAACAAAGTCACTCACCCTGGTTGCCAATCTTTTCTTAAATTCAAAATTGCATAACTTTCTTAATATATATATATATAAAATATATTTTAACCCTTTTAAAGCTTTTATTAATTTGTAATTACTAAGATTAGTTGCTTAACTGTGTTACATAGATAACTATGCTGACAGTGCTGCATGACATGATACCACCATAGCTATGCAGACTTGAATTTGACAGTCACATTGTAGTTAAAGAATGGGAAAATCATAATGCAAGGGTCACCCAATGTTCGTAAAAATTTGCCAATAGATAGAAAACAGGTATGCAAAGATGAATATGGTAGTTTAAAAAATGAATACCCTCAAATTTGAGTGATTCGAGAGGTATTGGTCGACGAAAAAGTATCCACATTACTTTTCATACAGCGGCGCTTCGAGGATGCGCTCGTGGCCTCGGTATGGTTTCAACATGGCCACGGCATGAATAGTTGGCATGAATGGTTGATTCAAACCAATGACCTAAGAATTGATTTTTTTATTTTTTTATTTTTTTATTGAGGCTGTATTTATACTGTCCATAGCATATAAGCCTGGGTATTCAGGCTTGTTTTCAATGCTGGCCAGCTGTAGTGTTGGTGTTGTCTTATCACACAGTAGCTGCTGATAAGGTATTTGATTGCCTGTATTTCAGTAGCAGATAGATAGTTGGTTGGTCTGGTTAGTACTATTAGTCTATGTTAATTTTTTTGGATTTTCTTGGCATATATGTGCTTTATTTTTTCTACTCTTATTTCTAGACTAGCCTACTCCTATTTACATATCATAGGCTTGTACGCAGCTGTGAGGTGTGTTATCTGGGTGCTTTTGGTATGGTTACCTTCCATTGGGCGTCTCGCTGGTGGGCCGTGACATGTATCACCTGCCCCTTTGCGGTGCAGCTTAGTTGGGGGTTCCTAGCCTTATTTTGCACAGATATTTTTTGTATGTTTTTAGGTCAGGAATTTGTCGTTCCTTTACTGTTTGGGCATTCCACACCTTGGCAGCCATTTCTAGCGTGCTTCTCTCGTGAGCTTTTATTTGGCTTCTGGTCTGCTTTAGTAGTGGCGCATTATTTGCTCTAGTTGCCCTTTGTGGTTTTGTTAGGAGTTTATTGTCTTGACTATAGCTGTATGCTAATGTTTTCAGATGAATTATTCTCCTATTTTCTAGCAATTTTACTTTGGTTCTTTTGTGTATGTCATAGGTGGGGTGCAGCTTGTCTACTCTGAGGCAGATTTTCAGGGCTCTGTTCTGTAGTGTTTGCAGTTTTTTTAGAAGTTCTTTCTTTGCACCCATGTAGTTTACATCTCCATAGTCAAAATAGGGTAGCACCATGCCCTTGAAGATTTTTATTGACATTTCTTGTGTCATGTAGTCTCTTAGCTTTGCAAATAGCCACAGTTTGTGGTTTACCTTTTGGACAATTTTGTTTATACATAGGTTGTAGTTTAGTTGGCTGTCCAACTCAAGGCCTAGGTATTTGTAATGGTCTACATTTTCTAGTGTTTGGTTCCTAGCTTACAGTGTAGAATGATACTTGTAGCTTCCTAGCCAGACGCTCGGCATTATTTGGATAGGACAAGGACTGGTTGGCTCAGTGTCACGATAATGTGACCGAGTGGGATATCGTGTCATGGTGCTTGCACCCTTGTCTCCCAGTGGGGCAGTACTATAAAGTCACTATGAGTGCACACTGTCACAAGTCAGTACCCATCCTGATATGACCTTATATGTTGCCAGGATATAAGACCCCAAATTTCTCATTTATTGCAAATACGCAGTTGTTTACAGACTGAATCCACTGAGTGTGATTATAAAATCAAGTTGGTTGGTTGTTGGAGTTTTACGTCCTTGCAACATCTAAGGTCATATCAGGACGGGTATCAACTTGTGACAGTGTGCACTCATGGTGACTTTATAGTGCTGCCTCACTGGGAAATCAGCCTACTGGCACCATGACCCAATATTCTACTGAGTCACATTATCCTGACACTGAGCTAACAAGTCCTTGCCCTATCCTATTAATGCCGAGCACCTGGATAGTAAGCGACAAGTGTCAATTGTATAAACCATTGCTTTGATGACTCAACCGGGAACCAAACTCCCCATCTCCCACACGCGAGACCCGCGCTCTACCGATTCGGCCACCATGGCCGTTATATATCAGGAGTAGAGCATTTAAGCTTGTGTGTTCTTCTGAGTGGTGAAGTGTTAGTTAACATGGACCTTCTCTCCTGTTCCCGAAAGGTAACATAAAACCTCCTTCAGCATACTGCATGCTCCCAAGTCAGGCTCAGGTGAACTTCTCCAGTAGGCAGATAGACTGGTGGCGTTGCTCCTCCATGGTGTACTTACATGGCATGCACATATAAGTATGATTGCGCTTATTATGCGTATGGAAACCATAGAGAGGGCAGGGTATATATATATATATTTTACCTCGGTACTACGCCTGCATTCAAAACTATTTTAACACCATAATACACTAATTATACTCTAATTATCTGTGTGATATTCAGTTAAATAATGCCTAACCACAGGTTTATTTGGTTTTACTCACAGTCTCCGAGCCATGGCTAGGAAGCAGAGTAGGTAAGGCAGAGGCATCTTGGGTGCTCAGTGAAGACGATGAACCCTCACCGCCGGCAGATGGGCAAAGGTAGATGGAACAAAGAGATTCTGATGAGGCAGGGGGGGGTCTAAGCCCGGCCCAAATCCAGTTGACTTAGACGAACAGGTTGCACGTCTGGGGCAGTGAAAGATGGAGGAAATGCTTCCCTCGAGGATGGCGACCAGGACAGGTAGGACACAGAAGACACAGGATTCAGATGAATCCGAATGGGAGGATCTATCGGAGGATCAGGCCTCGTCTGATGATGAGTCAGAAGAGGAGGTGGTTGTGGCTGCGTGCAAATGCAAGCACAAGAAAAAAGTATACTCATCAGATGGGGATGAGTACATGAGGGCGCGCAGAAAGAAGCCGCACGTGAAGAAGAGCAAGAAAAAGACCAAGAAAGAAGAAAAGCAAATCCTCTTCTTCGGACTCTTCCTCGGACTCTTCCTCGACCAGTTTGTATTCTGACACAAAGCACGCGGGGAAATACGCGAAGTTGAGTGGGAAAGAAATGAAGAAGTGCAAAGTGTTATGGTGTAAGAAAATCCTAATAACTACTCTTATGAGGAAAACAATACAAGGGCACTTCAACACATTCAAGCCAGCCGAAGTTATTATAAAGTTGGCTGAAAAATTCACGGGAATCAAAGGAATCCTGGAGTATGCCATCAAAGAGATGGACTCAGATGTCAGGCTGAGTGAGGATCGCATAAAGTTTGAAGTGGTCCTACATACAGTACACAAAGGGGTACTTTCAGCTCATGGCCATTGCACCTATAGCCAACAGGATGATGGCTGATAATAAATTCTCATCGCTGTGCGAGGAGATGAACGGAGGAATTGCACTGCTGACGGCAACAAGCAACTTCCTTTCCTACAGATGTTTAGAAAATGTCTTCAATGTGGTCTGTATGGATGCAGGCTAGGAGGTGGCCAGATCAAAGAAGGTCATCAACAACGATGGGAAGGAATATACCTTATTCCTTGCCCCTAATCCCATTAAGGGAAAGCCACTGGACAAAACTAAGATGTTCGGTGGACAAATCCAACACTTGTTGAAACAAGTGGAGACCGGTTCCAAGTGTGGAAAGGGGACGGCGGATCAAAAATCCGCCGCGGAGGCTGGGGCGGGGGCCCTGCGATCACGGCCTCTCTTGCTGAGGCACACGGCCTCCGAGTGTATTGTGAGGATTTTCCTCACGTTTGCACAGTACGCGCAAGCGTGTCGATATCTCGACGCCCCTTCCCCATGGGTCTCGCTGGCGCCCGCCCGATCGCACGAGGTGGGATCGCGGTTCCATGCAGGGCAGGGGGTGCCGTGGCTCTCTCAGCTGAAAGGAACCCGGTTGTCGGGTTGGGGGTGTGTCTGGGCTCTGGCGGGGGGCGGGCTGGGTCGGAGGGGCGGGTGGGAGCCGGGCAGGGAGGCGATGGGTGTGGTGAGGGCCTCCATACGGACCATGTTAATTGCCATGGGGTCGTGCCAGCCGTGGGGGAGCCTACCGTCCGCGATCCACGTGAATACCATCTCAGAATATCGGCGGACGGTAGCCCAGGGGTGGATGAGGTTGTCCCGGTGTATGGTAAGGGCGTGGTGGCTGAGTCCGGGAAGGGAGTGGGCGGGGAAGGCGGGGTGTGCCTCCAGCATCCGGGGGGTGAGGTGTACTCGTCCTTGCTCACCTCTCCTCGCTTCACCACCTTCCTCTCCGCCCCCCATTCTATTAAGTCACAAGGGAAAATGTAATGAGGCGAAATACCTTTGCGTCGACCGGCGTGCTGAGTGTCGGCCGAGTCGAGTATCTCACGGACTGCGTCAGCCGCGGAGGTCGTGGTGTGGGCGTGCGGGTCGCAGTAGTGTAGAGGGGGCGGCGCCTCCCCTGCCGCAGGGGGCGGCGGTTGAGTCGAGGGGGCGCCCCTGGTGAACCTCTCGTACTAGGGGTGGATTGCCCCCGGAACAGCCGGCAGGGGCGGCGGGGGCGGGTGCACCTCTCCCCCCCCCCCCACAATGTGGGGGCGGGGCACCGGCGCGGCGTAGGTCTGCTGAGGCAGCGCCAGGGGGAGGGCGGCGGCCGGCGCGGCGTAGTCTGCTGAGGCGTCTGCTGAGGTGGCGCGGTGTGGTGAGGCGGGACGATGGGAGGGGGGGTGGCTCTGCATGCATCCCGGGCGTCGATTGTGTCAAGTCTTGCCGAGAGTCGCTCCAGGGCCGCCACTGTGTCGAGGAGGGTGGCGAGGAGGGTGGCCTGCATCGTCCGGCCCCACTCCGAGGGGGGATCGCCCTCGGAGGGGGCGGCGGCCCTCGGGGGCGCGGCAGCCCTCGGGGGTGAGGAGGGTGTGGATGAGGGGGGCGAGCTGGCCTCCGATATCCGTTGAGCTTCCCTACGTGCGGCGAGTCTCCCTCGGCCCCTTCCGTTAGGCATGGTGTAGCGTGGCTGAACGGCATGGATGTAGGGCGTGTGTGTAGGCCGCAGCGTGTAGGGCCAGGGTGTGTCGGCCAAAGAAAAAAGGACTGGAGGAGTAGAGTGTCTGGAGGCAGGAGGGCGAGTGGCCTGATGCGGCCTCGGGGCTGGTTTTAAGGGAGGGAAGCGCGGGAGATTGCGTAAGGGCCAACGGCTGGAGGAAGAGGGGGGGGGGGTCCTCCCTCGCCTCGCATCAACCGCAATGCAAGCATTACGACCAACACTTCCAGCCTTATATATTGTGTAGTATATCATGAATGGACATCGCTGCCCATTCTCTCCTCTACCGAAAGTATCTGTCACAATAGTTTCACCTTACCATACATTAACAAAGCCTTATATATTGTGCAGTATAGCATGAATAGACATGGCTGCCCATTCTCTAGCCTCTACTCACAGTAAAAGTAAATATCTGTCACAATAGTTTCACCTTACAATATGTTAACCTAGCCTTATATATTGTAAAGTATAGCAGGAATAGTCATGGCTGCCCATTCTCTAGCCTCTACTTACAGTAAAAGTAAATATCTGTCACAATAGTTTCACCTTACAATATGTTAACCAAGCCTTATATATTGTGCAGTATAGCATAAATAGACATGGTTGCCCATTCTCTAGCCTCTACTCCAAATATATGTAGAATATAATTTATTATATATATATAAAGGAGGCGGAGTTTCCCCCCTTCTCTCTTTAATTAATTATTAATTATTTATCTCTTATTTATTTCTTACTATATTCGCTCCGGGCCACTCTTTTGCCCCGGGACTGCCATCTCATTGCCGCTTGGCTCAGTCCAGCCTTGACTGCACGCCGAGCACTACTTATTTTTAGCTTTAGGTAGGGCTGTTATTTTGCCCGGCCAAGGGACCTTCAAGCAAAAATAAAAGAAGGTTCCCCACCACTACTCATTGTTCTCTCTCTCTTTCCTTACCGTAGCCTAAATTTATATATCTCATGATAGAACTTACGCTTATAGTAGGTTAACAAAGCTTGATGTAACAGCATCTCCAGCCTGATATATTATGTAGTATAGCATGAATGAACATAGCTACCTATTCTGTATCCTCTTCCGTAAGTAAATAGCTGCTACTACAGTTTCTCTTTACAGCAAGTTACCAAAGCATGATGTCACAACACCTCCAACCTGGGTGTGGTGGCCGAATCGGTAGAGCATAGGCCTCCCGTGTGGGAGATAACGAGTTCAATTCCCAGTCGAGTCAAAGCGATGACTTACAAAATTGATACTTGTCGCTTCCTTGCTTGGCGCTTGGCATTAATAGTATAGGACAAGGACTGGTTTGCTCAGTGTCAGGATAATGTGACTGAGTGGGATATCGGGTCGTGGTGCTGGCAGCCTGATTTCCCAGTGGGGCAGCATTATAAAGTCGCCATGAGTGCACACTGTCACAAGTAAGTGCGCATCCTGATATGACCTTAGATGTTGCCAGGACATAAAACTCCAACAACCAACCAACCAACCAGCCAGCCATATATATTGTGTAGCATAAGGGTGAATGGGCATGGCTAACCATTCTCTACTGTACCCTAAGTAAATATCGGTAATGACAGCTTTCCCATAATACTTATAGTAAGTTAACAATGCATGATGTGCCAGTGTCTCCAGCCTGATATATTGTGTAGTATAGCATGAATAGACACCGCTGTCCATTCTCTCCTCTACCCTAAGTAAATATCGGTCACGATAGCTTTCCCTTATACTTATAGTAAGTTAACAATGCATGATGTGGCAGTGCCTCCAGCCTGATATATTGTGTAGCATAGCATGAATAAACACTGCTGTCCATTCTCTCCTCTACCCTCAGTAAATATCGGTCATGGTAGCTTTCCCTTATACTTATAGTAAGTTAACAATGCATGATGTGCCAGTGCCTCCAGCCTGATATATTGTGTAGTATAGCATGAATAGACACCGCTGTCCATTCTCTCCTCTACCCTAAGTAAATATTGGTCATGATAGCTTTCCCTTATAGTTATAGTAAGTTAACAATGCATGATGTGCCAGTGCCTCCATCATGATATATTGTCTAGTATATCATGAATAGACACCGCTGTCCATTCTCTCCTCTACCCTAAGTAAATATTGGTCATGATAGCTTTCCCTTATAGTTATAGTAAGTTAACAATGCATGATGTGCCAGTGCCTCCATCATGATATATTGTCTAGTATAGCATGAATAGACACCGCTGTCCATTCTCTATCCCCCCCCCCCCCGTAAGTATCTATCTGTCATTATAGAGTTTCTGCTTATGGAATCAGGTTTCTCATGAGAGTAAGCTAACAAAGTATGACAATGCTTCCAACTTGGTATATTGTGTAGTATAGCATGAATGGATACGGATGTCTATTCAGTATCCTGTGACCTATGTAATTATGCAGTAATATAGTTGCAACTCATCAAATCAAGGTTCTCCTGATAGTAAATAGCTAATTTGCATGGCGTTAGTTAAAATGGTGAACTCCCGAAATGTTCTGAGATGAAGATAGTTTCAGGGGCAATATAAATAAATCAATTATTTTGGTATTCCAACTGTAATAATACCACTTCATTTTGAACCAAATATTTTTTAAATTGTAAATTGTATTTGATTCATAAAAGCAATCTTTATCTTCCCGTCACTGATGCACTGATTTGAGTGCGTACTGTCACAAGTCGGTACCCGTCCTGATATGACCTTAGATATTGCTAGGACGTAAAACAACAACCCACAAACAAAAACCTTTCAAAAGCACGAGGTACAAGCTTGGCATAGGCATTGCAAGCTCATTTTTGGGGAGCGTCGCTTATGGCGTTTTGGAAAAGAACTCTTCAAATAATGTATATTGGTGACAAGTATATGAAATACAGTACAACCCCGTTAAACCAAGCTCGGTTAAACCAAATGATCGGTTAATCCAAACTTTTTTCGGCGGCCCGGCAGAATACTACCATTTATCATATAAAAGGGTTGGTTAAACCAAAGTCGGTTAATTCAAAGTATCGGTTAATCCAAACAAAATTGTCGGCCCCAGGCCACTTCCGGTACAGTTAAACCAAACTTTCATGTGGTTTTAAGGTCATCTGAGACTTTTTTATATGATAAATGGTAGTATTTTGCCAGGTCGTCGAAAATAGTTTGGATTAACCAATCGTTTGATTTAACCAAGGTTGGTTTAATTGGGTTAAACTGTATATACATAAAACACAATAATCATAGTGTCCACATACATTGTACAGTCATAATGCACCGCCATTTTTGCCAAAGCCAAGTCAAAGTCAAAGCTCAGTTAAACCAATGATCGGTTAATCCAAACAAATTTCTAGGGTCCCTTCAAGTTTGGTTTAACGGGGTTATACTGTAGTAGGAAAATAAAATATTACGTCAATTACTAACAAGCCATTAAACCCCATTGCTGAAGGAAACGACTGTCAGTGATTAAAATAAATTAATTAAAGTAACATTTCTTGCATGCACTCATGGAGATTTTCTGGTTACATGTTGCTGATGATGTCTTTACGGCGTCCATCCAGTTGGGGAATATTTTTTAAATCTGCTTCATTCAGTAATTATCATGGACGAGATGAATACCCACACAACAGGATACCTCTTAATTACAATTAGCGTCATGTAGGAAATGGGTTCCCTGCCTAAAAGCTGCATAGTCCGAGACCAGACGGGATGGCCGAATGAGTAAGAGCGTCCATCTCCCGTGTTGGTAGACCGTGGGATCGTGTGTTCGAACCCTGGTCGAGTCAAACCAATGCCTTAAAAATTGATACTTGTCACTTCCTAGCCAGGCGCTGAGCATTATTACGACAATGCAAGGACTGGTTGACTCAGTGTCATGATAAAGTGACTGAGTGGGATAATAGGTCATGGTGCTGGCGGCCTGGTCTCCCAGTGGGGCAGCACTATAAAGTCGCAATGAGTGTGCACTGTCACATGTCCGATGAAAATGTTGTAGTGGTCTGCGCTGGCCTCACAGGCAAGGAACCACATAGGCAGGTGGGCGTGGATCCGGTGATTGCATCAGGGAGGCAGGGTAGTGTAATGATTAGCACGCTAGCTACTGTGTGTCAAAATGTGTGGGTTCGAATCTTGCTCTAGGCATAATATTTGGATTTTTATCATGCTCGACAAGAATATCAAATTTTCAAAGACAAATCCCGAACCTAGATTTGATCATCCGATATATCCAACTTAGATTCTGATGCACTCATTCAGCATTGGTTAAGGCACAGGATGGAATATTGAAACAATTTAATAGAACCCATTACTGCTACAACCTAACCAGTGGTCCACAACTGGTTCATCAACGGCTGTGGTATGTGCTGTCCTGTCTGTGGGAAAGCGTATATAAAAGACCCCCTTCCTGCTTATCGGAAACAGTAGCCTATGTAGTGGCAGCAGGTTTCCTCCAAAAGAAATATGTCAGAATGACCATACGTTTTATGTCCAATAGCCGATGATGAAAATCAATGTGCTCTAGAGGCGTCAGTAAATAAGACAAGCTTTTGCTCAAACCTGTGGTGTCCATCCATTTGACAAACACACCTACATTAAGTTTGCACACCTTTTATTCTAATATCTCCATTCTTTCTAATATCTCCAAAGTTATTAATTTATACCCAGTCATTTCAAAATAAAATTTCAGAAGATGGCGAGTTCAAGCCTCGTCGTGGTCACCAATTATGTAAAGGCTAAGGCTCGAATCTGTGGCTGTGTAGGCAGGCTATGGTGAAATCAATACAGACAAAGAGAAAGGAAGAGTATAAAGTGTAAAGAAGAAGAGAGAGTCCAGCCCTCTTGTTTATTATGTATATGGTTACATGGGTTCATTGTAGAGTATCACCCCACCCCTTTCCCCCAATGGGAAACAAGCATTCTTGGCCCTACCAATAAAGGATCCAGCATTCCTGGTCCCCATCAATACCAGTGGTCTGCCCACCACCACAAGCTGTGTGGCCCCATGGCCACCGCCAACCTTGACCGTTGAGTGTGGTGATCCCTATCCCATCAGAGGGGGTAGGCCCTGAGTGCACCCACACCCAGAACTGCCAGCACCACTATGTCTATTTACATCCCACTCGGGCACCACCAGCCCATACACATATATATATATATATATACATACATACATACATACATGCGCCTGGTCACGTACACTGATCAGTAATAGAACATGTGCATTCCCCCCTATGCTGAATATCTGAATATTTTACCCTAGTATATTTATCGCAAAGATATCGGAAGCCCTCAAACCATCTGAATATGCAACTTTAAAGTCTGAACACTTCGCAATGACATAGGATTAATGATTTCAAAAACAATTAAGAACACTCCTGGACAGTAAAAGTACCTGATTATTTCACAGGAGATGATATTTAATTTATTTAACTTCAGACAGGGCATTTGCTTCTGACATGTTCTCATTTCTTTATAACAAGGCATTAGTTATTATATCTGAATACTATTGGAAAAATTTAATTATGATATTTTAATAATATGATAAGAAGTTATTTATTATATTTGAGATATTATGGCATGAAATTAATTATTTTATATTATGGCAAGAACTTTGGTTGGTTGGTTGCTGGGTTTAAAATCCAGGTAACATCTAAGGTCATATCAGGACTTGTGGTAGTGCACACTCCTGGTAACTTTATAGTCCTGCCCCACTGGCAAATCAGGCCACCATCACCATGACTCAATATCCCACTCAGTCACATTATCCTGACACTGAGCTAACCGGTCCTTGTCCTATCCTATTACTATTGAGTGCCATGCTAGGAAGCAACAAATACAATTTTGTAAGGCACTGGTTTGACTCAACCAGGAATTGAACTCCCGATCTCCCGCATGGGAGGCCTAGGCTCTACCATTTCGGTCACCACACCCGGTGGCAAGGACTTTGTGATTATACTCGTGATAATATGGTTAGTTATTACATATTATATATTGTCGCAATAACCTTTTAATTATGCATTAGATATTGTTGAAAAACCTGACTTATTATATATATATATATAGCAGATATTATCACAAGAACTTTATTACATTGGTGATGACATATGAAATTTATTTAATTATATATTAAATATTATCACAAGAACTTAGTTATTATATATTATATATTTTGTCCTCAATATTGTAGTAGTCCGTAGATGAGCCCTACTACCACGTGGTAGCGGTGGAGACTACACCGTACACCCACGCAGTTACACTGAACTGCGCTAGGTGGCGGCAGGCTAGCCACCGGGCAGACCCCGAGTGGGCTGCCCTCTACTGCGTGTAGCTAGCTCACCCCAACCCACCTATAGAGTCGATGTGGGACCTGGCGAGTCAGGGGGCAGGTCAGATGACTGTGGATGCCGCGGAGAGCAGATTGGTAACAATAAACCAAGTTGAAGCGTACTTATATTGGATCTTGGCGTTCTTCCGTGTGTGCGTGGCAGGGTGAGAGTCGGAGGGCCATGGGCCATTACAATATTATGGTAAGAACCATATTAAATTTTTGAGGGTGTAGTATGAAATTAGTTATTATATATGTATTATCACAAGAATTAGTTTTTATATATTAAATATTATCGCACGGGGATAAGTGACATATTTGATATATTGCTGAAAGTGGTTCGTTAATATATATAATATTATATATGAAATATTATATATCAGATATTAATATTATATCTTACATATTATATATGACATACTAATATTATATATGACATATTATATATTACATATTATATATTCCATATTATATATTTCATATAATATATTTCATATAATATTGTTCATATATATTATATATTATGCATTGGACATGTATTAGATATTAGGTACCACATGCTATATATCAGATATTATCAATAAGATATTACATATCAAATAGTATATAGACCAGATATTATATATAAGATATTATATATATGATATTATATATAAAATATTATATATCAGATATTACATATAAGGTTCGAACCCTGGTCGAGTCTAACCAATGACTTAAAAATTGATACCTGTCACTTCCTAGCCAGGAGCTCAGTATTATTAGGACAGAGCAAGGACTGGTGGGCTCAGTGTAAGGATAATGTGACTGAGTGGGATACCAGGTCATGGTACCAGTGGCCTGGTTTCCCAGTGGAACAGCACTATAAAGTCGCCATGAGTGCGCACTGTCACAAGTCGGTACCCGTCCTGATATGACCTTAGATGTTGCTAGGACTTAAAACAACAACAAACAAACATCAAAGCAGTCAATACTCACACATACATTAACATGTTTCAAAGCCCATATCAGGTAATAACTGCTTAATTCACAATCTAGTATTCACGGGAAGCATCATATAGTATCATTAATGAGTAGTATGGTTAATCTAAAAAGAAGTGAACAAATGTGATAAATTTAGAAATGCAAAGAGATAATTAACATCTGGCTTTCACTGTTATTTCGCATCTGGTTTGAAATTGAGTTTCAGATAAAAATTACTTCATATTTAGTCTTTACGATATCTGCTTATATTAATAGATTATATCTAGCATGCTACCAAATGTTAGTTATTCTGTTATCTTGGTGAATGTCTGTCATCAATTGTACGTAATGGTCAAAATTACATTGTAAAATACTTTTGATTACAAAAAGAAATCAATATAGAAGTTAACTTGTTTAAAAACCCTAGCTTTTCTCTACTAAATTAAAATATTGATATGCTTTAGAGCAATAAAAGACATGTTCAAATACACGCTAAATGCTACCAGCATAGAGATAATGTTAATAATAATGTAATATCAGACGGAAGTGTAATTGTGCATGTTAACATAACATGATTAATTCTCGGGGTGGAGGCAGGGGGGGGGGGGGGGGGGCTCTCAAAGCGACACATCGACCATACTCCACCTACCATAATACAAACCAACTAATCCGGCCCCCCCTGACCCCAGTGGCGCTGCCTAGCAGGAACAGTGGAACTACGCTGCCCGGTTACAGGAGGAGCCAAACTTGAAACTCCCACCAAAAAACACCACATGACCAGATTCGAACCCAACTGCCTCCACAGCGACAACTCCTCCAGCTGCCGACCGGACAACTTCACCACCTTTCTTCACCCACCCACCCAGACCTCTAAATAGCAGCCGGACGGGTTGAGGGTTCAGTCTCCGGCCCACCTAACATCACATACTAAGATCCCGGGGGACTGAACAAACCATTTAGACTGACACCCCCCAACTTGACCTGTACTGAATTGAACCTACATGAATCTGATTGAATAAACTCCCATTATATACTACTTCTGTCTCCGCCTCCGTGAATTAGGAAACCATAATTATGTAATAGATAGAAATATGATATATTAACATTTAAAAAAAACAAAACATGTGTTAACTGAGGTGGAGTAAGGTAGCATTACATGGGATTTTAAACCGTACGGCCCCACATTAATTACCTTCTCCGATGACGTCAGAGACATGTTATGCGACCTTTAATTGGAAACACCGCGTCTATTAAATTAGTATTTCTTTTCCACAACGTGCAAATGACGTCGTAGCCCGTAAGCTGAGCCAATTGGCTGGAATTCCACGAAACCCAACTCCTGTTATGGAGCGAGGAAAACTAATGATTGCTCTGGCTTCTTATGTTGCTGTGGTTTTGCGTCCTAGCAACATTCAAGTTCATATAAGGACGGGTAGCGCCTTGTGACAGGCGACCGGACGCGAAATTGGGGTTGGGGTTGGGGGTTGGGGCTGGGGTTGGGTTGGGGTTGGGGTGGGGTGGGGTTAGGTGGGGGTTGGGGTGGGGTGGGGTTGGGGTTGCGGTTGGGGTGGGGGGTTGGGGTGGGGGGTGGGTGTGGGGTTGGGGTTGGGGTGGGGTTGGGGTGGGGGGCTCAATCGGTAGAGCGCAAGTTGACTCAGTGTCAGGATAATGTCTGTATGAGTGAGTGAGAGACTGAGAAGGTCGGGAGGGAGTCGAAGCTCAGCCGAGTCAAACCAATTACTTACAAAATATATACTTGACATTGCCTAACCTGGTGTTCGGCATCACTAGGATAGATAAATGACTGGTTAATTAAAACTGAGAATCTCAAAAACATCGGAACCTTAACTCAATACAGTATAACCCCGTTAAACCAAACTTGAAGGGACCTATCAATTTGTTTGGATTAACCGATCATTGGTTTAACCAAGCTTTGGCTTCAACTTTGATTTTGAGTAAGCGTGTATTGCACATGTAATATACAATGTATGTGGACACTTTGATTATTCTTTTTTATGTATAGAAGTTCGGCCTGAAGATTAACATCAAGAAGACGGAGGTGCTGTACCAACCCAACTCTACAAGAACCCGAGAGGAGGAGATCATGATTGACGGAAACAAGCTGAACTCTGTTCCGGAATTCACCTACCTCGGAAGAACTATATCAAGTGATGGACGCATTGATGCTGAAATACAGAGGAGGATGGCCAAGGGGGTTGGGGGGTTGGGGGGGTTGGGGGGGTTGGGGGGGGGTTGAGGGTGGGGGACTTAACACTCTCAGGCCTAACCACACATTATTAGCCTCTTCGGACCCACAGTCCCCACTGCACGGCGCCATTAGTGCCAGGTAGGCTTCGGGGAGGTGAGGACCGCCACTCTGACTCTGGCCGCCAAAATAACTACACAAAGAGCATGCTGCAAAGTGGTGAGTCAGTCAGTCTGTCAGTCACTCACTCCCTCACTCACTCACTCCCTCACTCCCTCACTCACTCACTCACTCACCCACTCACTCACTCACTCACTCACTCACTCCCTCACTCACTAAGTCCTTCACTCACTCGCTCCCTCACTCACTCACTCACTCACTCCCTCACTCACTCGCTCCTCCCCTTCCCTCACTCATCACTCCCTCACTCACCCTTCACCTACTCTAGTCACTCCCTCACTCACTGCCTCACCTCACTCACTCACTCAACCACTAGCACACCACTCACTCACTCACTCAGTCTCTCACTCACTCACACACTCCCTCACTCCCTCACTCACACACTCCCTCACTCACACACTCACTCACTCACCCACGCACTCATACAGTCACTCACACAGTCACTCACTCACTCACTCACCCACTCACTCACACACTCACTCACCCACCCACACACTCATACAGTCATTCACTCACTCACTCACTCACTCACTCACACACTCACTCACTCACACACACACTCACTCGCACACTCACTCACTCACTCACTCACCCATGCACTCACACACGCACTCAGTCACACAATCAGTCTGTGACTCAGTCATACAGTTACTCACTTATACCGTCACTCACTCACTCACCCACCCACACACTCACTCAAACACACACTCAACTCACTCACTCATAGCGTCACTCACTCACTCACTCACTCATTCTCTCACTCATACAGCCACTCACTCAGTCTCTCACTCATACATTCACTCACTCACTCACTCATACAGCCACTCAGTCATTGTCATTCAATCGTACAGTCACTCACTGACTCACTCACTCATACAGTCACTCACTGATACAGTCACTCACTCACTGACTCACTCACTCATACGGTCACTCACTCATACAATCACTCACTGACTCAGTCTCTCACTCACCCACTCACTCACTCAGTTTCTCACTCACTCATACAATCACTCACTCATACATTCACTCACTCATAAAATCACTCACTCATACAGTCACTCACTCATACAATCACTCACTCACACATATACATTCACTCACTTATACAGTCACTCACTCACAAACACTCACTCACTCGCACACTCATGCAATCACCCACTCATAGAGTCACTCACTCACTCATACGGCCACTCACTCATACCGTCACTCACTCATAGTCACTCACTCATACATTCACTCACTCATATATTCACTCACTCATACAGTAACTCACTCACTCATACACAGTCACTCACTCACTCTCTCACTCACTCATACAGTCACTCCCTCATACATTCACTCACTGACTCAGTCACTCACTCATGCACTCACTCAGTCAGTCACAAACTCATACACTCACTCAATCACTCACTGACTCAATCCCTCACTCAGTCACCCACTCACCCACTTACTCAGTCACTCAGTCACTTACTCAGTCACCCAGTCACTCACGCAGTAAGTCAGTCAGTCAGTCAGATACTCACTCAGTCAGACACTCACTCAGCCACTCATTCACTCAGATACTCACTCACTCACTTACTGACTCACTCAGTGACTCACTCACTCAGTCACTCACTTAGACACTCACTCAGTCACTCACTCAATCACTAATTCATACACTCACTCACTCATTCACTTACTCAGTCACTCAGTAAGTCAGTCAGTAAATCATACACTCACTCAGTCAGTCAGACACTCACTCACTCAGCCACTCATTCACTGAGATACTCACTCACTCACTTACACATTTACTCAGTGACTCACTCAGTGACTCACTCACTCAGTCGGTCACTCAGTCACTCACTCAGACACTCACTCAGTCACTCACTCACTCATACAGTCACTCACTCAATTACTCACCCACTCAGTCACTAACGCAGACACTCGCTTTTAGGTCTCAATGAACACACATTATGAAGATACTGTCAGGATGTTGCTGCAAACAATGGACCCGGGGATCCTAACCATTAGTCCATCTAGGCTCCCCCATGCAATCCTTCCATCCACGCCCACCACCACATGTCCAAAAACAGGACCGACACCCACACTGTTGTCATTCTGCGGCGGGGATTCAATCAATATATCTATCTAGGTTCCTCGATGCAATCCTTCCATCTACGCCCACCACCACATGTCCAAAAACAGGACCAACACACACACAGTTGTCATTCTGCGGCGGGGATTCAAACCATTTCGCTATCTAGGTTCCTCGATGCAATCCTTCCATCTACGCCCACCACCACATGTCCAAAAACAGGACCAACACACACACTGTTGTCATTCTGCATGTGGGGATTGAAACCATTACGCTATCTAGGTTCCTCGATGCAATCCTTCCATCCACGCCCACCACCACATGTCCAAAAACAGGACCGACACACACACTGTTGTCATTCTGCGGCGGGGATTCGAACCATTTCACTATCTAGGTTCCTCGATGCAGTCCTTCCATCCACGCCCACCACCACATGTCCAAAAACAGGACCGACACACACACTGTTGTCACTCTGCGGCGCTGATTCAAACCATTTTGCTATGTAGGTTCCTCGATGCAATCCTTCCATCTATGCCCACCACCACATGTCCAAAAACAGGACCGACACACACACTGTTGTCATTCTGCGGCGGGGATTCGAACCATTTTACTATCTAGGTTCCTCGATGCAATCCTTCCATCCACGCCCACCACCACATGTCCAAAAACAGGACCGATACACACACTGTTGTCATTCTGCGGCGGGGATTCGAACCATTATGCTATCTAGGCTCCTCGATGCAATCCTTCCATCCACGCGCACAGCCACATGTCCATGTGGCTCCTTGCCTGTGAGGTCATTGCAGACTACTACTACCAGTATTATTCTGCTTTTATTTATTTATTTAAATTTTTTATTTTATTTTTGGTAAGCCACGCTTATGGGGCTGTCACACTACAACGCTTCTCGCCGGCGACCGGTGAACGTGTGTTGATTTTGGGCGATAAAAAGTGAAACATCGGGACGCGCTGATGGCGTGTTATGCGCGCGTCGGTGCATTTCACGACACGTCGGTACACTATCCTTGATGCTGATGGTCGGCGCGAAACGCCAGCGCGCGTTCCCTATTGCCCAAGGTTTTAAACATGTAAAAAAAAAACCAACGACCGCCAGCGTGCGCAAATATGTAGAATATAATTTATTATATATATATATAAAGGAGGCGGAGTTTCCCCCCTTCTCTCTTTAATTAATTATTTATTATTTATCTCTTATTTATTTCTCACTGTATATTCACTCCGGGCCACTCTTTTGCCCCGGGACTGCCATCTCATTGCTGCTTGGCTCAGTCCAGCCTTGACTGCACGGCGAGCACTACTTATTTTTAGCTGTGAAAAGTGCTGTGAGAGGTAGCTGTCAACCTGCTGCCTGCTGCTACCTTCTACCTGTCAAGCTTCTACCTGTCAGCAACAGTCAATACAGTCAACCTGATACCTGTATTGGAAGAGGAGGACAAGGTCTGAGGGAAGGCACAGGAGTCTCGTGAGATAAAACCATTACATAGTAATATCAACCCTCAACGACTTTGTCGAATTTCTCCGGGTCGAGTTTCATTGCCACCAATTTGAATGCAGCCGGCGGCGGCGGGCAGCGGGAATTGCTCGACACATTTTCGTTAGCTAAGCTGTCGACTGTGAATATATGGTCGACTAGTTTAACATTGCAAGTCAGTCTTTTTTGTACATGTGTGTCGAATATTAGGAACAATTTTGATTATCTAAAAAAAAACGTACGACGGCAGCCAATTATAACGTTAAGCAGGCTACGAATCCATATACTTGATCAATGCTATAGACAAACTTATGTGTGTGTCGATTAAGCTCGCAGAGTGCCTAAATAAATAATTTTATTAGTGAACTCTAAAATAAAATGGGCGGTAAAAAAGATGGCGTCTTGATTGTCGAGGTCTCTTTACAACCATTATGCTAGTCATTGCTAGTCAAGCATTGTCATTCATACATTGCCCAGAGACAAATGAACTAACTTAAGTGAATGCCGGCATTACACTTATACTCCTCTATATTATACATAGTTCTTATTCTTATACTTACCAATTATATTTTATACACCTTTACAGTACATCCAATAAGAATTGAACATAGGCAGCAGCATAGAACATCACTCCATTGACTTTTGCTATGCTTCTCACATATAATTGAAAGGCCTTTAACACTCGATCTACTTCAAACATCGGTACTGCTTCACTACATAATTTACACAAGTATTTATTATGCCGAAAGATTTTTGTGATACTTGTGGCGAAGTACACGAGAAAGGAAATAAAACACAGTGTGAGGAAAAGCAGGGTACTGCGGGTCCAAAAATAAGGTCACGCTCAATCCGCCAGGTACCGGATACTGAACATAAAATGTCGGACGACCAGAACACTGGAGGTGTTGAAATCATCGCCATGTTGTCTGAGGAGCGACTTAAACAACTGCAGAAGGAAGTAAGGGCGCTCGAAGTTGAGGACGAGCTGGCTGCCTTGGAGGACCGAAAAAGAATACTCCTATTAAAGCAAGAGAGACGCCACCAACCCAGCACAGGAGCACGACGGGAGGTGGGCGAGGACGTTCGAGACGCGAGCTCAGGATACGCTTGCGACGACGGGGGGGCCAACCAGACGACCCGTTACGTGGACGCGACTTTCGTCGGGAAACCGGAAGACGGCTTCTACTCTTACGGGAGGGACGTAAGCCGTTCACGATCTACCGTACGCCAACGGAGGACTTCGAGCAGTGCATCGTCCAGCAGGAGTGCCAGTAGACGACGCAGAAGTAAGTGGAGCCACAAGAGGTTCACTGTCGGAAAGAGAGATATCGGTAAAGTGAATTGTTACGAGTTGTTATCTGCCACGGGCCAGTGGGCACTCGGTATAAAGGAGCTGGGCATTAAAGACTTGAGGGCCTTGTTGGAGCACATTGTGTTTCTGGCCCATAGGGCACGCACAAATGAATATTTCGACTCGGCTCACACTGACTATGATCGGTCAATTAGAACACTGGCCGAGGAGATAGGCTTTGCTGCTTTCTCTAGCGCCAACAGGGGCTCGAGTGTCCTATTTTATTCTTCGCTCAATGTAAGATCGAGGAACTCCGGAACGACAGGCTACACCACCAGAAAGCCGGGTAGTAAAACTAAGAGGCCTTGCTACGCGTGGAATGGCGAGAAGGGCTGCACACGAGGCGAGGCTGAATGTAGATTCGGCCATGTCTGCTCAAAGTGCAATGGAAAAGGCCACAAGCGTCCAGCATGCAGGGAGTGACAGTGGGTGCACTCTCAGGAGCCCAGCCAGGGGCTAGAGGTCTTTGCAGGTGACCAGGGTTACAGGGCGATTGGTTTAAACCACACCTGTGATGCCGACATGGAGAAAGGGGTCTTTGGAGGTGACCGGCTCGACAATCGGGATAATAGGGTCTTTGTAGATGACCGTGAGGACTGTGCTGATATAGGGGTCTTTGTAGGTGACCGCATGTGCTGTGTGGAGAATAGGACTCCTACAGATGAACTTCATAATGTGGACGAGAGGGTCTTTGCAGGTGACTACGTTACACACAAGATGGGGGCTGATATGGAGGACACCCCACCATGAAGCCCCCGAGCCTGTGATAGATTCCAACCAATTATCTGACAGTCAAGGATTACAAGTACCTGAATGCATACAGGACTGGATGCAAGTGAGAAACTGTGAGGGTTGTCTGGAAGTGACTATCAGTGAATTCGAGGGCTCCGCGCCCGTCATGTTCTATGTAACAAATGAC
Source organism: Branchipolynoe longqiensis (assembly GCA_030323885.1). Lineage (NCBI taxonomy): Eukaryota > Metazoa > Annelida > Polychaeta > Phyllodocida > Polynoidae > Branchipolynoe > Branchipolynoe longqiensis. Next base: position 73,313,915 of record CM059193.1, read on the forward strand.
TGTGACAGGGGTGTTTGTTCTTGTGTATACCGCCTTGAGGGTGTTGTTTGTCAATTGAAGCTTTGTCGTTTTTTCGCTGAACTGTTTTTCAGGGGCGGCATTGATCCTGAAGCCTATTATATATTACGAGGGATAGTCTTCAGTTTTCAGGTGATAAATACTGAATTTGACAACAGCTACGAAAACAACAATAGTAAACGCTTGTTGGCATGGGAGCGGGACATTATCGAAGCGAAATTGGCTGTCGAATTAGACCAGGATGTCATTTCTTGTGTTGACTACAAACCACAATGTGTCCACTCCATGTTTGTCGTCCCAAAGGAGGGCAGGGGGGGTCGGCTGGTTATCGACTGTAGTAAGCCCCGTGATAGGTCGGTCAATTCGGCCACTAGTGAGGTCGCCCATACATTTAAATACCTAAGTGTCGATAATGTAATCGACAATCTTGAGCGGGGGGACCACCTATCTTCTATTGACATAAAGGATGCCTACAGGGCAGTCCAGATAAACCCTAGGGACCGCATAAGGCAGGGTCTGAAGTGGAAATTTATGGACGATGACAGAGTCAGATATATGCTCGACAATCGCCTATCAATGGGTCTTGCCTCAAGCCCCTTTATATTTACAAAAATATCTAATTTTATTGTAAGATGTGCAAAGAGGGAAGGCATAAAACGGGTCATCAATTACCTCGATGACTTCTGTATTATCGGTGATTCATGGGATCACAATGCTATTGACCAATCAAAACTAATTGCAATAATACGTAGGTTGGGGTTCTCACTAAGCTTTCGAAAGTTGCTCTCCCCGACTCAGAAAATGTGTTTTCTTGGGATCGACATTGATACTATAAAATTAGAATTAACTCTCCCCGCTGATAAGCTGATTAAATTATACCGAGTTTTGGCTCAATTCCGGGGTCGGAGGAAAGCAAATCGGAAGGATCTTGAGAGACTGGGGGGTCTGCTTGCACATTGTGCCAAGGTGATCCGGGGAGCCCGTACCTTCTGCCCTGGGATCTATGATCTCATTGCCTCCATCAGGGAGCCTTATCACTACACCAGGTTGGGTGTGGGCTTCCGCCAGGACATTGAATGGTGGGAACGCTTTGCCGCACGTTTTAACGGTAAGGCTGCCATGCTAGGAAAATTTACGCAGGTCTGCTCAGTTTATAGCAATGCCTCAGGCTGGGGTGTGGGGGCTACCCATGGGGCCGATTGGTTAGTCGGCTGTTATAAGGGAGAGGATGATATAGCGCTTGGTGACTATGCTGGGCACCATCACGTCTCACCCGAGGAGGGGTTGGACTCTGCTCATATCAACGTAGAAGAAATGGCGGCCGCATTTGAGGCAGCCACACGCTGGGCGCATGGTTGGGGGGGGCTTCGATAGTGTTCATGACTCACAGCGTTGTGGTCCAGGCTACACTGGACACGGGCCGCTCCCGCTCACGGGAGATCATGGGTTATCTCCGAAAGCTTTTCTGGATGGCGATCGAACAAAACTTTATATTCATTTCTTCCTATATTCATACTTCGAGAAATATCACTTGTGATGCATTGAGCAGGCTGGGGGATGTTGGAAGTGCTGCTAGGATAGCAGCTGTTGATAAAGCATGGCTCATGTGTTGTAGAAAGATTTTTGAGGCCCCCTTTTCTTTTCATTCCAGGGCGGGAAGCGCTGGCAAGGGAGCAGCAGCTATATGAGAGCTGGTTTTATTCCGCCAATTCCTGGTCTTCAAGGGCGGCTCAAATTAAGCGTTATTTGACCTTTGTCGATCAGTTCGGGGAAAACAGGGCTCCTTTTCCCTGCACCTCGAAGTGGGTCGCTCTTTATGCGACCTGGCTTGCCAGGGATCTATCTTATAGATCTATATTGAACTATTTGTCAGGTCTAAATTTTTACTTAAAACAGAATGGTTGTCAAACTATCCTCTATGCCGATTACTATGTATCTGCAACTTTGAAGGGCATAAGACGTGAGAAGGGTGATGCACCAAAGGCTGCACCCCCCCTCTTACCACATATGTTGGTTAACATTTTTGGGGGTTTGACCCTGAACTCTGGCCATACCGCCTGGCGTGCTGCGATCTTGCTGTCCTTCCGCGCATTACTCAGGAAGAGCCAGGTCACGGACTCAGAGGCCTCCCTTAGACGTTCAGATTTTACATTTTTTGATTGGGGTATGATAATTCGAGTAAGGCACTCTAAGACTATCCAATTTACTGAGCGTGTCCTAGAGATACCAGTCGCCAAATGCGTTAACCGGGCACTTTGTGCGGTATTTTGGAACAAAAAACATTTTGAGGAGATACCTGCTACTCAGGAGGAAATAGCGTTCAGGCTTCCGGCAGAGTCGGGCTCAAACCCCATGTCTTATCGCTCGTATCAATCTATGTTGAGACTTTTTGCCAGTAGGGCAGGTCTGGCTGAGTGCCACTTTACCTCTCACTCCCTGCGCCGGGGCGGCGTGACTTATCTTGCCATGTCTGGGGCTACGATCGAGGAGATAAAGTTGAGAGGGGACTGGGCCAGTGAGACGGTTTATGCTTACTTAAAGACGCCACTGCAGGTGCGCATCGTCAATGACCTGAGGGTGGCCTCCTCCCTGGCCCAGTCGAAGCTTGAGTAGTTTTGGGTGGGGGCCTGTGGCCCATTTGGCTGTTATTTTGCCCAGCCAAGGGACCTTCAAGCAAAAATAAAAGAAGGCTCCCCACCAGTACTCATTGTTCTCTCTCTTTTCCTTACCGTAGCCTAAATTTATGTAGAATATAATTTATTATATATATATAAAGGAGGCGGAGTTTCCCCCCTTCTCTCTTTACTTAATTATTCATTATTTATCTCTTATTTATTTCTCACTGTATATTCGCTCCGGGCCACTCTTTTGCCCCGGGACTGCCATCTCATTGCCGCTTGGCTCAGTCCAGCCTTGACTGCACGCCGAGCACTACTTATTTTTCGCTTTAGGTAGGGCTGTTATTTTGCCCGGCCAAGGGACCTTCAAGCAAAAATAAAAGAAGGTTCCCCACCACTACTCATTGTTCTCTCTCTTTTCCTTACCGTAGCCTAAATTTATATGGGTAAGGACGTTAGGCGCGCGTCGCGCTGCGTTCGACGCGCCGGAATAACGTTATGGGAACTCTAGGAAGACGGCGCGCGCGCGGGAGGGTCGTTGCTCACACGTTGCGGCAAACTGGGCCGTTTTTGTTTTACGCCCTAGCAACATTTAAGATTAAATGAAGACGTCGCGCCAAACTTTTTTTTGTTTTTCCCCCAGCGCGTCGACACACGTTGACCGCGCGTGCATAACGCGCCGCGCTGATGCCGATCTTTTCCCCCAAACCGCCGAAAAGTTTGACGTTTCTCGACGTGCAAGATTTTATTTTCAACGCTGACGGGTCGCCGGGAGAAACGTCGTAGTGTGACAGCCCCATCAGCTTCGGTCATTTACACTATTTAATTACAAGAACAATTTTTAAGATAATTAAATATTGTTTATCACATTCAGCTAATTGAGAGTCAGATATGTTAGATCCTTTGGAACTTTACTGTACATGTGTACAGTTTGTGTTGGTTAATCTTTGAGTTGCCAGACACTGACACTGAAGCCCGGGGGTAGAGGTTTCGATGGCTGCGTATAGGCGACTGAGAGTGTGATTATGCCATCTAATGATGGGCTATTGCGTAATGAGTTTGTAACGACATTCATTAGTAAAGGACTGACAGTGTGACTCAAAGAAGTTGGTTGATTGGTTGGTTGTTGTTTTACATCCTAGCAACATCTCAGGTCATATCAGAACGGGTACTGACTTCTGACAGTTCGCACTCATGGGAACTTTATAGTGTTACCCCATTGTCAAATTAGGCCACCGGCACCATGGCCCAATATCCCACTCAGTCACATTATCCTGACACTGAGCTAACCAGTCCTTACCCTAACCTATTAATGTCAAGCACCTGGCTAGGAAGCGACAAGTACCAATTTTAAAGTCATTTGTTTGACTCGACCGGGAACCAAACTCCCGACCTTCCGCACGTGAGGCCTGTACTCTGCCGATTGTCCATGTTGCTCGCAACATGGGTAATTAAGCATGCAAGACCACCACACTCAGTAACTATGGACGTGATCATTGGCGCCCCCTACTATTCTCTCAGTTAACTAAGTAAATGGCTGCCACTCGACGTGGCACCTAGCGTAATTCTTATAAGCATATCGTGACATAGGAGAAATTCTAAATTTACTTTGACCAGAGTGTTTCAATTGACGTGTACTTCTCCAGCCTAAATTCACCGTCCCACCCAACCCAACTACTGTAAGAATTTCTCTCTATAGGGTTAAGTCCCTGGAAACCTCAAACTCTAAATCTCAACATTATGACTCAGAAACTGTAACGAACTGAAAGAAAATAAATGCCACTATATAATGTACTGGTCTCGTGTCATTCAATTAGGCTACTTTGCCCGGTAGTCAGTGCCTGACCGAGAAAAACTAAGTGGCTTCTCAAGGCTTTACTTGGCTTGACCTGAGAGGGCATTTGCAAATTGGAACTAGGTAGCGTCGATCGATATAAAACAATAGACCTTTGTCCGTGGAGCATGATGACGAGTGACTGGACGCGGTGGCCGAATCGGTAGAGCGCAGGCTTTCCGTATGGAAGGTCAAGAGTTCGAATTCCAGCCGAGTCAAAGCATTGATTTATAAAATTGATACTTGTCGCTACCTAGCCTGGTACTCGGCATTAATAGGATAGGACAAGGACTGGTTAGCACAGTATCAGGATAATGTGACTGTGTGGGATATTGGGTCATGGTGCCAGTGGCTTCATGTTCCAGTGGGGCAGTACTATTAAATTGCCAGGAGTGGGCACTGTCATAAGTCGGTACCTGTCCTTTAGATGTTATTAGGATGTAAAACAACAAAAACAAGCAAACAACAAACGACCAGTGAACTTTCTACCAACATCAGTTCCTGCTACTGACATCAGAGGAGAGGTTGGGAGTGGAATTCCTCTATAGACCTTTTCTTCGGAGGATGCTGCCCAGTGACCTGCTTACCAACTTGCCACTGATATCAGAAGGCAGGTTGGTAATGGAAATCTTCTATAGACCTTTTCCATAGAGCATGCTGCGGAGTGACTTGCTACGCACAACATTTGTTCTTGCCACTGACCTCAAAAGGTTGCTAGTGGAAATCTTCGATAGACCTTTACCACAGAGCATGCTGCACGATGACCTGTGACCCAAATTATTTCTTCCATTGACGTCAAAGGGAGGGTTGATGGTGGAAATCATCTATTACTTTACTGTGCCTATGAGAAGGTCAACCTGACGGGGTATTGAGTGGTATTATGCAATGAGCATTTTAAGATAAGTGGTCAGGAATATAAATACTGGCGGAAGGCTACTTCAATCAGTACCGTCGGTAGAGCGCAGGCTTCCCGTACGGAAGGTCGAGAGTTTGAACTCCGTCCTAGTCAAAGCAATGACTTACAAAATTATTACTTGTTGCTACCTAGCCTGGCGCTCGGCATTACTAGGATAGGGCAAGGACTGATAATCTCAGTATCAGGATAATGTGACTGAGTGGGAAATTGGGTCATGGTATCAGCATCCTTTTCTACAAGCGGGCCAGCACTATAAAGTTGCCATGAGTGCGCACTGTCATGAGACGGTACCCATCCTTATATGACCATATATGTTGCCAGGACGAAAAACTTTCAACAAACAAAGAAACATATCCAACCGTTAGTTCCATGAGGTTGGCATTCCAATAACTGCGCATGCGCCTACCACATTGTTCCCACCATCTTTTATGTTGTCACCTCTTCGGATAATAACAAAAATAAAATTCTGCCTCAAGTGAAGCTTCTGGCAAATACAATTACCATCCAAACTCTCCTTGGGTCAAATAAATTCTTCTTTTAAATGGCGGCCATGTTCAAAGATGGCTGCAAACTGGTTGGACAAATTATTAAATTTGATGTCAGTCATTGAAATCGATGCTGCCAGAATAATGTACTCAAATGAATTCCTCTGTGTGGACAGGAATCCATTTTCCCATGGAAATATGGTGTCCTGTGATGACATTAGGGAATAGTTGACACAAAACAGGGACAGTCTGACGACATAATGGTGGAAGGATTAAGTCGGTAAGGCTCGACGTGGGTTGGTTGATGGAGATTAAATCCTGGCAACATCTAAGGTCATATCAGGATGGGTACCGACTTGTGTCAGTGCACACTCATGGCAACTTTATGGTGCTGCCCCAATGGGAAATCAGGCCACCAACACCATGACCCGATATCCCACCCAGTCACATTATCCTGACATTGAGGTAACCAGTCCTTGCCCTTATCCTATTAATGGTGAGCACCAAGCCAGGAAGTGACAAGCATCAATTTATTACGTCATTGGTTTGACTCGACCGGAAATTGAACGCACAAGAACCCTGCGCTCTACCGAGTCAGCCACCATCTTTTTAGAAGCTCAAAAAGCATAGAATTATGCAACTTCAATAATGTATACTGTACTGATTCTGAGACATAGACTGCTTTCCCTGGTAGTAGTAGAAGTGTATCAGTATAAGTGAGTGTATGAGAACACACGTATATGCTGCTATTGACCTTCTATTCCTCACAAAGTGCAGAACAAATATATTGACAGGACACGTTTTTTCTTGAAGATTTATACTGACTGTTATGGATAAGTCTGAATAGACTTGGTTTCACCATTGGACAGTTTGTCGATAGAAAGCCCGAGCCTACACTTTTACCGACCCAAGGGATCTTAAACTTCCCACACCACATAGACATGGTATGAGAGCAACTGGCCTTTGATGATGCTGTAAGTTATACACAGCGGTGGAAATCCAAATTGGCAGAGGTGGGGGCATGGGGAATTGAACCACCGACCTTCATATTAGGAGCCCGACCTAGAAACAAAGTCAAACACTCTAACCACTCCGCCACTGAGAACACCATGTGACCGGATACAGTCGGCCAATGGGTAGAGTGCAAGCTGCTCGTGCAGAAAGTCGGGAATTTGAAATCCGGCCGAGTGAAACCAATGAGTTACAAAATTGATACTTGTTGCTACCTAGCCTGCCCTTCGGCATTAATAGGATAGGGCAAGGACTGGTTAGCTCAGTGTCAGGATAATGTGAGTGAGAGGGGAATGGGTTCATGGTGCTGGTCGCCTAGTCTCCCAGTGAGGCAGCACTACAGCACTACAAAGTCGCCATGAGTGCACCCTGCTACAATACGGTACCCATCCTAATATGGTCTTAGATGTTGCCAGGGTGTAAAGCTCCAACAAACAAGTTGATACCCATCCTGATATGGCATCAGACGTTACCAGGATGTAAAACCCCAACAAACAAACAAATCGATACCCATCCTGATATGGCATCAGATGTTACCAGGATGCAAGACCCCAACAAACAAACAAACAAATCGATACCCATCCTGATATGGCCTCAGACATTACCAGGATGTAAAACCCCAACAAACAAACAAATCGATGCCCATCCTGATATGGCCTCAGATGTCACCAGGATGTAAAACCCCAACAAACAAATCGGTGCCATTCCTGATATGGTGTCAGATTTTGCCAGGATGTAAAACCCCAACAACCAAACAAACAAATTGATACCCATCCTGATATGGCCTCAGACATTACCAGGATGTAAGACCCCAACAAACAAACAAACCTGTGCCCGTCCTGATATGGCATCAGATGTTGCCAGGAAATAAAACTCCAACACACAAACAAACAAATTGATACCCATCCTGATATGGCCTCAGACGTTACCAGGATATAAGACCCCAACAAACAAACAAACAAACAATTTGATACCCATCCTGATATGGCCTCGGATGTTACCAGGATGTAAGACCCCAACAAACAAACAAACAAGTCGATACCCATCCTGATATGGCCTCAGACGTTACCAGGATGTAAAATCTCAACAAACAAACAAACAAACAAGTCGATACCCATCCTGATATGGCCTCAGATGTTACCAGGATGTAAGACCCCAACAAACAAACAAACAAGTCGATACCCATCCTGATATGGCATCAGATATTGCCTGAACGTAATACTAACAAACAAACAAACAAACAAACAAGTCGGTCCCCATCCTGACATGATCTTAGTTATTGCCAGCAGGTAAAACCCCAACCAACAGGCAAAGACAGGTACACTAACCACACCGTGTGGCGTGTGACTGCAGGCACAGGTAGGCAATAGTGGATTGGCTGAAATGTGCTGCTTTAGTAATCTACCAATCACGATGCTTTCACCTCAAAATAGCCTGTACCTGCCTTGCATTGCCTGCCACACCAGGTATGTCACCACTACCCCCACCCTTTTAACATGCAATGTTCTCATCCCGTAGCAATACACCCCAGGAAGACTGACACAAACTCAACTCCCACGTCTACATAGACCACATTGGTCGAGGTATTTTTTATTTTTGTGTGGATACATTAGTTGTTTAAGCAGGGGAAATTTCAATTGCGGACGATTGGTCTTCCCCATTCCACTGCTCCTTGCGCTCTCCTAATAATGCCGGCCGCCTGGCTGGAAGTGACAAGTATACATTTTTAAGTCATTGGTTTGCCTCGACGAGGGTTTGAACCCATGATCCTATGATCTACTAACACGGGAGATGGTGCTCTAACTCATTCGGCCATCCCGTGTGGTTTATGATGCAGATTTCTCCACAATCCAAAATATGCATGCTTTGAAGAAAACAGTCAGGTGTTTTGTTTTGGGTTTAAAATTTTTTTTTTTAATGTGGTTTCTTTTTACACCACACATTTCGCTAGATTTGATTCTCAATAATAAACTATTTCTGCACCATTTATTTTGATCTACAGCCAACTAGGCATACACATGAAGAAGTATATATATGTATGTACATAATCATTCTCTAGGCATGCCATTTTCCATTTTTCATCACCCATTTGTTAAAATGATGTTATGGATGGATGTTACATGGTTAAGCTTAACATCTTTCAAAATTTGCATAAGAACAAAATAAAAAAAGTAGAAAAAAAAAAGATTTCAACACTGGCATATGCACAATATATAAATATACATATGAATCTGGATTCTGCCATTATTTGGAATTTTTCTGCTATTATTTGGAATGTTTTCACTTTTGGTTTCCATGGCACAAACGTGGTACAGTTTCTGAGAACGACCATATATGAATATATACAGTAAAACCTCTCTAAATCGACCGACCTTGGGACCGACTTTAAGTGGCCCATTTAGGGTGGTGGTCGGTTTAGGGAGTTAAAATATGATTACAATAGTATCGGTGGGAACCAAATAAAGCGATCGATATAGGAGAGTGGTCGATCTGTGGAGGTGGTCGGTTGAACACATAATTGTTGTTTTACCGAGTCCTTAGCCTCGGCTTGTTATAGTACAGGGAGAGGTAGCAATTCCACTTGATTCAATCTTTACCTACTAATTACCGAAATTATGTTCTAAATTATTATTATTCCCATTTTTCTCTGTTTTCTTGTTTTCCTCCCTTCGGTAGAAGTTCCTTACATTCCCCACGGGTTAGGGTGGGCGGGAACTGTACAATAACAAGCCGAGGCTAAGGACTCGGTAAAACAACAATTATGTGTTCAACTATACCACAGGTAAGTCTCACATAATTATTCTATTTCACCTCGTCCCCTAGCCTCCTGGCTAATTATAGCACAGGGAGATGTTTACGTAATCATAATTTCGGTTTCAGTTTCGTATTGCTAGCTTTCTTAATGGGATTGAACTATGAGTTCAATTAGTTCTTTTGAACATAGTTGTTCTCTGCGAAGCTCTCAGCAAAGCTATCTTTTCTGAACCCTTTTTTGTGATGTCTTTGTGAATGTTCGGACATTTGCCTCTAGTTGTATAGAGTAGAATTGTTTTTATTTAGATCCCAAGCCCCTGTTATAGGGCTAGGTAGATCATATGTACATTTATATATATGTATGTTATGTATATTTAAATATACTGTTTCATATTTCTTGTGAAAGTATACGGATACATATACATTTTTATCAGAGTAGTCATTCTATGAATCTATAAATCCTATCATGTAGTCATTCTATGAATCTATAAGATTCTATTATGGAAAGGTTATTTTCCTCAAAACCCCCAAGGCTTTCCTTGCTGAAAAACCCCGTCTGGAGGTAAATCCTATTTTATGTCATCTGACAGTACCTCTCTTGGGGTTACTAGCTACCAAGTTGTCCAACTTTTAATCCCCAAGACCAATAACCCAAGATACTGCAGTGAACTGCAATCAATTTCAATCCTCCCACTTCCAGGGAAAATTATTAAACAGATTATACATGACCAAGTTAAAGCATTCCTTGAATCATACAACTATCTGACCTACAAGCAAAATGGATTTAGGAAAAACAAATCCACAACAGGGGCTCTGGCATCTCTACTGGATGAACTTTTGGGCAACATGGATAAAGGTGAACTAACAATCACTGTCTTCCTTGATTTCAAGAAGGCATTTGATACAATTGACCACGAGATCCTGATGCAGAAAGTAGCAAGAGCTGGATTAGACAACAAAGCATATAATTTCCTCACAAATTATCGCAAGAACAGGATGCAGTGCACAAAACTAAACAACAATGAGGGTCTGTAGGGTCAAGACCGGGGTGCCACAGGGCTCCACCCTAGGACCCTGCTATTCCTAATCTTTATTAATGACCAACCACTAGTATCTGAAAGAGCAACATTTACATTATTTGCTGATGACGGAGCACTCACAGTACACAATAGAGATCTTGTGGCAGCTGCAGCACAGACAGACATGGTATATATAAGGTGAATACATGGTGCCATGAAAATAAAATAACAGTGTATAGTTCCAAGACAGAGTATGTGATCTATGGGACGAAAATGAGAAAAACAAGAGCCCCTCAAATCCAACTACAAATGGGTGGAACCTTGGTCGTAATGCGAAGCATTACGTTTGATGCGAGGGAAGGAGGAGACCCTCCCCCGCCGCTGTGGCGCTGCCTGCTCACCTCGGGCGAGCCCCGGCTCGCCCCCCCCCCCCCCTCTTTCAGGCCACCTTCTTTGTTCTGGCGCTCACGCCTCGCCCGACGCCCGCTGCTCGCCACACCTCACCCTCCCCCGGGCCGTCAGCATTCGCACCTCACCGCCTTCCCCCCTCCTTCCTCCCTTATAAGGCCGCCCGCCGGCTCTCCTCAGGCACTCACCTTCCTGCCGTCTTCCGCTACCCTTCACTTTTCCTGTTTGGGCCTACACCACGGACCGCTGACGCACACCAGCATCCACCAACCATGCCTCAAGGGAAAGGACGAGGACGGAAGGGCTCCCGGGCCGCCCCCCGGACCCCGGGGTCCTCTACGTCGCCCGGGAGGGTCGAGTCACCATCACCCGTCTCGGTCTCCCCCCCGGCGCCCTCGGACCTCTCCTCGGGCGCCGAGACCTCCTCAGTGCTGGAGGCTATCCGGCGCATGCAGCTGGAGCACCGGCAGGCCAACGAGGAGCACCGGCAGGCCAACACCGAGCACCGGCAGGCCACTGCTGACCTCCACGCCCGGATCGACCACATCAGCGCCAACGGGACCCGGCCCGCGCCAGAGGCGCCCCCGCCGGCCGCACCAACACCTCGGGCACCTGCCACCGCCGCGGCCCGACCGCCGCCGCCCCGCCAGGCGGCCCTCCCCGGAACGACACACGCGGAGTACGGGAGGTACCGCCACATCCTGCCCCAACTGCAGCCCTGCACATCGCCGGCCTACCAGGGGGAGGAGACCCGCCACAACCCCGCCTCCACGGCCGACGCCGTCAGGGAAATCCTGGCATCCGCCGAGGCGCGACATTCAACCAGACGCCAAGGCATCCCATCCAACTACATCTTCCCCTCCGATCTGGTGAGGCGAGGTCCCGAGAAGAAGCCAGTGAAGAGGGGGGAGGCGACCAAGGACGAATACGCCCTCGCCCTCCTCACCCTCATCGACCACCCGGATTTCCCCGCCCACTCCGCCCCGGGACTCCACCATCATATCCTATCTATCTGTCGTGATAACCTCCTCTATCCCTGGACGACCGTCCGCCACTACTCTGAGGCGGTCTTTACCGCGATCGCGGACGGTACCCTCCCCCATGGCTGGCACGACCCAGTGGCCATAAACCTCCTCAGACTGGAGTCCCTCGCCATGCCTCCGCACTCCACCACCACCCAACTCCCCTCCCTCGACCCTGCAATGCCCCGCCCCCAGTTCCGCGGCCACACCGACACACGCGTGGCCTACAGTAAGGAGACCCACGGCCCACTCTGCTATGCCTGGAACCGGGACCACAACTCCTGCACCCACGCAGCCCCGGGGGAGGTCCACGGCCAGGGGGTCTCCAGACAACTACACGCATGCGCATACTGCGCCAATGACCGGAGGGTACTAACCAGGCACAGCGAGGACGCATGCCTGGCCAAGCGCGCCCGGGCAGCGGCTCCCGCCTCGCCGGATTTTTGAGGAGCCGGCACCTCCAGCCCGGCACGGAGGCCCCAGACCGGCCCACCAACCCTATCAAAGCCGCCCACCACACTGCTACCAGCCCTCCGGACACCACCGCCCACCCGCCCGAGGCGCGGCCTGCCCGCCGCCTCGGCGCCGCCGTGACCTCCGGCAACCACCCCCGCCTCGGGCCCCAGCGCCCCCTCAGTAAGGCTCCCATCGCCGCCCGGCGCCAGTCGCCCGTCACCCTCGACCCAGACGTCCACCTCGACCCAGGCGACACCGCCTTCCTCTGCCAACCCGACCCCACCGACCCCCCCACCGACCCGCCCCACGACCCCCCCCCAACCGCCCGCGACTTCGCCGCCCCCCTAGCCCGCCCCCGCCGCACCTCCTCCCCCGACCCCCGCCCTGACCGCCACCTCGGCACTACCAACCTCATCGGCAACCACCGCCCAGTCGGGCCCCAGCGGCCCCTCAGTAAGGCTCTCACCACCGCCCACCGCCACCAGCCCGCCACGGACCACAGCCCAGCCCAGCCCAGTTTGCCCGAGGCGTGGCCCGACCGCCGCCTCGGCACTGCCGACCTCATCGGCAACCACCTCCAAGTCGGGCCCCAGCGCCCCCTCAGGAAGGCTCTCATCGCCGACCAGCGCCATTCGCCCATCACAGAACACAGCCCAGCCCAGCCCAGTTTGCCCGAGGCGCGGCATGACCGCCGCCTCGGCACCGCCGACCTCATCGGCAACCACCTCCCTCTCGGGCCCCAGCGCCCCCTCAGCAAGGCTCTCATCGCCGCCCAGCGCCAGTCGCCCACCACGGACCACAGCCCAGCCCAGTTTCACGAGGAACCCTCAGACCACTGCCCAGCCCAGCCTCAAGAGGAACCCTCAGACCACAGCCCAGCCCAGCCTCACGGAGAACCCTCCTCCGAGGGCACAACCGCCGACCACGACACCACCGTCATCAACCCGCCCGACCCGACCCCGACCCCCGTCCCACCCAGCCCTGAGGAGTTCGCCGGCCGACCTCCTCACCCGAGCCCTCCAAGGAGCGGGCCTCCCTTTATTTTGGCCGCCCGCCCCTTGTCGACCTACCCCGCACCGCGCACCTCAGACCACACAGCCCAGCCTCACGAGGGACCCTCTCCAGACAGTCCAGCCGCCGACCTCAAGGCTCTGCCCTCACGACCCTCCTCTCACCCAGATCCCCGGCCCCCACCTCGGGCGCCCCGCGCCCCCGCCTCGGGCGCGCCTCGAGCCCTCTCCTACTATTTGGTGGAGGGCTCCTCGGCACCCCCTCACGCCGCTGACAATTAACTAAACCGGACTTCCTTACTCTCTCCTGCTCCTTATGAGCCTCTCTGCTCCTTCCTGGGAGCCCTTTCATTACTCGGTTACCTTGACCTTGTTATTTACCACTGTGCATTTCCCTTTATCTTCTATGTACCTGTACATTTACCACTGTGCATATTTTTATTGTTTATATGTACCTAACATCGTTCCGCTGAGGCGTGTAATAAACGCGCCTTTCTTCCACCCCCGCCTTGTTTTCTTCCTTCTCGCGCATCGGTCGTAATGCGAAGCATTACGTTTGATGCGAGGGAAGGAGGAGACCCTCCCCCGCCGCTGTGGCGCTGCCTACTCACCTCGGGCGAGCCCCGGCTCGCCCCCCCCCTCTTTCAGGCCACCTTCTTTGTTCTGGCGCTCACGCCTCGCCCGACGCCCGCTGCTCGCCACATCTCACCCTCCCCCGGGCCGTCAGCATTCGCACCTCACCGCCTTCCCCCGTCCTTCCTCCCTTATAAGGCCGCCCGCCGGCTCTCCTCAGGCACTCACCTTCCTGCCGTCTTCCGCTATCCTTCACTTTTCCTCCGCCCACCCACCCTACACTCACTTAACCTACTCACTCCCGAGGGTGGAGGGCTCCTCGGCACCCCCTCACGCCGCTGACAATTAACTAAACCGGACTTCCTTACTCTCTCCTGCTCCTTATGAGCCTCTCTGCTCCTTCCTGGGAGCCCTTTCATTATTCGGTTACCTTGACCTTGTTATTACCACTGTGCATTTCCCTTTTATCTTCTATGTACCTGTACATTTACCACTGTGCATATTTTATTGTAAATGTACCTAACATGTGTCCGCTGAGGCGTGTAATAAACGCGCCTTTCTTCCACCCCCGCCTTGTTTTCTTCCTTCTCGCGCATCACTTCGTGAAGTGGACTCCTACAAATACCTGGGCACAACTCTTGACTCCACATTAAATCGGAACCGACAATTGGCAAGACTGAATCAAACACTGGCACTCAAACTGACAACTTTTAGGAAATTAAGGAAATTCATAAGTGAAAACACTGCACTGCTCCTGTACAAGACTACAATATTGTCTGTTATAGATTACAATGACATCATATAGGAGCTCTTAACAAAACAACAAAAGACCAAACTGCAAAGAATTCAGAACCGAACACTGAGAACAGTCTACCAAGGCAAGACACTCAGTGTGGCTGAACTGCACAAGAGAGCCAAATTGGATACTCTCTCAGAAAGAAGGGACCTACACCTGATGGCACTAATGCACCAACGTGCAAAAGACGAAAAATACATTGACCGCACGAATAGAATAACAAGAAGAGGAGCCTCCACTCTGCTCAATGTACCACACCCTTCGAAAAAGAAATATATCGGAGCACCAATGTACAAAGGTAGCATCATGTGGAATGAACACCCAACCAGAGTCAGAGAAACATAAACAGTAATTGCCTTCAAAAATGCATATAGAGCGCACCTGGTTATTCAGGCCCCTGAATGACTTCTGCAGTAATTACTAGCAAAGCCCTGAGCTTCTGCCCCCCCCCCCTGCATCCTCGCTTGCTCTCCTGTGGGTTTTCCCCCCGCACCACCCACCCCGATGGGCCCCCCCTCCCCTGCCACCACCCTTAATCATCATGAACAAACCATCAACACACCGAACATCCTACACAACTATCAACCTCTGTATCAACATTATATAAGACAGACAAAATGTCTTGTCAACTAGAAACGTACCTAGTTTTATAAGAGAAAAAGATTTGACCCTCAATGATTGTTTGCGTTGCTCCGAGTATACACTTTCTACTCGGTGCTGCTCCCCATTTTTGCAGGAACTACAGTGACAGGTGTTGTACATTATACAGTAGGAGCCACTCCCTTAATTTTAGAGGATCAGTGCTGTAACTAATACAGCACTAATCAAACTTAGATTATTTAGACTGTCAATTCCAATAGTAAGATGGTCGGAAGACCAGTGTTCCGGCGCTGATGAATGTCAGATGAATAAATACTTTACTTTACAACAAAACAACAAAACCGGCCAGTCGGCCATCTTGTTGAGTCTCGTCTCTTTGTGGATTGTTCTCAGACCCGGGCAGCTCCATCACCTGTCTTCATTGAATACCATAATTTCCTCGTTTGTCTCTTTTTTTTTACGTAAATGAAAAAAAAGACACATCAGCATCTCCATCTCCACCGTTTTCTTTCTCTACAGCTGCTCTGTGTGATTCTCTTTCTCTTTTTATACAGAGCTAGAGAGAGACAGTGAGATAAAGGAGAGAGCGAGGGAGTGATATGAAGAGAGGAAGAGAGTGAGATGAAGAAGAAGGAAGTGAGATGGAGAGAGCAGGATATTGAGATGGAGAGAGGAAGAGTGTGAGGTGGAGAGAGGAAGAGAGTGACTATGTAATATGACTGTGTGGGTTATCAGGTCATGGTGCCAGCGGCCTGGTCTCCCAGTGGGGCAGCACTGATAGGATAGGACAAGCCCTGGTTACCACAGTATCAGTATAATATGACTGTGTGGGTAATCAGATCATGGTGCTGCCAACCTGATCTCCCAGTGGGGAGCACTATGATGTCGCTATGAGTGTGCACTGTCACTAGTCGGTACTCTTTCTGATTTGACATTAGATGTTGCTAGGACATAAAACAACAATCAACCAACAACAATAATCTAAGCTACACCTGTATATATATATATATATATATATATATATGCATGCTTGACTCTCAGGTGAAGCCGATATTCATATTCTATATTGCACATTGGTGTAATCTATTTCGCATTGCTAGATGTCTAAGCGCATGTCATGGTTTTCGATATCAGCTGCCTCAATTTGATTTAGGATCTTCATTCATACCTTGATTAAGCATTAAGTAACAAACTTGATGTAGGACAATAAATAATCCTTTGAGCGCTAGTACCGACACAGTCATTTCCCATTTCACTGTAACTTGTAAGATGCTTTTATCGATCTTCATTGGTGTTGATTTTAGTAGGATGAGACAGTATATGTACATATAATACACAGAATGTGATATGATGTACATATACTGTATATAGTGTATATAGAATGTATATAATTATATAGACTGTATATAATGTATACATATAATGTACATATAATGTACATATAATGTATATATAATTCACGACACGGAGACAACGTGGTGTATATATGGGTAGTTTATTCGTCGGAAGGACTCATCAAGACAGTCATGACATCAAATAGAACAAATCAACCGAAGACAGCCATTTCTCCACGATACAATGGTTAATACACAGGAATCAAACCCTCAGCCCTACCGCTTGATCATTAGTTATAGGTGTGGGTGGGTGGGTGGGTGAAGAAATGGCGATGTTGATATGAAGGCTGCTGTGGCGGTTGTGGTCGGTTGTTCAAATTTGGCGTGCTCAGGTAGCGTTAGTGCGCAGGTGGCAGCATTCGGTGGAAATGTTTGGAACTAACATCATTGGTCAGGAGTTGTCGGCGTTGACGCTAGGTGGCACCACCATACCGCGTTAAAGCAGGGCTGTCTCATCTCCGGCGGGAATTACTGATGTTAAGAATAACATCAACAATTCACGACACGGAGACAACATGGTGTATATATGGGTAGTTTATTCGTCGGAAGGACTCATCAAGACAGTCATGACATCAAATAGAACAAATCAACCGAAGACAGCCATTTCTCCACGATACAATGGTTAATACACAGGAATCAAACCCTCAGCCAATTAATGGAAGGGTTTGAGGTCGTGATCATCTGCGGGCTTGGGGACATATGCATACACGGCTGCCGAGGACCAGGAGCCAATCTCCATGATCTATTCCGGAGGCTGTGGAGCGTGTAAGCATCTGGGTTGGGGATTCCAGACACTGCGAGTGCCAGACAGAGGGTGGCGAGCAGGGTCGGGGCCATTAAGGGAGCGCCTCCCGCCATGATGAAGGCGGGGCCGGATGCTGGGGGGCGTTGGTATCGTACGTATCGGCACCAGGCATCGACGGGGCATGTGATGTTTTGGGGGGCCGGTCGGATCACGATGGGGAATGCCTGTCCGGGCCTCCATCTTGTCTTCGTTGAGTTGACTCTTATCATGAGTCCTTCCTTGGTCAGGGCGATGTCGGCGCGTTGAAGTGAGTGGCCGGTGTCGTAGCGTGAGTTGGTGGCGAGCAGGTTACTCTGCCTTAGAAGGGTATGGTATCCGATCAGTAGTGCTGCTGTCAGGACGTATGCGGGTGGGCCAGCCATGGTCATTTGGTGGACCACCGCCCTTATGCTCACTGGTGTGAGGGGCGGTGCTTGGTGTGGGATGTGGTGAGAGAGCCTGAGGACCCCTCGTTTCATGAGGGTCACAGGGTACGAGTCGAATGCAGCTGTGACTCCTCCGAACAGGAGAACCCAAGTTCTCGCACCGCTCAGGTAGTTCATTACTGCTCCTGGTGAGGCGAGGGAGTCGTTCAGGTGTCGTGTGTAGTCCAGGAGGTCGTACTGCG
Source organism: Branchipolynoe longqiensis (assembly GCA_030323885.1). Lineage (NCBI taxonomy): Eukaryota > Metazoa > Annelida > Polychaeta > Phyllodocida > Polynoidae > Branchipolynoe > Branchipolynoe longqiensis. Next base: position 73,332,241 of record CM059193.1, read on the forward strand.
CCGGGGCCAGCGGGTCGAACTGGTGTGCTGCGGCGAATGGGAGGTACTTCCGGGTTTGCACAGTCTTGTTCCTCCAAGTTCCGGCCGCCAGGCCGGCAAAGTAGATCTCCATCACCCTGGTGTGTGAGTCGTCCGAGTAACCTGGGAATAGAGAGCCAATTTGAGTACGAGATTCCCAGGTTATCCTACAAACCTGCAGTGAAAATATCATCGAATGTTACTTCAATTTTATCAAGCCCCATTTGTCGGGTCATGTACACTGCCTTGGCATTTGCAGCTGCGTCGATACATCGCCTGCTAAGGGCATCTGCCAGTACCTGCTAAGGGCATCTGCCAGTGGAGGACCTCTATCTGGCACGAGTGTTTTGCAGCGTAGAGCCAGATCTCCCTGGCGCAGGCAGTTAGAACAGGGTCCTTGCCGGCGCCGGAGGAGAGTACATGCTGGCTAGCTGTGTTGTCTGTGTTGATCACTATTTTGTAGTTGGCTGGGTTGTCAGGGGCCAGGCCCTTCAGGGCTGCCACCAGGTTCATGGCCTCAAGGTGGGCAATATTAGTGTATCTGTCGGTGAGCTCGGGCAGGTAGCTCTTTGAGTAGTAATGGGTCGTGGAGAATGTCCCTCCTGCTTTGAGGCAGGAGTCGCATTCTATCATCCAGGGGGCTTTATCGTCTTGTTTCAGGAGTACAATTCCGTTCGATCTTGCTGCATACTGCAAGAACCACTCCCAGTCAACTGCCATGATGGCGATCTGGTGAATATGTTCGATGAGCGGGTCTTTCCAGGCCACCGGGACCTCTACACCTTTCATCATTCTACACAGTGCGGCTATGTACTCTACCAGCGTGGCTTCCCCTACTGCCACCTTCTCACGTTTTACACCACGCATAACAAATAAATTAGGTAGTTGGGGGGTTTTACCTCTCTTCTTGTTTATGGCTGTGCCGGCTGCTGCAAGTATGTCATTGATAGTTTCGGCTCCGTCGATTCGTTCGTCTCGTTCATTCAGTCTGGCTGACTGTGTTCTGGGTTGGGTGCTGGCGTAGTCGCACCTGTCGCTGTAGTCCTCAGCATCCAGGTCGTCATCCATTGATTGGAGTCTCAGTGTGTCCGCCATCTTCCTTTGTCCCCGCCTCGGTGCTGGTGTGGTCCTCACTGTTACGCTAGATTTGGGCTCCATGATGCGCCGGCGGTGTGCCTGCAGGGTGTCGGCCACATGCCTAGTCCTCTCTGCCGGTGCCGGGGCCCCCCCCGGTGTCACTGTCACTATCACTGTCACAACTCTCTTGTGTCACGTCTTCCCTTTTGTCGGTGTTCCTCCTCTTGTTGCCTGCCTCCAGTGCCTCCAACCTTCTAGCCATGATAGATTTAAACTCACTGAGCTGGTCAGCGACGGCTGCTTTCATGGCCTGTATCGGCTCCTGGTTGTTTGCCTCCTGTGGCATGGGTGCCGGTGCGGGCGTCGTGCAGGTGAGGCGGTGCGCTCGGCCGCCGCATCCTGCGTCTCGGTGCCCGTTGGTTGTTGGTGCCATGTGTCTCGTTGGCCTCACTGGTCTCGGGGTCAATTTTCTTGGGGCATCCTCTAGGTTTAGGTGCATTGTTCTGCCTGGTATTTGCTGCACTCCTTGCTGATTTTCGTGATTGTGGCATGGCGATGGTGTGTCATTTCGTGTCGTGAAGAAATGGTGGGCGATGTTGATATGAAGGCTGCTGTGGCGGTTGTGGTCGGTTGTTCGAATTTGGCGTGCTCAGGTAGCGTTAGTGCGCAGGTGGCGGCATTCGGTGGAAATGTTTGGAACTAACATCGTTGGTTAGGAGTTGTTGGCATTGACGCTAGGTGGCGCCACGGTACCGCGTTAAAGCAGGGCTGTCTCGTCTTCGGCGGGATTAATGATGTTAAGAATAACATCCACAATGTATATATATACTGTATATATAATGTATATATAATGTATATATAATGTGTATATATAATGTTTATATATAATGTGTATATAAAATGTGTATATATAATGTAGATATAATGTAGATATGATGTAGATATAATGCATATATAATATGTATAATGTATACAGTGTATGGAGTGAATATATCATGTCTAAGACCTCTTACGCGAGTCAGGTTGGGCACATCCAGTAGGGACGGCAAGCACCGGTGGCAGCGCCACCAGTCAGGGAGGCACAGGGGTAGTACATAGAATCAGGATAATAATAAGATACATAGTGAAATAATTCCCTTCCACTCGTTTACACTCACATAATTCGTTATTCATCACATATATAAAAACTTCCCAGCGAGTGGCGTGTCAGGCCCCGCGCAGGGGGTGGAGCGGTACATGGAGGGCATCCCCCCTACCCCCACCCCATGGGGGGGGGGGAGGAGGAGCACTACAGAGCTTATTACAGGCGATAAGGGGCTTATCACTATCCATATATTATACTGTAGGTATAGATCAGGAAATGAAAGTGTTATTTTTATCCTTTGTCTCCTCTTTCCCCAAAAGGATACAGACGAAAACAAATTCATTGCTAATGCAAATGTGGGCTTGATTTCCACGCCATGGGCACTTAGAACAGTCGCAGATCTCTCAGCCCTCTCTGGGAAATGTTTGCCAGTAATTACAGCTGCGCTGGTGAGTGTCTCTACACCTCCAGTAGCTTGCTATGCAATTAGTGCAATCGCAGATCTCTCAGCACTGACGTTGATGGCTTTTGAAAGCGAGTCTACTGGCACTGGATGATGGCACCACGTAAGTGTACGAGAACTCTATGGAAGGATGGGGGTATTTAGAATTCTAAATCAGTTAGACACTTATTTGTGTGATATTACGATTATTGCGTAATGAACCGACTAATTAGACAGCTAGTATTATGTTTGCCTCATAGAAAAAAGATTTTGTTCAGTATTAAGTGTTTTTTTTTTTTTATATACAGAGCAAAATGAGGGAATGCATAATTACAGTGTATTAAATATTATGTGTTATTAGTAATATAAGATAAACATCACCAGTGTGTCATCACTGAAGGACATATGGGCTATACGTATATCTTCAAGCTGCTAAGTTCTAGAGCTAAAGGCCCTGTCACATTACGGCGTATGGTGGGAGCGTATTGAAAACCTACGTAGGTCCTGCGAGTGCCGGCCTATGATGACATTTGGTGACCTTTCGGGTGGTTTTGAGCGTATGTGGAACCTACGAGGAGCGTATGAGGAGCGTATGGGAGCGTGCTGTGACATTTTTTGACAGTATGGGCCATACGCCCTCATAGGTCGAGTTTTTTTGAGCATGCACACACAAATTTGGATGGACGGATTTATGAAAGCGTATGGCGGCGTATGCCTCATACGCTTCACATAAGCCGGCATCTGGCGGCGTATGAGCAGCGTATGAGTAGCGTATGCATAGCGTATGAGTAGCGTATACGGCGTATGCCGACGTATATGACGTAACGCGCCTACGCCGCCATACGCTCCCGCAAAAAACCCTAATGTGACAGCCCCTTTACAAAGAGAAAGGAACATATCTAATGTATATATTATCTATAATATATATATAATATATATATAATATATAATATGCATAGTATACATAATATATATGTATCTATGTATGTAATATATAATACAATATGTATATAATATATACCCAGTCTAGAATATATATTATACAGAATATACACAACTCCCCGACAGCTGGGGGCACTCCAGCAATGAGCCGATGGAGAAAGTAGCAAAGTATATATGTTCCCCATGCATTGATACTTGTATAATGCGTTATACATCATATATATATATATATATGTATATATATATATATAAGCAAAGGTGTTTGTTTGTTTGTATGTGTTCGCAAAAGATTCTGACAAAAGATTCTTAAATGGTGGTTAACATGACATTGGTTGAGACTATGATATCGGTGATGAACAAATTGATTGTGATACAGTAAAACCTCTCTATACCGACCCCTCCACAGATCGACCACTCCCCTATATCGATCGCTTTATTTGGGTCCCAATAATAAGAATATTCTAACTCTCTAAACCGACTACCTCCCTAAATGGACCACTTAGAGTCGGTCCCATGGTCGGTTGATTTAGAGAGCTTTTACTGTAGTTATATTTCATTGCTTTTATTGTTTACTGCAATAAATTGTTTTCTCATTAAATTTTATTTTATTATTATTCTAAACCCTTAGTTATTATGGGTCGAAGGCCCAAGTAGCCGTCGGCAGAAGAAAAACTTTAAAGTTCACGTAGAGTGCTGCTTTTGTGTGCATACCTTGATATTGGGATTAACTCGAATATTGGAAGGTGTATGCTGGTCTTGAGATTCCCAACTACAAAGGCATTAATTAATGACATACTGTATCAAGTTGGTTAGTTATTGGAGTTTTACGTCCTGGCAACATCTAAGGTCATGTCAGGATGGGTACCGACTTGTGACAGTGTGCACTGATGGCACTTTTATGGTGCTGCCCCACTGGGAAATCAGGCCACCAGCACCATGCCACGATATCCCTGTCAGTCACATTATCCTGAGACTGAGCTAACCAGTCCTTGTCCTATTCTATTCATGCCGAGTGCCAGGCAAAGGAAGCGATAAGTATAAATTGGATACGTCATTGGTTTGACTCGACCGGGAACTGAACTCTCGATCTCCCGCACACGAGGCCCGCGCTCTACTGATGCGCGCACCGTGACCGGTTATGCATGAAGTTGAATTTGACCCAATACATTGTGGGAATGCATGAATGAATTTGACAAACTATTGTACTACAGCAAGATTCGGCACTCATGCAGTTTACATAGCTTGAATGTTTGTCTCTTTGTTTGGGTCTTACTTCTTAGCAACTTCTAAGGTCATATCAGATCGGTGACTAGTGACAATGTACACTCATGGCGACTTTATAGTGCTGCCCCACTGGAATATCATGCTGCTGACCCAATATCCCACTCAGTCCCATATTATTCTAATGCTGAGCCACCTGGTCCTTGCCCTATCCTTGTAAGCAGGCAATATAGCAACCAAATATCACCTTTTGACCTTGACCTGCAATTGGCGAGTCCGGTTGGCACCATAAAACTGAGTGGGTCCTTGGGATTTGAGGGCTTACACCCCCATCACACCAAAATAGTTCTCAAAACGTTCAACCCAGTTCTAAAACGGGCTGTGGTCGGGGTAGAACGTGGCTGCAATAAAGTTTTCGGCATGCTCAAAGTTTCGGAGCACCATTCCGTTCTAGCCCATACATTCCATTTGTAAACAGACCGTAAAAAGTTGCTACTACGTCCATTCCGTTCGCACACAGTTTGAGCCCGTCCAGCAACATTCTCAAGAATGTAGTGAGAACTAGTTTGGCGTGATGGGGGTATTAGGGAGAAAGCTTTGGCAGCAGGAAGATGGATGGCTTTCGATAGGTGGAATTGAAGTTTAACTTCTCGAATGGTTAACATCGCCGAAGTAACCCAAGCGGAAGAGTTTGTTTGTTTGTTGTTGTTTTACGTCCTAGCAACATCTAAGGTCATATCAGGACGGGTCCAAGCGGAAGATCAACATGGCATTGACACAGCTGGTTACACAAACTATTCACCAGTTGGTTTTGCAGTAACAAAGAAAGAGTTGGGGACTCTACTTCACTACCTATGTCCCATGAGAAATAAAGATGAATGAAATAATCCGAACATTGGCGACAATCTGTCATGAATATTGCAGACATGATGACAGGATCACCTAAAATTGTATGCATACAACAAATCTCGAACCAAATAAAACAGGAGGTTATAAACAAGGTACACAAGAAGCAATGATGGTCCGTTACTAGCAATGGTAAAATCAAAATGCAGTGTATATGATCGCAGTGTAGCTAATATGAGTGGCAATATTTGGAATATACTGCCCGCTGCAACACAAAATGCAGAAAACATATCAGTGTTTAAAGTTGCATAGTCCGATGGTTTTGAGTTTTTGTATTTTTTCTGAGATAAATATATTAGATCGATCACTAGTATCTACTTTACATTAGTTCAAAGTAACTTTTATTTTAAACGGTAACCTTTTTAGATATTTTGAGTGCAAACATGGAAAATTAGTTTTGGCAAGCTTGCCAAAACTCTGACCACATAGACTTTTGCAGTAACAGGTTCTCTTAAATTGACCCAGTATTGCCTTCTACACAGAAACAAATGCTTAATAAGTGCTACAGTATCTAAGTTAGATATGTAAAATCAAATCTAGATAATTGGTTTGATTTTGAAAATTTGATATTTCATCGGACTATGCAGCTTTAAGGAACTGCTAAAAAATAATGTAACCTAGAAATACAGATGATGCTTAAATGGATTAACACAAAGTATAGTGCATGCTGGATTTTGGACTATTTGCAATGTACAAACAGTTACAAGACAGCAAGAAAACCTAAATTAAAACTAAATTCCAAAAACTTGAACCAAATTGGACGAGTGCTGCCCAGCGGTGAAAACAAGTATTAACACACTTATCCGTTATGAGCAGGGTAAACATTCATCACCAAAAAAATTAAAATGTACTGAGCAACCAATGATGAAGAGTGATGAAGCATATGGTAGCCTGCAATTTGTCATGGCTTCACTTAAAATATCTCAAAACTCAGTTAGTTATGATAAAAGATACTTCAAACTGACTTCATCATCATCATCATGCTGTCGGTTGCGATCCGACAAAGACTGCTTTCATTACTTGACTGCCGGTCTCCATTTAGCTCTCTGCTGTGAGAGTTGCATCCATGGGTCGGTCTTAATGTCTCTCAGCTTCAGGTTTCTCTTGATGGTATCCTTGAACTGGAGACGAAGGCACCCTCTCTTTCTGTAACCATAAGACAGTTGAGAATAGAGGATCTGCTTTGGTAGCCTGTCTGATGACATCCTCATGAGGTGTCCAGTCCACCGGATCTTTTTGATCCGAAGATCTTCCATAAAGGGCAGCCCTGTCCGTTCGAGTACATTTCATGAAAGCTGTCTGCAAAAGTGTTGAAGTGCTGCTGGCTTTTGCAAGTTACCAGCGGCACTCTCTCGGGGAGCAAATAGAGGTTTCACACCGGCAAGAACATGTCAAGACAGGCGCAAAACTATTTGTCCCTGCAGTGGCTGGTCGGGAGATGTTGGGAGTTCCATATATCAACCGCCCTTAATGCTGCCACAGTGACATGGTTTTCTGTTTAGGGTTTGCTCCCTTAGCCTTCGGTTCTGTCAAGAACTTGTACCACAAGGCAGTGGTTTACAACTCGGCAGGGCAGGGGCATCAAACTCCCTATGGTGTTGCAATACCTGCAATACCTGCATACCCTCAGGTGACTTAAGGTAAGGTCAACTACATAAAACATGTATCTCCAAATATGGGAGAAACTAAAAATCCATCAGGCTATGCAACTTTAATGGTATGGTAGTCTTGAATTGTTTAAACCATTCACTCCTCTGTGTCCGAGGCACTATTTGAGCCACAGAGCCAACTCCTTACATCACCGGGCCCGGTGGCCAGATCGGTAGAGTGCAGCCTTCCCATGTGGGAGATTAGGAGTTCGATTCCCAGTTGAGTAAAACAAATGACTCATAAAATTGATACTTTTTGCTACCAAACCTGGCGCTCCGCATTAATAGTATAGGGCAAGGAGTGGTTAGCTCAATGTCAGGATAATGTGACAGAGTTGGATATCCGGTCATGTTGCTGGCAGCCTGATTTCCCTAGTCGGGCAGCACTATGAAGTTGCCATGAGTCTGCACTGTCATAACTTGGAACCCATCCTGATGTGAACCTGTATGGTTCGAGGATGTAAAACTCCAACAACCAACCAAGTCCTTACCTGTTTTTTTCTATACTTCTATCATATCCTGCCAGAAGGATAATGGATGCCTGATCCACACATGAAACTAGGGAAGCTCTGTGGCATTACCGCGGGATTAAATACCTGGATGTCCGTGCTTGAGCATTGCTGATTCATCAAGAATTAACAAAAATAGCAAAAACTAAATACACTTCTTCTTAGTCCGTTGTTAGCAGTTGATTACACAATCCTCAATCTGGTAACAATTTTATGCTCCAATCACAGGCGCCACCAACGATTTCTTTTTACCATGGTTTATTACTATTGTAGTAGACTGGTAGTCCCAGTGACCTTAGATGTTGCTAGGACGCATAATAACAAACAAACAAACAAGCTAGTCCCAGAATAGCAAACGATGTGGGTTCGAATCCTGCTCTAGGCGCATAACTTCCTATTCTTGTCATCCCCCAACCCAACGTGGTGGCCGAATCGGTAGAGCGCAGGTTTCCCGTGGGGAATGTCGAGAGTTTGATTCCCGGTCGAGTCGATCCAATGACTTACAAAATTGTTACTTTTCACTTCCTAGCCTGGCACTCAGCATTAATAGGATAGGGCACGGACTGGTTAGCTCAGTGTCAGGATAATGTGACTGAGTGGGATATTGGGTCATGGTGCCAGTAGCCTGATTTCCCAGTGGGACAGCATTCAAATCACCATGAGTGTGCACTGTCACAAGTCGGTGCCTATCCTGATATGACCTTAGATGTTACCAGGATGTAAGACTCCAACAACAACCAATGCCATCCCCCATGACGATTTGTTTGTTTGTTGTTGTTTTACATCCTAGCAACATCTAAAGTCATATCAGGACGGGTACCGACTTGTGACAGTGTGCACTCATGGTGACTTTATAGTGCTGTCCCACTGGGAAACCAGGCCGCCGGCACCATGACCTGGTATTCCACTCAGTCACATCATCCTGACACTGAGCACACCAGTCCTTGCCCTGTCCTAATAATGCCGAGCGCCTGGTTAGGAAGCGACAAGTATCAATTTTTAAGTCATTGGTTTGACTCGACCAGGGTTCGAACCCACGATCCCATGATCTACCAGCACGGGAGACGGACGCGCTAACTCATTCGGCCATCCCGTCTGGTGCCCCATGGCGATGGTTTCCATACCCAGGATCCTGTACCAGCTACATGTTGTATGATTGCTTTATTACCTACCCTGTGTATGCATTTAAGCCCCTGTCACACTACGACATAATGACGTCAGCCTAGGGAGAACGTGAAAACCGTCGAACTTCTCAGCGTAGTATGCAAATTTGGGCACAAGTTGAACGTGGATGCAGCGTAGTTGACGAGAGCATAACATCGGTAAAGCGTAGTGATAGCATCATTCAATGAGAGAGAACAACGTAATTACGCTCACGGCACGCTATGTACATAATTCCATTGCCAGAACTAAGTTGCTTTACATTACGTGACATTACATACGTCATGACACGGTGGCGAAACGCTGAACATAAGTTGGACGTACGTTCGGCATACATTCTCCTAACGTTCTCCTGACGTTCCCATTATGCCGCATGGACATGTCCACTGGCTTTAATGTGGGTCAACATAGTGGAACGTAGTGAGCAGCGTTTGACTAACGTCCGGTTAACGTCATTGACGTTTGCCAAACGTGTACAGAACGTATGGCGAACGTAAACCCTTACATTCGAGTTACGTCGAAAGTTTTGAACAGGTTCAAAACCTTGATGCGCACCGACGTAACACGGCGTAACATGACGTAGCACGACGTCAGTCTAACGTCATTCTGACGTCATCATAACGTAACCCAACGTACGTCAACGTAATGACGAAACGTGAGCACGTCAGGCTTACGTTGGCTTTTTACATCGTAGTGTGACAGGGGTATTAGTGCATGGCCTGTATACATGTATGTAATCGGGAGTATTAAATGACTTCTGAACATAAACCATTTAAAAGACTTACGATTGCAGGAGGATGAGTGTAGTAAGTAGTCTGCACTGACCTCTCAGGCCACATATACAGGTAGGCGTGGATAGAGTGATTGCATCAGAGAGATGCCATGATCATAGCATTCCATTATAATTTATATTATCTAATCTATTTTTAGTTTAAATTAAACTGGACAGCACCAGCTTCTGAATCCAATTACTGTAAGTAGTCACAATGTTAACTTAATAGTGCTTCTTTGGTCCTGACAAAATAACTGCACTTAATGAATATATATTATTTACCAAAAGCAAATACCACAAGTAAAAATACGCTTAGTCCCTTTCTCTCCGTAGATCTATTGTGTTAGGTAAAGTTGCGTAGTCTGATGATTTTGAGTTTCTGAAATTTTCTGAGATAAATACATTAGGTTGATTGTTATTATGTACCTTACTTTAGCTTGAAGTAACTTTTATTTTAAATGGCTAACTTTTGAGATATTTGAAGTGGAACCATGCAAAATTAATTTTGGTAAGCATGTCAAAACTCTGACCCCATAAGCTTCTGCCGTAACAGGTTCTATTCAATTGTCTCAGTATTCCCTTCTATGTGGTGACAACTGTTTAATAAGTGCACCAGTATCTAAGTTAGATATGTAGAATCAAATTTAGATAATTGTTTTGGTTTTGAAAATTTGATATTTTCATCAGATCATGCAGCTTTAACTAAAATTAACTCAAATGTTGGGCCGGACGCGATGGCTGAACCAGTAGAGTGCAGGCTTCTCATGCGGAAGGTTGGGAGTTCTAATCCAAGCTGAGTCAACCCAAAGACATCCAAAATTGATACTCGTTGCTACCTAGCCTGACACTCGGCATTACTAGTAGATCGCGACAACATTAATAGGATAGGATACAGTACAGCAAGGACTGGCTAGCTCAGTGTCAGGATAATGTGACTGAATAAGATATCAGGTCATAGTGCCGGCGGCCTGGTCTCCCAGAGGGGCAGCACTATGAAGTCACCACGAGAGTGCACTATTGCAAGTTTATAGGATACATTACAGCAAGGACTGGTTAGCTCAGTGTCAGGATAATGTGACTGAATAAGATATCAGGGCATAGTGCCGGCGGCCTGGTCTCCCAGAGGGGCAGCACTATGAAGTCACCATGAGAGTGCACTATTGCAAGTTTATAGGATACATTACAGCAAGGACTGGTAAGCTCAGTGTCAGGATAATGTGACTGAATAAAATATCAGGTCATAGTGCCGGCGGCCTGGTCTCCCAGAGGGGCAGCACTATGAAGTCACCACGAGAGTGCATTATTGAAAGTTTATAGGATACATTACAGCAAGGACTGGTAAGCTCAGTGTGAGGATAATGTGACTGAATAACATATCAGGTCATAGTGCCGGCGGCCTGGTCTCCCAGAGGGGCAGCACTATGAAGTCACCACGAGAGTGCATTATTGCAAGTTTATAGGATACATTACATCAAGGACTGGTAAGCTCAGTGTCAGGATAATGTGACTGAATAAGATATCAGGTCATAGTGCCGGTGGTCTGGACTCCCAGAGGGGCAGCACTATTAAGTCACCATGAGAGTGCACTATTGCAAGTTGGTACCCATACTGATATGACATTAGATGTTGCCAGGATGTATTTCCCCAAACAAACAAGCGATCATAGCCAGCTGCAATCTGGCATTTGATGCTACTACTCACAACCGGGTTTTTACCTTACATTTTGTTGTTTTACGTCCTAGCAACATCTAAGGTCATATCAGGACGGGTACCAACTTGTGACAGTGCGCACTCATGGTGACTTTATAGTGCTGCCTCACTGCGAGACCAGGCCACCAGCACCATGACCTGATATCCCACTCAGTCACATTATCCTGACACTGAGCCAACCAATCTTTGCCTTATCCTAATAATGCTGAGTGCCTGGCTAGGAAGCGACATGCCTCAACCTTTAAGTCATTGGTTTGACTCAACCAGGGTTCGAACCAACGAATCCATGGGTTCGGATCCCCCGATTTCCCAAAACAAGAGACTGACGCTCAACTCATTCGGCCATCCCATCTGGTCTTTACCTTAGTCTTTTGTCTCGGCAGCTACCACTAGTGAAATTAATCACAGCGACCCAGAGCTGTATCGTCAAATCTAGAACGGACACTGCATTGTACAAGGTTCTAAGCAAGCCGAGAGACCGACGCAACGAGCTGAGCAATTGAGGCTATCAGCAGCTGCTTACATTTTCATAGTCATAATCTTAAGTTTCTGTCTTTTTGTTAATAGATAGATAAATATATATGCGTGATCATTATTATCTTCTTTACTTTAGTTTGAGGGAACTTTTATTTCAGATGCCCAAATTTTGAGATATGTGAGGTGCAAACGTGCAATTTAAATTTTGGCAAGCATGTAAAAACTCTGACATCCTATGGTTTACCAAAAAATAGGCTCTATTAAAAATTGACTTAGATGTTGGTGTTGGTTGAGGTTTTACGCCCTAGCAACATCTAATGTCATATCAGGACATGTACCGATTCGTGAAAGTGCGAGCTTATGGTAATTTATAGTGCTGCCCCTCTGGAAGATAAAGCCACTCATTCACATTATCCTGATATTGAGCTAACCAGTCCTTGCCCTGTCGTGGTACCGCTGAGCGCCAGGCTAGGTAGCAACAAGTGCCAATTTTATAAGTCATTGGTTTGACTCGGCAGGGATTCGAACGCCCAACCTTCCGCCTGGAAAGCCTGCTCTCCAACTATTCCCCCTCACCCCCCAGCCAATCTACTCCGAACCTCAAACCCCAGCTCTCAGTCCAACCCACCCACCCTTTTTCTTTGTTGGTAAAACAGTTTATTCATCAGAATATACATTTTTTTCAGCGCCGAGGCACTGGTCTTCCGGCCGTTGACATTACATTGTAAATAAGTAGATCCGCATGGACAGAACTATACGCACGACAGTCCGACTAAATTGCCTCCTGTCTGCCTGGTCAAAGCCTCGCTTGAATATAATGCAGGCTGTCAAAATAGCGCCGAATGCTGATTCTTCATTTCAGAAGGCCACACAGTCCAATATTTGCATGCCCTTTAGCGGAGGGTGTGACAAGCATTAAGAAGTGTGCCCAGGGAAACTGAGCACACCTCATCATCATCATCATGCTGTCGGTCGCGATGCGACAAAGACTGCCTTCATTACTTGACTGCCGCTCTCCATTTAGCTCTCTGCTGTGAGAGTTGCCATTTCATGAAAGCTGCCTGCAAAAGTGTTGAAGTGCTGCTGGCTTTTGCAAGTTACCAGCGGCACTCTCTCGGGGAGCAAATAGAGGTTTCACACCGGCAAGAACATGTCAAGACAGGCGCAAAACTATTTGTCCCTGCAGTGGCTGGTCGGGAGATGTTGGGAGTTCCATACATCAACCGCCCTTAATGCTGCCACAGTGACATGGTTTTCTGTTTAGGGTTTGCTCCCTTAGCCTTCGGTTCTGTCAAGAACCTGTACCACAAGGCAGTGGTTTACAACTCTGCAAGGCAGGGGCGTCAAACTCCCTGAGGTATTACTATACCTGCAATACCTGCATACCCATGAGCACACCTACCTGGGTGTGAATTGCAGATCACAGTGATTTTTACCTGAGATAATGTAAACAACAACAATGGTGGTCACTGGATGCGGTGGTCCTAACGGTAAAGCGCATGCTTCCATTGTGGAAGGTGGGGAATTCGAATCCCAATCGAATCAAGCCAATGACTTACATGATTGATACTTGTTCACTTCCTAGCTTGGCATTCGGCATTAGGAGGATAGGGCAAGGACTGGTTAGCTCAGTATCAGGATAATGAGACTAAGTGGGATATCGGGCCTTTTTGATAGCGGCCTGGTCTCCCAGTGGGGCAGCGCTATAATGTTGATGTACGTGGTCACTGTCACAAGTTGGTACACATCCTGATATGACCATAGATGTTGCTAGGACATAAGACTCCAACAAGCAAGCAATCAAACAAACAACGGTAGTCTATGTTGTGGATACAGGTGGTAACTCTTTTACACCACCATCACACCAAACTAGTTCTCAAAATGTCCGACCATGTTCTAAAATGGGCTGTGGTCAGGGTAGAACGTGGCTGCAAGACAATTTTGGGCATGCTCAAAGTTCTGGAGTACCATTCCGTTCTAGCCCGTCCATTCCATTCATAAATAGTTGCTACTACCTCCATTCCGTTCGCACACAGCTTTAGTACGTTCAGCAAAATTGTCAAGAACATAGTGAGAATTAGTTTGGTCTGATGGGGTATTAATCCTGCATTTTATACTTTGACAACTCCCGTGGTCCAGCATGGACACTACATGGTTTGGTTTTGGCTTCATATTACAGGAAACAATGAAAAACTCTTGCTTGGAAGCATTAATGTTTCTGTAGTCTGACATTTTCTGTAATTCGGCAATAACTAGGTCCCAAAGGTTATCGGATTAAAGAGGTACATGTACTTGCTTATTTATGGTGTTCTCTGTGGCGGAGTGCTTAGAGTGTCTGACTTTTTTTCTAGGTCGGACTCCTAATCTGAAGGTCAGTTGTTCGATTCCCCGTGCCTCCACCTCTCCCAATTTGGATTTCCACCACTGTGCATAACTTACAGCCTCATCAAAGGCCAGTTGCTCTCATACCATGTCCATGTGGTGTGGGAGGTTAAAAATCCCTTGGGTCAGTAAAAGTGTAGGCTTGGGCTTTCTATCGACAAAGTGTCTAATGGTGAAAACAAGTCTATTCAGACTTATGGCCCTGTCACACTACGACGTAACGACGTCAACGTAGGGAGAACGTGAAGAACGTTGAACTTCTGGGCGTAGTATGCAAATTTGGGCATAAGTTGAACGTGGATGCAGCGTAGTGGACGAGAGCGTAACGTGGGTAAAGCGTAGTGATACCGTCATTCAACGAGAGAGGTCAACTTCATTACGTTCACGGAACGTTATGAACGTTATTCCATCGCCAGAGCTACGTTAGCTGATGGCGAAACGTTGAACTACGTTGAACGTACGTTCTCCTGACGTTGTCCTGACGTTATTCTGACGTTATCCTGACGTTATCCTGACGTTCCCATTACGCCGCGTGGACATTTCCACTGGGTTTAATGTGGGTCAACGTAGTGCAACGTAGTTCAACGTAGTTCAACGTAGTGACTAACGTTTTAATAACGTTTTAATAACGTCGGTTTAACGTCATTGACGTTCACCGAACGTGTACAGAACGTACGGCGAACGTAAACCCTTACGTTCGAAGTACGTCAAAAGTTTTGAACATGTCCAAAACTTCGACGTAACACGACGTAATGTGACGTAGCTCGACGTCAGTCTAACGTCATTATGACGTCATAATAACGTAATCCAACGTACATCAACGTAATGACGAAAGATCACCACGTTAGGCTCACGTTCGCTCATTACGTTGTAGTGTGACAGGGGTATAACCTATGATAGGCAGTATAAATCTTAAAGTACATGCACCACTTAAAGCAGCATAGTTGAATGAAGCATCACACTGTAAAAACCAAAACACTACCCTAGATTTGATTCTACATATAAGTGGTGTTCTCTGTGGCGGAGTGGTTAGAGTGTCTGACTTTTTTCTAGGTCGGACTCCGAATCTGAAGGTCAGTGGCTCGATTCCCCATGCCCCCACCTCTGCCTATTTGGATTTCCACCACTGTGTATAACTTACAGCGTCATCAAAGGCCAGTTGCTCTCATACCATGTCTATGTGGTGTGGGAGGTTAAAAATCCCCTGGGTCGGTAAAAGTGTAGGCTTGGGCTTTCTACCGACAAACTGTCTAATGGTGAAAACAAGCCTATTCAGGCTTATCCATGATAGGCAGTATAAATCTTCAACAACAAAATATCTAACTTAGATACTGGTGCAGTTATTACGCATTTATTCCCACATAGAAGGGAGTACTGAATCAATTTAAGAGAACCTGTTTCTGCAGAAGCCTATGGTGTCCGAGTTTGTGCAAGCTTGCCAAAATTAATTGTGCATGTTTGCACTTCAAATATCTCAAAGGTTAGCCATTTAAAATAAAAGTTCCTTCAAACTATAATAAAGTAGAATATAAAAATCAATTTAATATATTTATCTAAAAAAAATGACTAAATCCGAAAACCATCGGACTATGCAATTTTAATAACCGTTTGTCATCTTTCTAGAAATATTCTTATTATTTGAAATTATATTTTTTATTAATGTTATCTTTATTATTACATCGTTCAACCAGGAAGGACCACTGGGTGTTTTCGACCGCGGTGATGCTGTTTGCGATAGGGAAGCCAGCCTAGAGTACCAACTTAGAAGAACGAGAATAGGATATTACAGGAAGTCGAATAGGATATTGGAGGAAGTTCTCGTAAAGAAAGCGGTGAGGCAAATTTATTCAACAGCACCTTGGACAAATTAGATGGCTATAGAAAATCAAACTCACCAGATGGGATGGCCGAATGAGTTAGAGCGTCCGTCTCCCGTGTTTGTTAGATCGTGGGCTCGTGGGTTCGAACCCTGGTCGAGTCAAACCAATGACTTAAAAATTGATACTTGTCGCTTCCTAGCCAGGCGCTCGGCATTATTAGGATAGGGCAAGGAGCAGTGGAATGAGGAAGACCAATCGTCCATGATTGAAATTTCCCCTGCTTAAACAACTAATGGGACCAAAAAAAAACAAAAAAAACTATTGTCCGAATATATAGTAATGTTCCATCTGAGTTTTGCAACAGAATCTGATGTTCTGGGTCATGAAACAATAGCAATGATAACACTGCACCGCCCACATCATGAAGTACATGCAGTGTGCTAGGTTGCCACTGCGGCTCTGCACTCTAACGAGTAATGTACAATAACACTGGTGAGTGCCTCCATGGTGGGGGAACCATACACATATTTCCTTTCTAGTGTCACATGATCCAGCTCTATGAATATATCTCACATAGGTCCAATTCCACTACCAGCTGAACATGAATTTGTCAGATAAATTTGATCAGTGAGTGACCAGTCGAACACAGCCAAAACATTTGCATACAGTAAAACCTCTCTAAATCGACCGACAATGGGACCGACTTTAAATGGTCCATTTAGGGAGGTGGTCGGTTTAGGGAGTTTTTTTGTATCATTACAATGGTATTCCAAATATAGCGATAGATATAGGGGAGTGGTCGATCTGTCGAGGTGGTCGCTGATAGAGGTTTTTCTGTACTCTATGATTTATGTGATGTATTTAAACAGCATAAGACCTACTAGAATTTGTAGAAGGGTAGGAACATGTTCTCATGGGTTGATTACTCCTAAAATATATACCCTCATTTACTTTTTTGTTTAAAAAATTGAACTCCCATCATGTTAACTTATTAATAACAGCATGCAAGTCCTAATATTGGTAGTTTTTTGTATTATCCCATTCAGGTACTCAGGTAATAATAATAGCAGCCTAAGAGCTGTTTACATTGGTTACATAATTGGACATTGTGTCTTGTACGTATCCCACACAGGTAACTAAACGAAACTATAGACGTTGTTTCTCATAACATTATTAAGTACCGGTATGCTATTCACATCTGCATTACTATCAATGACACTTAGTTTGTACAGTGTGAATTGCGGAGTCTCGTTTTGGGAAATTCACATGGACGACGTTCATATTAGTATATTTCAGAGTGTTAATTTCTACATTCGCTTGCGTTATTAGCTCAGGTACAAATCTGTATCGCATAACCTCTAGAATAGTGGATGGACTATTTATTACGCATTTCATATCCCTCGCGCTTCAACAAAAACACGGTGCTAATGATATAATACCCTGTCAATGAGAGTTCCCACGGGAAGTGGTCAGGAGCTGCTATTTGTCTGTGGTGCGTCCGTGCCATCAGTCGCGGTTCCACTTTCGGTTCCACTTCCGGTTCCGCCACCACATTCCTGAGAGACTATGATGGCTGGGTCGACGCCCTGAAGCCACTGCCGGATCATCAAGTCACGTGATACACTTCCGGCGTCGATACCGCCGCCGCCGCTGCGCGTACCATGACTTCCGGTCACTCTGTCCTCCCAGCCGTCGACGGGCGGCGGCGACCCGAGCAAGGGCAGCTGGTAGGCAATTCCCGTCGTGGCCCCGCCGATGCTTCCGGCGGGAAGACCACAGGAGTCGACGGTGCCCGCCGGAAGCGGAAGCGGAAGCGCGCAGGTCGGCAGGAGCGCGGGCGGCGAGAGGAGGTGTGTGGCATCGCTAGACAACTTCCGCTCAATGTCCGAGTGGTCGATGAGGGGCCGGCTCTGGTCCTTGAGGTCCGAGCAGCTCTTGGAGTCGCGCATCTCGCAACCGGAAGTGGGCGAGTCCTTGAGGAAGGGCGCTTCCGGATTGGAGAAGATGCGTCGGAGGCGGCCCGGCGGCGACGGGTGGCTCGGTGACAGGTCGTAGACAGGCAGGCTGAGGCGGTCACAGGAAGTGAAGCGTGAGGTGACGTACTCAGACGTGGCACATGTGGACACGTGACTGGCGCTGCGCAGCGAACTGTCGCTCTCGACGGATGAGTTGCTCTCGCGCCGCGCCACCTCGTTCTTGATGAACTTGGCAACGTCGGCATTGTGCAGCCAGGAGAACTCGCTAATGCGCGTGTGTTGGTGGTGGTTCTCGCCTCCGATACCGCTGCCAGTAACCCCACCACCCCCGCTTCCACTTCCGCCACCACAAGATGGCCCTTCGGACCCGCGTCTGGGCACGCGCGGTGAGCAATAGACGCTGAGCTTAGTGCCGCCGGTAGGGCCGCTCGCACGCCTGCCCTGCCGTCTCAGGCCGCCGCCACCCCCGACAGCACCCGCAAACTCCTCCAGTAACATATGGTGATGGTGGTGATGGTGGTGGTGTTCCTCCAGGTGTAGGTCACACACCCGACGCACCCCCTCACCCTCCCTATCCTGCACAGCCCAAGCGCCAGCCACAGCCCCAGCGCCCTCCCTCTCCCTCTCCCTGCCACACGCCCTCACTCCGTCCTCCTTCCCCCCCGGCGGCGTGCGGACGCACATCACCCGGGGCCGCGCGAGCACAATCTCTGGGTCGCAGGTGAGGTTCGGCAGGCTGCACGAGCCGCAAGCAGCCGAACACACAGGCCCGAACTGCAGGCCGGTGAAGTGGTCGGGCGGGAGGAGGCGGATATTGTCCCTTGACGTCGTGTTCAGGTAAATCTTGGGCACGCTCGGCAGTCCCGTAGGTCGGTCCTGGTGAGTTCGGGCGGGCATCTGGGGGATCACCTCGTCCGCTGTGACGACAACGCCACCAGTCGCCATTTTGTGTGTGTGTGTGGGGAGGGGGGGGTGAATTGTGTGTGTGTGTGAATTATGTGTGAGTGTGGGGGGTGAATTGTGTGTGAATTGTGTGTGTGTTGGGTGAATTATATGTGTGTGTGTGTGGGTGAGTGGGTGGGTTTAATTGTGTGCGTGAATTGTGTGTGTGTTGGGTGTGTGAATTGAGTGTGTGAATTGTGTGTGTGTGTGTTAGGGTGGGGGTGTGAATTGTGTGTATGTGAATTATGTGTGAGTGTGAATTGTGTGTGAATTGTGTGTGTGTTGGATGAATTATATATGTGTGTGGGGGTGAGTGGGTGGGTTTAATTGTGTGTGTGAATTGTGTGTGTGTTGGGTGTGTGAATTATGTGTGTTGGTGTGTGAATTGTGTGTGTGTCGGGGTGGGGGGTGAATTGTGTGTATGTGTGTGAAATATGTGTGTGGGGTGGATGAATTGTGTGTGTGTGGGGTGGGTGAATTATGTGTGTGTGGGTGAATTGTGCGTGTGTGGGTAAATTGTGTGTGTGTGGGTGAATTGTGTGTGTGTGGGTGAATTGTGTGTTTGGGTGAATTGTGTGTGTGTGTGGGTGAATTGTGTGTGTGGGGGTGAATTGTGTGTGTGGGTGAATTGTGTGTGTGGGTGAATTGTGTGTTTGGGTGAATTGTGTGTGTGTGTGGGTGAATTGTGTGTGTGTGGGTGAATTGTGTATGTGTGGGTGAATTGTGTGTGTGGGTGAATTGTGTGTGTGTGGGTGAATTGTGAGTTTGGGTGAATTGTGTGTGTGTGGGTGAATTGTGTGTGTGGGTGAATTGTGTGTGGGGGTGAATTATATGTGTGGGGGGTAGTAATTATGTGTGTGTAGGGGGTGTAAATTGTGGGGGGGTGAATTATGTGTGTGTGGGGCCGGGTGAATTGTGTGTGTGAGGGGTTGGTGAATTGTGTGTGTGGGGGTGAATTATGTGTGTGGGGGTGGGGTGGGGGGGTGAATTGTGTGTGAATTATGTGTGTGTGGAGGGGTGGGTGGTTGAGTGAATTGTGTGTGTTTGGGGTGTGTGAATTGTGTGCGCGTGGGGAAACAATGCCTACCTGGACCCAAGGCGCTGTATTGAGATACGACAGCTGAATAAATACGGAAATAAGTGGCTTACAACGATGTGGTATTTTACATACACAATGCGTAAGAGAATCCAAACACTGTACTGAGGTGAGGTCATCTAATAGATAGATAAATAAATGGCTTATCCCAATATGTTTTTTTTATTCACACGGGCAAAGGTTAAAAGTATCTAAGCGCTGTACTGAGATAGAACCATTGAATATATTTATAAATAAATGATTTACAGCAATGTGGTTTTTACACTCACAATGCTTCAGTGAATCCAAGCACTGTATTGAAATAGGATGGTTGAATAAATAAATAGATAGATCAATAGATAACTTTCAGTTTCAGCGATGTGGGTTTTTTTACACAGAGTTCTTAAAAGCACCAAAGCACTGTGTTAAAGATGGGGCTCTTGAATAAATGTAAATCAAATGAACCAGAGAAATATCCTCTTCAGACAATGCTTACACGGACCGAAACACTGTATTGGTATAGGGTCATTGAATAAATAAATAGCTAGATAAATAATGTGTAAATAAGTTAAGTGTTATTACACACAATCCTTGCAAGGACCATAACCCTCAATCTATTGAGATGGAAGCCATTGTATGGATACTTATATATATTATATATCAAATTAAATTAAATATAAATTAGAGAGCATGTTCTTGGGCGCAATGCTACTATTGCTAGCAAAAACCCCAATCAGTCTATCTATTGGGATTTGACCATTGGGTAAATTAATTTTTTTAAAGTACATAAAAAGGTTTACAGCAATAGGTTTCTTACCCACAGTTTAGAAATATGTAACCCTGTCCTGTTTTACACATTGATAATCAATAAACCCACATGTACCCCATGTCAGGTGGAAACAAACTACAACGTATATATATATAGATATGTATGTTCTAAGAAGAGTGTGTTGTTGTTTTACATCCTAGCAACATGTAAGGTCATATCAGGAATTTAGCACACAGGAATCGTATTTTTCCCCTTTGCTGGTGCTTGGCTGGTTATGATGCCAAATCGTATTTCCCCCCCGTTAGCTGGTGCTTGGTTGGTTATGATACCAACATTGTCTCTTTGCCCTGTTAGCTGGTGCTTGGCTGGTTATGATACCAACATTGTCTCTTTGCCCTGTTAGCTGGTGGTTGGCTGGTTATGATACCAACATTGTCTCTTTCCCCCGTTTTCTGGTGCTTGGCTGGTTATGATACCAACATTGTCTCTTTCTCCCCATTTGCTGGTACTTGGTTGGTTATGATACCGACATTGTCTCTTTCCCCCGTTAGCTGGTACTTAGCTGGCTATGACGTCAATACAGCATCAATCAACACGCTGGCATGCGGTGTATGTAGCTAGCTAGGACTAGGACTTAGGCACCCAGCAGCTAGTACTAGTAGTAAGTAGGAGAGACCAGCAGGTGATACCGATACCGCGCATCCAAGATGAATCCTTTATCGCGTCAGTCAACTTTGCCGGGCTCTGCTCCCGTATCCGGCCGGCAGTATGTTAATATTTAATATCAGCACGCACATCCACATTGACTCTGTATAAATATATATATATATGTATCCTCTTCCACCTGAGAAAACCACTGCCTCGCGCCTCGTTTGCTTCTTTTCAAAGAAAGCCGCGCGCAATGGCCCATGTTAGGCTGTTTGCTCCTGAGCCCCGTCCATCGGGCTTCCTGCACGGCACTCACCACCACCACCACTCCTTGCCTCTGCAAACTGTAGTCCAGGGCGCCGTGGTGTGTCTCCGGGGGTAAGAGGGAGGACACACATGCGGGACGCTGCCTGTCGCCGCTGCTGCTGCTTCTGCTGCTGCTTCTGCTGCTGCCCTTCTGCTGCCCTTCTGCTGCCCTTCTGCTTCTGCTGCTGCTGCCCTCCTTCACTGTCTCCTCTGTCCCCGTCAATGGATGCTAAAGCCTCCCCTCGTCGTTCTTAAGGCACACTGTAACACTTCCTGCTCCCACGCCTGCCCGCCCGTCGCTCATGGCCGCCCGCCCGGGTTTACCGCCCTCGTCTCCCGCCAACTCTGGGGCGCAGTGCGGTGTCGGCACCGCGTCCGCCCCCGTACTGGATGGAGCGCAACGATGGGGGTGTGGTTGGGTAAGCTTTGTGTGTGCGCTGTGTGGTGTGTGGTGTGTTGTGTGTGGTGTGTGGTGTGTGGCGGTGGTGTGTGGTGTGTGGTGTGTGGTGTGTGGCGGTGGTGTGTGGTGTGTGGCGTGGTGTGTGGTGTGTGGTGTGTGGTGTGTGTTTGGTGTGGTGTGGTGTGGGTCAGTGGCGGAGTGTGGGCGGTGCATTGCGGTCACGTGTGGTGTGTGTGTGTGTGAGGAGGGGGGCTCTGTGTGGTGTAGAACATGGCGTGAGGCAGTGCAGTGTGGGAGTGAGGGGCGGTGCAGTGTTGTGCATTGACTATGCAGTGTGATCTCGTGGCCTGGTGGCGTGGTGTGGGGCGTGGGCACTGCAGTGTGATGCAGTGTGATGGCATAGTTTGGATCCGTACAATGTGATGTCGGCACTTTGCTTGTGTGGTGGTGCTTTACGCTGTGTGGGCGGTGCAGTGTTGTGGCATGGTGTGAAGCAGTGCAGTGTGGTGGCGTAGTGTGGCGCAATGTGGCGGTATGGGGTGGGATGGTGCAGTGTGGTGTTGCAGAGTGGGGTGATGCAGTGTGGTGGTGTGCTGTGAAGCAGTGCAGTGTGGTGGTGGGGCACTTTGGTGCTTATGGATTTGGTTAGCATTTGGTGTTAGACAGTGTGGTGTTGGAAGGTGACCGCAGTGTGGTGTGGAAGCTGTACGCTTACGGTCGTGTGGTTGCGGAGAGATGGCTTGTTGTGTAGGTGGTGTAGAATGTGGAAATAAATAAATATCTTATTTTATATTAGGTACCTCTCACCTGGTGTGATGCAGTGTGTGGGAGGGGGTGTGTGGATCGTGTGGGCGGTGTGCTGTAGCCTAGTTATCGACTACATGGTGAGAAGCCCCTTCATGTGGCGCAGTGTGGTGTGGCAGTGTGATGTGAGGTGTGTCATGGCAGTGTGGTGTGCGGTGTGTGGTGACGAGGAGTGGGCAGTGTGATGACATTATCTATGGTGAGAAGTCCTTTCATGTGACACAATGCGGTGTATCTGTGTGGTATGTG
Organism: Branchipolynoe longqiensis; assembly: GCA_030323885.1. Classification (NCBI taxonomy): domain Eukaryota; kingdom Metazoa; phylum Annelida; class Polychaeta; order Phyllodocida; family Polynoidae; genus Branchipolynoe; species Branchipolynoe longqiensis. The sequence goes on from CM059193.1 coordinate 73,355,580, forward strand.
GTATGCAGTGCGTGGTGTGCTGTGTGCTGTGTGCTGTATGTGGTGTGCGGTGTGCGGTGAGGTGTGGGAAGTGTGTCGTTTTCTATATGGGGAGAAGTCCCATCATGTGGTGCAGTGGGGCATGGTGTGGTTGTGCTGGGTGTGCTCTGGAATGGTGTGGGCGGTGTGTTGTAGTTATCTATGGTGAGAAGTCCCTTCATGTGGGCTGTGTGTTGTAGTTATCTATGGTGAGAAGTCCCTTCATCTGGGCGGTGTGTTGTAGTTATCTATGGTGAGAAGTCCCTTCATGTGGGCTGTGTGTTGTAGTTATCTATGGTGAGAAGTCCCTTCATGTGGGCTGTGTGTTGTAGTTATCTATGGCGAGAAGTCCTTTCATGTGGGCTGTGTGCTGTAGTTATCTATGGTGAGAAGTCCCTTCATGTGGGCTGTGTGTTGTAGTTATCTATGGTGAGAAGTCCTTTCATGTGGGCTGTGTGTTGTAGTTATCTATGGTGAGAAGTCCCTTCATGTGGGTGGTGTGCTGTAGTTATCTATGATGAGAAGTCCCTTCATGTGGGCTGTGTGTTGTAGTTATCTATGGTGAGAAGTCCCTTCATGTGGGTGGTGGGTGGTGTGATGTAGTTATCTATGGTGAGAAGTACCTTCATGTGGGGTGTATGTTGTAGTTATCTATGGTGAGAAGTCCCTTCATGTGGGCGGTGTGCGGTAGTTATCTATGGTGAGAAATCCTGTTGTGTAGTGCAGTGTGACGTGGTGGTGTGAGTGCGGTATGGGTGAGTGCGCGTGGCAAGGCGGTGTGGCGGTGTGGTGGTGTGGCGATGAGGCAGTGAGGCGGTGTGGCGGTGAGGTGGTGTGGCGGTGAGGTGGTGTGGCGGTTTGGCGGTGTGGCGGTGAGGCAGTGAGGCAGTGTGGCAGTGTGGGTGTCCAGGTGTGTTATCACCTGCACTGGTGTGGCTTTGTGAACAGATAAGGTGGATATGCGGTGTGTTGCTGACACTACCGAGCTCTGTCAGCTGAGCTTCTGTCTTGAGAAAAATAAGCTACGGTATAGGTGATGGGAGTGTCTAACTGACAACTTGGACTCAGCACACATTCCCGTTCACCCGCCCCTGTGGTCCGCCGCCTGTCGGCCTGAGGGCGGGCAAACCCGGCTAGATTGTCGGGGCAGCCTGGTGGTAATCCCCGGGATCTTTATCCCCGGGCGTGCCTGACGACTGTGTGCGTATGTAGGCCGGCGTGGTCTGGTTTCAGTGACTCTGGGAGTGGCTCGGGGAGTGGCTCGGGGATTGGCTCGGGGATTGGCTCGGGGAGTGGCTCGCGGAGTGGCTCGGGGAGTGGGTCAGGGACTGGCTTGGAGAGTGGCTCGAGAGCCAGGGGTCTTGCGGGATCGGGATTCTGGTAGTGAAACGGTGACAACAAGTAATGCTCTTCCTCTTCCTCTCTATTCCTCACCTTTTCCTTTCCCATTGGCCTCTCTTCCTCGCTCCCCCTCTCTGCCTGTCTATCTATCTATGCCCTCTCTCTCCCTCCCTCTCTTCCCTCTCGCCCCCTCCCCATCTCTCTCCCACTCTCGTCCCCCATGTATCTCTCTCCCTGTCGCCCCTCTCTCTCTCCCTCTCTCTCCCTCTCTCTCCCTATCTCTCCCCCTCTCTCCTTCTCTCACCCTCTCCCTCCCTCTGTCCCCCTCCCTCTGTCCCTATCCCTCGCTCTGTCCCCCCTCTCCCTCCCCTCCCTCCCCGCTCTCTCCCTCTCTCACCCTCTCCCTCCCTCTGCCCCTCTGTCCCTCTCTCTCACTCCCCTCCATCCCCTCTCTCTCTCTCGCTCTCTGTCCCTCTCTCTCTCGCTCTCTCCCTTTCTCTCGCGCTCTCTCTCTTGTCTCTACCTATGTTTCTCCAGATTTCTGCATCTGTCTATCCTCTCTCACCTTCTCTCTCCCCCTCTCTCTTCCTATCTCTCATTCTCTCACCGGGAGTACTAGTAGCTTTGCTTGTGGATCTTTCTTTAGCGGGCCTGGCTCACTGACTGACTGCTAGGGCTGCTGGGCCTGCCGCGGGTCCCCCCCCCCCCCCCCCCCCCCCCCCCCCCCCGGCCCCGTTTGCTAACACCACACCCTTGTTTATTTCTTCCTCTCCCCGCCCACCCCTCGGCCTATTCCTGCCGCCCTCTTTTGCTCCCTGCCTCTTGCCTCCTCTGCCTTCCACTCCTCCGCTCGCCCCCTCCGCTCGCCTCCCCTCGCCGCCCCTCGCCGCCCTCGCCCCCCCTGGCCTCCCCTCGCCTCCTGTCGCCTCCTCTCGCATATTCTCGCTTCTGCTTTCCCCCCCCCCCCTCCCCTCTCTTCCCCCTCTACTCCCCCCCCCCTCCACGCTTCCCAACCTCACCCACCTCGCCTTCCCCGCCTCCCCTCCCATCGACTCCCCATCATTCCCCTCCTTCCTTTCCCCACCCCTCCCCTCTCTTCTTGCCCTTACCCCATTCCTCACCTCCTCCGCTCCACCCTCGCCTCTTATCCCTCCATCCGCCCACCCCTCGCCTCCTATCCCCTCCCCATCCGCCCACCCCTCGCCTCCTACCCCTCCCATCCGCAACCACCGCCTCCTATCCCCTCCCCTTCCACCCACCCCTCGCCTCCTATCCCCACCCCTCCATCCACCACTCGCCTCCTATCCCCTCCCCTCCCCTCCCATCAGACCATGGCCTCCAATGCTCCCCCTGCCTACTTCTCACCCTTCATACTCATCCACCGGGTGCCGTGGCCTAATCGGTAGAGCGTGTAACTCACGTGCGGAAGGTCAGGGTTCTGTTTCCGGTCCAGTCAAACCAATGACTTATAAAATTGATACTTGCCACTTCCTATCCTCGCGCTTGGCATTAATAGGATAGGGTAAGGACTGATTACCTCAGTGTCTGAGTGGGATATCGGGTCATGGCACTGGTGACCTGATATCCCAGTGAGCCAGCACTATAAAGTCACCATGAGTGCGCACTGTCACAAATCGGTACCCGTCCTGATATGACCTTAGATGTTGTCAGGACGTAAAACTCCAACAATCATCCTTCCTCCTTACATCCTCTACTTCCCCCTCTTCTTCATCTGCTCCCCCTTCCCCTCCCCACCCCTTTTCATCCTTCCACTGCTCCCACCCCATTTCCCCCTAGCATCATCCTCCACTTCCCCCCTCCCCCTCTCCTTCTTCTCCTCCCGCTCCTCCACCCTTCCCTTCCCTCCTCCTACCCCCTTTCACCCGAGCATCATCCTCCACTTCCCCCCTCCCCCTCTCCTTCCTCTCATCCCTCTCCTCCCTCCTTCCCTCCCCTCCCCGCCTTCCCTCCCTTACCCTCCTCCCAACCCCCTTTCCCCTGTCCTCACCTCCACGTCCCCCTCCCCCTCTTCTCCCCTCCTCCATCCTTCCCTCCCCTCCTCTCCCCCTCCTCCCACCCATTTCCCATGTCCTCATTCTCCCCCCCTCCCCTCCCCCGTCCCCATCCCACCCCTCCACTGACCGCCCCTGTCCTCCTACCCGCTTTGCACAGCGCAGCGTTTACTAAATTTGCTCGTTCTGGCTCTAGAGTCGACGATGTTGGTGGCACCGCCCAACCACGAAACCCCCCAACCCCCACTCCACCACCTCACCTCCCCTTCAGCACCCGCGCCTCATCGACCAACGGTGGAGATGTGCGGATGACGTCACGCCCTTTCCGGTGCCACTGCTCTCCACCGCAGGGTGCTGATGACCATCATTCAATTCACTTCTTGGTTGGCAGCACGTAGGCCCGGCTCGGTAGGGCTGTTTCATTCTGACTTCAAATTATTCACTCACTGCTTTGCTGTGTCCCTAAAGGAGCTGGTATGCAGAGAGACTCCCGGCTCCACATCCAGAATCTCTAAATAAAGGTTATCTATGGCTTCTTCTTGTACTTTGCTCTATTTGCCTCCGCCAGCCTCAGCCCTCCTCAGCCTCCCAACCCCACCCCCACCCCCATCCATACTGCACCTCACTCCCACCCCACACTCAGCCCCACCCTCACTCTCAATCCGATTCCCAATCTCAACCCCATCCCCACTCTCGACCCCATCCCCACTCTCACCCCCACCCCCACTGCCACCCTCACCCCCACTCCTACCCCCACCCTCACTTCCTTCATCCTTCCCCAGCCTCAGCCTCACTCCACCCCCAGCTCCACTCCATCCCCAGCCCCACTCCACCCCCCAGCACCACTCCAACCCCAGACTCATTCCTATCCCCATCCACATCCCCGTACTCAGCTCCATCCCCATCCCCATTCCCGTTCCCATTCCTATCCCCAGCAACAGCTCATCCCCATCCCTGTTCCCAATTCCAATCCCCGCCCCATTCCCATTCCCTATCCCCAGTGCCATCCCCACCCCATTCCCATTCCTACCCCATCCCCATCCCTACCCATTCCCATTCCTATCCCCATCCCTATTCCCATCCCCAACCCCATTCCTATCCCCCATCTCCCCTTTTCTCCATTCCGATCCCCATCCCTATTCCTACCCCATTCCCTGTCCCATCCCCTATTCCTATCCCCATTCCCATTCCCGTTCCCATTCCTATCCCCAGTGCCATCCCCATTCCCATTCCTATCCGCATCTCTGTTCCCATTCCTATCGCCAGCCCCATCCCCATTCCCATTCCCATTCCTATCCCCATCCCCAGCTCCAGCTCCGGCCCCAACCCCAGCCACCAACCACCAACCACCAACCACTGACTTGCACACCAAGGCCAACATCATGACATTGCCAACTGGAAGAGATTTCCAGGATTCTCGAAATAGACTACCTGGCCACTAGATCCATAACAAGGAGGACACAAAGTAGGTCCACAACCAACCGGATTGCGACTGCGTGAACTGATGTCGAATACATAGTGCAGTGGGCTCTGCTGTCTGGACAAACAAGAGTTGGGTTGCTGATACTATGGTTACTAATTAGGACGGGGTGTGCATGATCAGAGTCAGCACTTTGTAGTTGGGGTGTCAGACGATGGGGAGCCTGGTGAACACACATACCAGAAGTAGTGTTCTAGCGAATGTAAAATATTCGTTAGGAGAATTTCACAGCAATCTACATTATGCATGTTGAGTTTCAACATGGATAATTTACGAATGCGTATTGAGCGCACTACTTTCCTGACACTGGACTACTTTTATGTCACACTCACCTTGCTCTTCTCACTTCTGCCCTGACGCTTGACCGTGATAGTCATTTTACCCACCCTCCCTCCCGATGAGTTGTTGGGTTGAGGGCTGATGTTTTCTTCTCGCTCATTAATTCCTACATGCTAGATTCTCTGTCATGATTAACGATATGAAATTACCTTGACTGTTGCCCTGATTTATTGATAACGATTTGACTGTTTATATTCTCTGCTTGTTACCGATATGATACTGATATGTTTGACAAATGATTGATGATTGATGCTTGATACGATACACGATATCGAATACGTTCTCCAGACATTACTGAGTTACGATATGTTACGAGATGTTCTCCATTAAATTTGTTGAAATCCATGTTCTCCGTTTGTCTCTTATTACGCATGAGTTAATTAGAAACAAAAGAATGATAAGAACCCTACCAAGTTTGGTCATCAGGTAGCATGCGGCTATTGCCTTGTTCGCTTGTTGTTGTTTTATGTCCTAACAACATCTAAGGTCATATCAGGACGGGTACCGGCTTGTGACAGTGTGCACTCATGGAGACTTTATAGTGCTGCCCCCACTGGAAGACCAGGCCACCAGCACCATGACCTGATATCCCACTCAGTCACATTATCCTGACACTGAGCCAACCAGTCCTTGCCCTATCCTAATAATGCCGAGCGCCAGGCTAGGAAGCGACAATTATCAAATTTTAAGTCATTGGTTTGACTCGACCAGGGTTTGAACCAATGACCCCACGATCTACCAACACGGGAGAGGGATGCTCTAACTCATTCAGCCATCCCGTCTGGTCAGTGGCTCTTGGTGCAAAGTGTGCTTAAAGTGCCTGTCACACTATGACGGATTGAGCAATGGACAGAATTGTCTAGTCCGGTGGTATTTGCGCGTGATAAGTATCAAAATGTATTAAAATGTGTCAAAATGTTGCGATATCGGGTCAAAGGCGGCTGGACGAATGGCCATGAAATGGACATGAACAGATAGCCAATGGATGGTAAGCAGACTAAATGGACTCAAACCGGACAAGAAATGTAGACGTCAATCCAGCGACATCATAATCCTCAAAATTAACAATAACAACACAGCCCCCATCAGACTAGAGGGAGAAGCACTAGAGGAAGTGGAAAGCTTCACCTATCTTGGAAGTGTGGTCAACAGGCTGGGAGGGACAGATGCTGATGTGAGGGTTCGGATTGGAAAGGCAAGGGCAGCTTTCCATCAGATGAAGAATGTCTGGGGATCCTCGGAGCTGCCCAGGAACACCAAGATCAGGATATTTTGCTCCATGGTAGAGCCTGTTTTCGGTATGGTGCAGAGACTTGGAGAACAACAGTCACCACCATGAAGAAAATCCAGTCCTTTATCAACACCTGTCTCAGACAAATCCTAAGAGTACGCTGGCCAAACACCATCAGTAACCTGGAGCTATGGCAGCGAACAGGACAGCAGCCTGTTGAGCAGGAGATCCTTCAGAGACGCTGGAGATGGGTTGGCCATACCCTTCGCAAGCCTGCATCCAACACCGCAAGACATGCCCTCTCCTGGAATCCACAGGGGAAAAGGAAGAGAGGCAGGCCAAGAAACAGTTGGCACTGTGACCTGGAGGCAGATGTGAAGAGGTCTGGCCATACATGGAGACCGCTGGAGAAGATGGCCCAGGATCGGGATAACTGGAGAGCCCTTGTTCATGGCCTATGCCCAAAGTTGGGCGGTAGGCGTAAATAAGTAAGTAAGTAATCCAGCGACATCCATTCCAAGTTTTGTGCATGTTCAAAACTTCTAACGGATCGGGCCAGATATTAATGGATATCAACGGATATGCAACGGACACAAACCGGACTTTGCCAGATATCAACGGACTTTGTTTGGTTTCTTTCCTTTTCCCCCAATCCCGTTATGTGTGACATGGCCTTAAAGTAAAAAGGCCTAATAGTGAAGGTTAGGATTGAAAACTTCCACCCTGTAGGCTATAGACACATTGCATGTTTATGTTTACATGCTGGAATTCCCGCGCATGCCCACAGGCTGGTTGGCAGAAGTAACCATAAAGCACAGTCACAAAAAGAATTCGGAGCAATTTTCATCAAATTTCTAGTTAACAGATTCAAAAGATTTGAGGACTTAGATGGAGAAGACGATTTCAACTACACGATGCACAAGAGAGTTTGTTAATATCTCTAAAATTGTTCCCGCAGCAAAACAAAGAGTAACACATGCCACAACTAAGAGGTGGCCATGTGTATATATATACAGTAACACCTCTCTATACTGACCCCTTCACAGATCGACCACTCCCCTATCGATCGCTTTATTTGGGTCCCAACTATACCATTGTCTGGATATTCTAACTCTCTAAACCGACCACCTCCCTAAATGGACCACTTAAAGTCGTTCCCAGGGTCGGTCGATTTAGAGAGGTTTTACTGTACATATATACAAATATGAGGAGTTCAAGTGCAAAACCCTGTAAACGCCAATCCAAAAATTGAGACAAACATTGGAATCCAACCTTCAAAATGTAAATTTTTGTACATTCCTACCTTTTTGATCATTGCTCCATAATCATGAGATCACAAGAAAAGTAACAATTAGTGAGAATTATATTAGTTTTAGCAAAAAATCTGTTATTTAAACTACATTTTTGGATTTGCGTTTATGGGGATTGCGCCTGAACTCTTCATAATTGAAGAGCTTAGGTGCAAAATCACGTAAACAACAATCCAAAAATGGAGATAAACATTGGAATCAAACCTACAACAATTTAATTTTTTTATATTCCTATTTTTGTTGTTCATTGCTCCATACCGATATGATCATATGAAAAATGGAATTAGGGAGAATTAAAATTATTTTCATGTAAAAATCTTTTTTATTTAAACTAGATTTTTGGATTGGCGTTTACGTGGTTTTGCGCCTGAACTCTTAAAAATGTATGTACATATACATACATATAGGTACATATCCATGTGGGCCTGACCAATTGTCGGTGGCGCTGTAGCTAGGCCAGGAACTACTTCCGTACTTCTTCAGTCTGCGCCCGCAAATTTATGACGTTGGGGAAACATGTGGATGTTCTTGGTTCTAATGCCCCAAGTCATTCCCATTGTGAGGTTTAATATCCTAGTTTATATTGCCATAACGGTTTATACAGCACATATACATTATATAATCTTCAGCGGTACAGTGAGGGTAGATGGGGAGGCATTTGATGCGTGAACAGACAGGTGGCGCCCCCAATCGGATCTGAGGTTGAGTAGGCTGGAACAGTACATGATTAGATCAAGGCTGCTCCAATCGATGACTGAGGGAGGAGTAAGGATTGAGGAGCAGATGGAAGCTTCCAGCCTTATTATACTCGTGTAATTGCTTATACAGCATATATTTAGAGGATGTGTAATTTATTATGCAGATATGAATAAGCATAGTGGTAGCATGCCGTTACTTATCAAGTAAATTATTATTACTTAATTATCATGAATACTCTGATTATATCTATGTCCAATCGCTGGCCAGCCTGCAATTGCTCTGCAGTGACTCTACTAGTGCCACCAGTATGAGTTTCTGGAAGTTCCCACAGCAAGGACACAACTTCCTGTTCAGATTACAATTTTTGTTGTAACCGGTGAGCCTATATTTGTGCTTTGCCAAGACGCAAATAAATAGTGTTCGACCCATCACCTGTTTGTCTATTCTTCTTCTTTAATGTAGTCGGATTTATATGTGCACATTTCAAACCAGACACGATGGCCGAATGAATTGAGCGTCCGCCTCCCGTTCTGGTAGGTCGTGGGATTCGAACCCCCAGGTATGAACACTGGCCGAGTCAAACCAATGACTTACAAATTTATACCTGTCGCTATCTAGCCTGGGGATCGGCATTACTAGGATAGGGCGAGGAGGAAGACCAATTGCTTGCGAATGAGGAAGACCAATTGCTTGCGATTGAAATTTCCCCTGACTATAATGGCTATGTGACAAATCACCTGCGGCATGCTTGTGGTGCCTGTAAGTTGCCAAATTGGCAACACTTTACAGTGGCCATATGGTTGGATACGGTAGTCGTACAGCGACCACACATTTTTTTGCTCACTCTAAGGTGTTGCGATTTGTTTAACTTGACATTACACTATTTTCAGAAATCGCAAGTCCACAAGTCTCCTGTCCACAACAGGCCTGTTAAGCCGTGTTTACACGGGGAATTGTGAAACGTTCTAGACAAGGCGATTTATATGAAGCGTTTTAGAAGCGTGTTTACACGGCGGAGTTGGAAAGTGTGTCGGCGCCGGGAACCAGCAGGCGCCTGTAGTCGGCAAGCACTGCTATTTGTTTAGTTTAAACACGTCGATTCGACGCAGATGTACCTGCTACGTTAATATCGCTTGGAATTTAAGGTTAATTTAATTAAATTTAATTATTTGAGTCTGTAATTCTGTTAAATATGATCACATTCACTAGATTTCGGCGTAATTGGGCACTAACACTGCTGGGCACCAGCGATTAGTTACTGCTCCAACTGTTGCCGGCACGCACTACTATTTTATACTATCGCCGCCCGGGAACCAGCTGAATCGCTTCAAATAAACCACCTCGGGAGGTGGTATAGATGAACCGTTTCATATGAAGCGATTCAGCCCTAAAACGCCTCAGAATCGCGTTTACACGCCAAATGTGTGTCGATCTAGGCAAGTGGTTTCATATGAAACGTTTTAAATCGCCCGTGTAAACACGGCTTTAGACCCCTACACAGTTATAGGGATTCTAAAGGCCATCCTTGCCCTGACCCTTGTATATACATATATATAGATATATAAATGTTCTCAAATGCACTACACAGCCCTGCATGCTGATCCCCTTCCCACCCCTACCCCACCACTACTACACCTTCTTTCAAAACCTATTACCTAACATTTTCCTTTAAATTGACATAAAACCTGTCTGGTGTAAGTCCCCACTGCAATCTCAGACCTCGATCCCATCATTAGGCCACGCAGTACGGAACACTTGTGATGGGATTAAAAAATGGGCAGGTTTCTCACATTTGGTATTGGTGATTGCATCGACTGATTTGCATATTTACAATATAATATATATATGTGTATTGGAGATATGTTATATCTTTTTGAAAAAAGAAGAGAGAAAGCAAAGGAAGAAAGAAGTGTTTAAAGACAATTCTAGAATCATCTTGTACATTTATTGATGCATGCTAACCAAGCGCATATTACATATGTTGAACTGGAATTGCATACAGTTACTATTACGATGAATAGTCAATTTATATTATGCTTCTATTATTGAACAGGTTTTTCATGTGGTTATTATTGCAACTGATATTGTCATTTATGTACCAACAAATTGGAATGAACGGCCGGAAGATCAGTGCTCTGGCACTGACAAAAGACATTATTCGCTGAATAAAATACATTTAGTAACAAAAAAAAGGCCGTAGGCCACAACCCCACCCCATAGTATCGCGAGGTGACCATACTGTGGCCATACGGTGACTTCAATCATGCGATGGCCACAAGAAACCTTGTTCCGGCGGTGGAGAAAATACTGTACGGGCACCGATTGCCATACGGACCCCATACGATTTTGATCATTTCTACTGCGGCCCGCAATACCATACGATTTGGAAAAATCCCATCTGTAGACCGTAGACCGTAGAACCGTACAGAGTCAGCATGATATGTGACCTAAGCCCTTGCAATCCGGACCACAGTTCGTCCACACCTCTCTCTATCTTCTCTCCGCTGGCCTTGCTCCTTCTTGATATGTGTGAAAAGAGTTCCAGGAGGGGGAGCCCGCCAGCATTTCACTTTCTACTCTTACTCTGTCCGTGTCTTTGGCTCGCCGGCTGTTCACGATAGAGCAAATAGACACGGTCCTTTGACTCAACTCTCCTCATTTCTCTTTCCTAGACTCTACCCTTTTTTTCCCTTCCAGGCATACTCCTCACCCTGACCAGCGTTTCTCTCGCTTTGTTCTCCTTGCTGGAACCACCACTGCACCCATCTTTACCCACCCTTCCTCGAAACCCTTGCTGCTGTCTGCTGGATACAGGTGCTCAACTACCACCGGACTGAAGAGATTCGGGGCTGCCCCAACGCTTCGCTGTTACAACATTGTAAAGATCTCCCCAGCTTCTACAACCGTCCCTACTGAAGATTAATCTTCAACCAAAGATTGGGCCGATTTATCGGAGCCTCTCTATAATGTTGCAGTTCTGCAACCAGGAACCGTCGTAAGGTTACAAACCACCCTAAGCAAGCAAGCTCCCTAAGCATTAATCAACTAATGTACAAAAAAAATAAAGATGCAAGGAAAAGCCTCATTTACCTAAGTTCGGTCACGTGGTATTTCAAGCTGTGCGATCAATGGCGCGTCTGTTTAGTAACTCTGGTCGCTGGTTCCTGCGATATTTATCTATTATGTGGCGCAAGCTGAACAATGTCCCACTTCCGGGCACGCTGGCTCCCAGCGCGGGAGGAGGGGAGGGGGGGGGGGGCAGCGGAATATGCATCTAGGTCACGGCCCCAAACACTGGAGGGTGGTGGGGTGGTGGGGTTGTGGGGTGGTGGGGTGGTGAGGGGTGATGAGTGGTGCTGGGGTGGTGGTGAGGGCTGGTGTTGAGGGTGGTGGTGAGGGGTGGTGGTGAGGGTGGTGGTGAGGGTGGTGGGGTTGGTGGTGGAACGGGTGAGGGGATGAGGAGGGGTGAGGGGTGGTGAAGGGGTGGTGAGTGGGTGAGGGGATGAGGAGGGGTGAGGGGGTGGTGAGGGGGTGAGGGATAAGGAAGGGGTGAGGATAGGGAGGGTGAGGGGGTGAGGGATAAGGAGGATGTGAGGGATAAGAGGGAGTGAGGGATAAGGAGTGAGGGAGTATAAGGAGAGTGAGGGATAAGGAGGAGGTGAGGGATAAGAGGGGTGAGGGTTAAGGAAAGAGGAGGAGGGGGGTGAAGGATAGGAGGGTGAGGGATAAGGAGGGGTGAGGGATAAGGAGGAGGTGAGGATAAGGAGGGGATGGGGGATAAGGAGGGTGAGGGATAAGGAGGGGTGAGGATAAGGAAAATGAGGGATAAGGAGGGGGTAAGGATAAGGAGGGGTGAGGGATAAGGAGGGTGAGGATAAGGAGGAGGTGAGGGATAAGGAGGGGATGGGGGATAAGGAGGGGTGAGGAATAAGGAGGGGTGAGGGATAAGGAAAGAGTGAGGGATAAGGAGGGGGTGAAGGATACTGAGGGGTGAGGGATAAGGAGGGGTGAGGGATAAGGAGGGGGGGTAGGATAAGGAGGGTGGAGGATAAGGAGGGGTGAGGATAAGGAGGGGTGAGGGATAAGGAGGGGTGTATGATAAGGAGGGGTGAGGGATAAGGAGGAGGTGAGGGATGAGGAGGGGATGGGGGTGGTGAGCGGTGGGGGATAAGGAGTCGGTGAGGGATAAGGAGGGGGTGAGGGATAAGGAAGGGGTGAGGGTTTAGGAGGAGGTGAGGGATAAGGAGGGTGTGAGGGAGATGAGGGGGTGATGGGGTGGTGGTGAGGGGGTGAGGCGATGGTTAGGGGTGATGGGACGGGGGTGGGGTGGTGCGGTGCCGGGGAGCTTTGAGGAGGTATAAGGGGGGGGGGGCCTCTCGGGAATGAGGAAGGGGACGTCACATCGACAGTTCATCGATCAAATTCACCAATCTTTCACTGTGTAATAATATATAATAGTATTACTTCTATATAAACCTTTTATTAAACCCACCAAACAACATACACTTTTTGATGTTCTATGTATATCCCTGCGTTGATCTATATTGTGCCGTCCTTATATGACCTTAGATGCTGCCAGGACGTAACACTCCAACAATCAGCCAACCAACCAACCTATATTGAGACACTGCATTGAAGTCTATGCAGTATCTATGCCATCTTTCGAGGGACCATGTGACGAACATAATGAAAATATATTTTAATCGTTTAAAATTTGGCGGAAATCTTTGTGGAAATTTGTAATTTTTGGTGTCTTTAACTTAAAAGTTAAAGCAACAAAATTAAATATAAGGAGCAACATATTGTAACACGCAGCGAGTGCACGATTCAGATCCTGCGTTGATTACACGATGAGGATGTTGTGGGTGAATTGGGGGGGGGGGGGGGGAGTAGGGAGAGGGGGAGGTGGGAAGCGGAGAGGGAGGGGGGCGGAGGGGGGGGGGGTGGTAGAATGGGACGGGTTCAGGTCCGGGAACTGACCAGCTTTTGGTGCGGATCGAATTTTCTATATTTAGCCCCCTGTGAATTGTCTGTTAGCCACACACACATCCCACCACCTTCCAATACCCCTTTCTCCACCCCCTACCCCCCGCCCCCACCCCCGCCCCCCACCAGCACGCCCCCACTACTAATTCTCACCCTGGCTGTGAATGTCAAGGTGTTTTATTTTATTACTGTCTAAGGAATCTCGAGACCTACACAACAGCGCTACATTGTTTGTTGTTGTTTTACGTCCTAGCAACATCTAAGGTCATATCAGGACGGGCCTACAGCGCTACATGTTCTTAAGCTTGTATAATCCCACCATGGCTTTGAATTTCTGCAATGTTTAGCATAAATATATATATCAGGTTGATCGCTACGATCTACTTACTGTAGGCTAGGTTGGTTGTTGGAGTTTTACATCCTGGCAACATCTAAGGTCATATCAGGATGGGTACCGACTTATGACAGTGCCCACTCATGGCGACTTTATAGTGCTGCACCCCTGGGAAATCAGGCCGCCAGCACGATGACCTGATTCCCACTCAGTCACATTATCCTGAACCTGAGCTAACCAGTCCTTGTCCTATCCTATTAATGCTAAGGGCCAAGCTAGGAAGCGACCAGTATCAATTTTGTAAGTCATTGCTTTCACTCGACCGGGAATCGAACTCACGACCTCCCGCACGGGAAGCCTGCGCTCTACCGATTCAGCCACCACGTCCTGTACTACTGTAGCTTAGTTTGGAGTAACCTTTGTATTATGGATGGCTAGTTTTGGAGCTATTTGAAGTGAAACAAGGGATATTATTTTGGTGCGGTCACTAAAATGCTGGATGCTAGACATTAGCTATATATGTGGGCACAGCTTCGAACCCTGGTCGAGTCAAACCAATGACGTCAAAAATGATACCAGTCGTTTCCTAGCCAGGCACTTGGCATTATTAGGATAGGGCAATAGCTGGTTGCCTCAGTGTCAGGATAATGTGACTGAGTGGTATTTCAGGTGATCCTGGCGGCCTGGTCTTCCGGTGGGGGCAGCACTATAAAGTCGCCATGAGTGCGCACTGTCACAAATCGGTACCTGTCCTGATATGACCTTAGATGTTGTCAGTACGTAAAACTCCAACAACCAACCAACGTTACCACAGAATAAGAATTCGGAGAATTCGGTAAACTGCATTGTCAGCACATTTAGCGCTCATTACCTGGCCACGGTTGGCAGGTATACACTCCACGTGATCGACACGCCACCTGGTGGCTGCTTTCATAGGTAGGCGTGAACTGAGGGCTGGAATGGGGCAGCCTGTGTGGCGTAGTTTATTTGTTGTTGGAGTTTTACATCCTGGCAACATCTGAGGTCTGACGGAGTGGGATATCAGGTCATGGTGTCGGCGGCCTCGTCCCGTGCGCACTGCCACAAGTCGGTATCCGTTCTAAGATGTTGCTAGGAAGTCAAACCGAAACATACATCTAAGGTTTGTTTGTTTGTTGTTGTTTTACGTGCTAGCAACATCTAAGGTCATATCACGACGGGTAGCGACTTGCGTCAGTGCAAATTCGTGGTGACTTTATAGTGCTGCCTCACTGGGAGACCAGGCCGCGGGCACCAGGCATGACCCGATTTCGCACTCAATTATATTATTTTGATACTCATCCAACCATTCCTTACCCGATCCTAGTAATGCAGAGGGCCAGCCAAGGTAGCAAGAAGTATCACATTTTGTAGATCATTCATTTGACTCGGCCCGGATTCGAACACTTGACTTTCCGTACAGGAATCAGATAATCGGGTAATGAATTATATGCCCAGATTACGTTTGAAGACAACCCACTATGGGTCGGTAATGTGTGTGTGTGCTGTGGGCTAATGCATCTGCTGTGGGATAATGCATTTGCTGTGGGATAATGCATCTGAGTTGACATTCATTATCGGTGTGGGAATAAACTGCCTTAAAATGTGAGTATTTTAAAATAAAAGTACATGTGTTTGAACCAATATTCCCACTCATGCTTTTCCTAAGTTTTTTTTTCTGTATTATTATTATGGACTCCGTAAGAGACAACGTAACATATATGTTGGTTGAGATCGATACCTCTGGCTGGCCAACAGTTTTAGCCTACCGTTTTATTTATGGTCAACATTTCTGATGAGAGTGAGGGTGATGGTAGTACTCACACCTGCTCGGCAGCAGCTTGCCATGGGTTTGCCTACCTGAGTGCAAACCCGAGTCGCGCAGGCCGCTGCATTTGCCAGCAAGCGGTGGGGTGGTTGAGCATTTCGGGATGAAAGCTATAGGGCCTCCATTAAACATTAAATAATATTGATATAATGTCTTTATATGCCACACCGTATTTTGTTGGCGCGCTAGTTGGCCCACTAGCAGAAGTGGGTGGTGGTAAAGGGCAGGAGGGGTCTGTGTGTGAGGCGGGGGTAGCAGTGTGTAGTGGGGGGGGGGAGTGTGAGGGGTGGTAGTAGTTTGTAGGGGGGACCAGGGGCCGTATGTATGAACAACTTTTTATCAGCTCTGGTGTTAAGGGCGGCCGCCGGGTTAGCTAACGCCGGTGTTGGGAAATGGGTCACGGGATATGTACGGAGCCAAAGCGCAGTGGCGTTAGCTAACATATTAGTTATTTATAGATTTGGGAAATCCCTCTGAGCCTGTTGCCGGCGAGCACCGCTATTTCCCAATATTGCCGCCGATGCGGCGGCCGCGGCAGCTGTGGCGGTGTTAATATCAGTTCAATTATTGGTTTAATTTGACCAATATTCGGCAGCGGCGTTAATATCGCTTTGGCCAAATTTCACTTTTTTTAAATGTTATTCTGTCGGCGGCGGCGGCGGTGGTGGCGCCCGGCGGCGCCCAGCTGTGCCCGGCTGCGATTTGTTGTGTTTACATTTGACAGTATGAATATTGCCACCGATGTAGCTGTGACGTTAATATCGCTTCGATTTTGAGGTTAATTTGAGCAAATTTCACTTTTGGAGGATGTTCTTCTGTTAAATATGATAGCATTGAATAGATGTGGGCCTAATTGATACCTAACACCACCCTTAAACCTGGTATGGAGTGGTGTTAGTGAGGCCGACCTTAAACTCGCGGTGTTTCCGTAACACTGCTCCATGCATAGCGACTTTTCGCTGCTAAACTAGAAGTCCCGTCCAAAACCAGTGTTGGCTCACTAACACCGCCCATGCATATGGCCCCTGGTGGTGGATGAGTACCGACTGACTGACGGGCAGATGCGGGAATGGACAACAAAGAGTGTAATCAGGCATGGGGTGCGAGCGGTCTGTGTGAGCGTGGGATAATGTGAGGGTGTGAGAGTGTGAGAGTGTGAATGTGTGAGGGTGTGAAAGTGTGAGGGTGTGAGAGAGCATGTGAGGGTGTGAGGGTGTGAGAGTGAAGGTGGTGAGGGTGTGAGGGTGTGAAGGTGTGAGGGTGTGAAGGTGTGAGGGTGTGAGAGAGTATGTGAGGGTGTGAGGGTGTGAGAGTGAAGGTGTGAGGGTGTGAAAGTGTGAAGGTGTGAGAGTATGTGAGGGTGTGAGCGTGTGTGAGAGTGTGATAGTGTGAAAGTATGTGAGAGTGTGATAGTGTGTGAGGTGGTAGGAGAGTGTGTGATAGGATGTGAGGGGATATGAGAGGGGGTGAGGGAGGGTATGCGAGTGTGAGAGGGTACGAGAGTGTGGGAGTTTGTGAGATGGTGAGAGAGTGTGTGAGAGTGTATGAGAGTATATGAGAGTGTGTGAGTGTGGGAGATGGTGGGAGAGTGTGTGAGAGGGTGTGAGAGTGTGTGATATTGCGAGACGATGTGAGAGTGTGAGAGTGTGGGAGTGTGTGAGATTGTGTGAGACGATATGATACTGAGAGTGTGAGAGTGTGAGAGTGTGTGAGATTGTGTGAGACCATAAGAGACTGAGGGTGTGGGAGTGTGAGAGTGTGTGAGATTGTGTGAGATGATATGAGACTGAGAGTGTGAGATTTTGAGAGTGTGAGAGTGTGAGACTATGTGAGATTGTGTGAGACGATATGAGACTGAGAGTGTGAGAGTGTAAGAGTGTGAGAGTATGAGTGTGTGAGTGTGCATGTGTTGTTCATGGGAGGCGAAAACACCCTGTAAAATTGTAGCGAATAGACTGTGAACAAAGCCACGCCGGAAATAGGTGATGCCGCCTCCGCCGGCCGGTAGTGTGTTGATATTAGACTGAACTGAAGGCTTTACACAGTTTCTGGATTTGGCCCTGGTCGACCAGACGGGGTCGCTGAATGAGTTGAGTGTCTGTCTCCCACTTTGGTAGATTGTGGGATTTGAATCTATGGCTTCGAACCCTGGTCGAATCAAACTGATGACTTAAAAGTTTATACTTGTCACTTCCTAGCCAGGCGCTCGGCATTTTTAGGATAGGGCAAGGACTGGTTGCATCAGTGTCAGGATAATGTGACTGCGTAGGATAGTAGGTCATGATCCTGGTGGCCTGGTTTCCCAGTGGGGCAACACTATAAAGTCGCCATGCGTGCGCACTGTCACAAGTCAGTACCCGTCCTGATATAACCTTAGATGTTGCCAGGACGTAAAACTCCAACAACCAACCAACCAACATGGCCATGGTGTAAAGGTATAATATTACTCCTGGTATAATCCCTCACTCCCCCAAGCAATATTGTTTCCGCTACAATCCAATCCCCCCATCAATATTATATTAGTATTAAACTCTCTGTTGGGGAATCTTATACCAGAGCCAACATTATAATGGTATAAGATGTTGTCCTAATATTTACCCAGTATTGTTGGGGAAATGAGTAGATAGCAGGTGGGTGAGGCGCCGCCTGGAGGGAAGGAGGGGAATTAGGGGGAGCTGATTGGAAGCAAGCCTCCCGCCCTGCAGTCTGGAACCCAACCTCCAGTAACCCAGAGTAGAAAAGAGCATATCAAAACAAGGTTACAGGAGCAATACTAGAATTCTTTTTTTCTTTTTTTTCTTGTCATGCTGTTGCTCTCCTTGTGTGGTTGTACATTTCATGAAAGCTGCCTGCAAAAGTAATGAAGTGCTGCTGGCTTTTGCAAATTACCAGCGGCACTCTCTCGGGAGCAAATAGAGGTCTCACACCAGCAAGAACATGTCCAGACAGGCGCAAAACTATTTGTTCCTGCAGAGGCTGGTCGGGAGATTTGGGAGTTCCATACATCAACCGCCCTTAATGCTGCCACAGTGACATTATTTTCTGTTCAGGGTTTGCTGCCTTAGTCTTCGGTTCTGTCAAGAACCTGCACCAGAAGGCAGTAGTTTACAACTCTGCAGGGCAGGGGTGTCAAACTCCCTGAGGTATTGCAATACCTGCATACCCAAAAGGATGGAATACTAGAATAGGAGAACAATAATAAGACAGGAGAATTACATACATGAATAATATTTGCAAAAGTACATTATACCTCACATACGTTTGTGCGGTGTGTTAATCGCAGATAGTGCTTGATCTAGAATTATTCTTAGCCCAGTGTAGTGCTGGGTTTAACACTAATCTACTGCAGTATGTGGCATCTCAAACATGGTGTTGGTCATAGAGTTAACTGAGCATTAGCCAAACTTGACTCACCCTACACATCACATACGTTTGTGCGGTGTGTTAATCGCAGATAGTGCTTGATCTAGAATTATTCTTAGCTCAGTGTAGTGCTGGGTTTAACACTAATCTACTGCAGTATGTGGCATCTCAAACATGGTGTTGGTCATAGAGTTAACTGAGCATTAGCCAAACTCGACTCACCCTACACATCACAACGTTTGTGCGTGTGTTAATCGCAGATAGTGCTTGATCTAGAATTATTCTTAGCTCAGTGTAGTGCTGGGTTTAACACTAATCTACTGCAGTATGTGGCATCTCAAACATGGTGTTGGTCATAGAGTTAACTGAGCATTAGCCAAACTCGACTCACCCTACACATCGCATACGTTTGTGTGGTGTGTTAATCGCAGATAGTGCTTGATCTAGAATTATTCTTAGCCCAGTGTAGTGCTGGGTTTAACACTAATCTACTGCAGTATGTGGCATCTCAAACATGGTGTTGGTCATAGAGTTAACTGAGCATTAGCCAAACTCGACTCACCCTACACATCACATACGTTTGTGCGGTGTGTTAATCGCAGATAGTGCTTGATCTAGAATTATTCTTAGCCCAGTGTAGTGCTGGGTTTAACACTAATCTACTGCAGTATGTGGCATCTCAAACATGGTGTTGGTCATAGAGTTAACTGAGCATTAGCCAAACTCGACTCACCCTACACATCACACCTCATACACATAAATCTCATGCATCACACTTAATACATCACACCTTACACTTCAAACATCACACCCAACACTGCAGACCTCACACTTTACACCTCATGCATCTCGGCTCACACCTCACGCCCACGCCCCACGCCTCACGCCCCACGCCTCACACCTGACACAGTAATTTATCGCTGATCATCATATATATGCTGTTAACGGGCACGGTGGCTGAATCGGTAGAGCGCGGGCCTCGCATGCGGGAGATCAGGAGTTAGGGAGTTCGCTTCCGAGTCGAGTCAAACCAATGAATAGGATAGGGCAAGGGCTGGGTAGGCCAGTGTCAGGATAATGTGACTGAGTGGGATATCAGCTCATGGTGCCAGGGGCCTGGTTTCCCAGTGGAGCAGGACCATAAAGTCGCCATGCGTGTGCCCTGTCACACATTACTATCAGGACATAATACTCCAACAATCAACCAACCAATCACATGCTGTTAAACATTGGGAATCGGGTTATTTCATTCTGCAGGAGACAATATAATACTGGTATGTTATTGTCTGCAGGGAGGGGCGGATTTATATAATTGCTGGTTGTGCGATGGTGTATCCATTGACTACTTTATAGTGCTGCATCACTAAGATTCCATGCTGTAAACACCATGACCCAATATCCCTCTCAGTCCCAGTGGGATGGCCTAACCGTTACTGGATGGCGCATCTGTTGTGGGATTGCACATCTGTTGTGGGATGGCACATCAGTTGTGGGATGGTGTATTCATTGTGGGGTGGGGTATCCGTTGTGGGATGGCATATCCGCTGTGGGATGGTGTAGCTATTATGGGATGGCATATCTTTTGTGGCTTTGCATATCTGTTGTGGGATGGCATATATTCCTTGTGGGTTGAGATATCCGTTGTGGGTTGACATATCCGTCATTGGATGACATCTATCCATTATGGGATGGCATACCCATTGTAGGATGGCATAGCTGTTATGGGATGGCAAATATCTATTGTGGGATCGTGTATCTGTTGAGGGATGGTATATCCATTGTGAAATGATATATCTGTTGTGGGATGGCAAAGAACCATTGTGGGATAGTGCATCCATTGTGGGATGACGTATCTGCTGTGGGATGGCATATATCCGTTGTGGGATGGCGTGTCCATTGTCGTATGGCATATGGATCGTTCTCAGAAGTTGTGTACCAATAGTGTGACATCAGTACCACAAAATCAAAGTGCTGCCAAAGTCCTATAAACAAGCTTCCTCAATGTGTATGTCCTTTTGCATCTGAATAATTGAAAATAAACATATTCTGGCATTTTTAAGTAGGTCAAATGATGCTCACACCCAATAAATAGCAGTATAGGATGGAAACCAATCTGACTCCAAAATCAAATATTCTCCACACAAAACTTGACATTTTTAGGACATTTCACATGCCACTTGCTTTATAAACAGTAGTAATAATAATTTGAAACCTCATTGCTATGGTTTTGTCTTACCTGTGAATATTAAAGAGAAAAGCAAAACAATATTAGCAAGGTAACAGTCAAAGTGGAAACAACACTTTTACACAAATGTTCGGCTCAAATTTCAATGTTTAGGGGCAATTTCAGGATTTATCTTTTACTATACCATAACTGGGTCCATGCATAGAGTGTCAAATGGTGAAAATGTTCCTGTCTGTATCTGTACTCAGTGTTTGATACAGAGTATTCATGTACTTGCAAGTGGAAACGAAATGTTACGATGTTAAGACTCCAGAAAAGGTTAACTATTTCATAATTAAAATTTTTTTTTAAAGAAATAAATATCTTCAACTTAATGAAGACATTGTATATGACCATTTGAAGTGAAATGAGCTGTATTTCACAGGTTTTCATTAGTTTGTGACACTTTATTTTCAATGCTGTTGACAATGTCACAAATTAGTGATGGGTAATTTTTCTATGAATTTACTACATCCATCCCAATAAGATACATAATACACAATATTAACATTTACTTTTGATCTAAAATATCTCCCACATTATTGGGCTAAATGATGAAATCTAAATATTGACACTCCAATTATGGGTTTCTTTGAAATATGCATTTCAAGTAGACTCCCTCAAGTGGTACACAGTTTCTGAGAACGACCCATATATCCATTGTGCGATAGTGTATCCGTTGTGGGATAGCATATATTTTGTGGGATTGCATATCTGTTGTGCGATAGTGTATATATTATGCGATGATGTATCTCTTCTAGGATGGGTTATCCCTTGTGGGATGGCAGATATCCCTTGTGGGATGGCATATATCTGTTGTGCTATGGCATATTTGTTATGCGATGGTATATCTGTTGTATGATGATGTATTTGTTGTGGGATGGCATATCCGTTGTTGGATTGCATATCTGTTGTGCAATGGTGTATCCATTGTGCTATGATTTATCTGTTGTGGGATGGCATATATATCTGTTGTCGAAGGCATATATCCGTTGTGGGATGGCATATATCCGTTGTGTGATGGCATATATCCGTTGTGGGATGGCATATATCCGTTGTGGGATGACATATATCCGTTGTGGGATGGCGGATCCCCTGTGGGATGGCATACATTCGTTGTTGGACGGTATATATCTGTTGTGGTATGGCATATATCCATTGTGGGATGGTGGATCCCAGGTGGGATGGCATATCTCCGTTGTGGGATGGCATATATCTGTTGTGGGATGGCATATATCTGTTGTGGGATAGCATATATCCGTTGTGGGATGGCATATATCCGTTGTGGCATGGCGGATCCCCTATATGATGTCGCATCCCCATGTGGGATGGCATATATCCTAGGTGGCATGGCATATATCCGTTGTGGGATGGCGCATCCCCTGTGGGGTGGCATATATCTGTTGTGGGATGGCATATATCTGTTGTGGGATGGCATATATCCGTTGGGGGACGAGGAATCCCTGTGGGATGCCATATATCCGTTGTAGGATAGCATATATCTGTTGTGGGGTGGCATATAACTGTTGTAGGATGGCACATATCCGTCGTAGGATGGCGCATACCCTGTGGGATGGCATATATCTGTTGTGGGATGGCATATATCCGTTGTGGGATGGCATATATCGTTGTGGGATGGCATATATCCGTTGTGGGATGGCATACATTCGTTGTTGGACGGTATATATCTGTTGTGGTATGGCATATATCCATTGTGGGATGGTGGATCCCAGGTGGGATGGCATATCTCCGTTGTGGGATGGCATATATCTGTTGTGGGATGGCATATATCTGTTGTGGGATAGCATATATCCGTTGTGGGATGGCATATATCCGTTGTGGCATGGCGGATCCCCTATATGATGTCGCATCCCCATGTGGGATGGCATATATCCTAGGTGGCATGGCATATATCCGTTGTGGGATGGCGCATCCCCTGTGGGGTGGCATATATCTGTTGTGGGATGGCATATATCTGTTGTGGGATGGCATATATCCGTTGGGGGACGAGGAATCCCTGTGGGATGCCATATATCCGTTGTAGGATAGCATATATCTGTTGTGGGGTGGCATATAACTGTTGTAGGATGGCACATATCCGTCGTAGGATGGCGCATACCCTGTGGGATGGCATATATCTGTTGTGGGATGGCATATATCCGTTGTGGGATGGCATATATCGTTGTGGGATGGCATATATCCGTTGTGGGATGGCAGATCCCCATGTGGGATGGCATATATCCTAGGTGGCATGGCATATATCCGTTGTGGGATGGAGCATCCCCTGCGGGGTGGCATATATCTGTTGTGGGATGGCATATATCTGTTGTGGGATGGCACATATCCGTCGTGGGATGGTGCATCCCCTGTGGGATGGCATATATCTGTTGTGGGATGGCATATATCTGTTATGGGATGGCATATATCCGTTGTGGGATGGCGGATCCCCTGTGGGATAACAAAGCATGTTATGGACCTCCTGTCATCCAAGTGCCTCATGTGGCGAGTCGGGCCTGGCGTGGGGAGTCTGATATCAGACACTGTCAGGGAGGATGATTGCATTTATGTCTGATGAGATGTGGCGAGCTGAGATCATAAAGAAGCTGCTGGTGTGGCTACTGGGAAACTGGGTTAACCATGGAGGTGAGGGTGGTGTCGGGGCCAGGGGGGGGCAGTGTCCTTGAGATATTTGAAGGCCTTCAAGCGATTGACCTTGAGGCGTGTCACCGCGGGTAGGTGAGAAGGTGGATTATTTAATTATTAATATCTGTTTTATCTATAAATATGCTTCGTGATATGAATATAAAATGTATTTTAGACGGTATTGATAATGCAGTCATATGGTGATATTCATTACAATGTGCCGTCCTGATATGACCTTGGATGCTGATGGGATGTAAAACAACAACAATCAATCATCATAATGTGTCGTAGTCTACCCAGTATAAAACAGCTTATATCAGCCTTGCTAGTGCGATATTACTGTTGGGTAATCTGTTTTTTTTTGGTTTTTCTTTAAGTAGTATTTTCTTTTGCTTCTCATATGGATATGAATATGGATATATATATATATGAATGTAGATATGGATGTAGATATGGGTGTACATATTGCGGTCAATGTGGATATGGATATGTGGATATATGGATTTGTAGATATGTGATATATGGATATGTGGATATGGAAAGGTGGATATGGACATGTTTATGGAAACGTGTTTATTAGCATGTGCTTCTAGACCTGTGGATATGGATATGTGGATATGGACACGTGGATATGGACAAGTGGATATGGACATGGTGGTATGGATATGCTTCTATGGACATGTTTGCATGGACATGTTTGAATTGACATGCAGATATGGACATGCAGATATGGACATGTATATGAACATGTGTATATGGACATGTGTCTATGGACATGTTGATATGGGCATGTTGATATGGATATATGGACATGTGGCCATATGGATATATGGATAAATGGATATATGGATACATGTATACATGGATATATGGATATGTGGATATATGGATATATAGATAAATGGATATATGGATACATGGATACATGGATATATGGATATATGTATATATAGATATATGGATACATGGATATATGGATATATGAATATATATATGGATACATGGAATTATGAATATATGGACATGTGGCCATATGGATAATGGATATATGGATATATGGATATGAGGATATGTGGATATATGGATATTTGGATATATGGATATGGCCATGTGCACATAGACAGGTGAATGTGGAGTGTGAATGTGGAGTGTGGCTATGGACATGTGGCTATGGAATGTGGCTATGGACATGTGACCATGAACATGTGACTATGGACATGTTGATTTGGAATGTGGATATATATATATATATATATTTGTATATGGACATGTGCATATGGACGTGTGGGCTTGTACATTCATGTATTGACGTGTTGGTATGAACATGCGGTTATGGACATCCATACAGTGACATTTACACACAGACTTGCATGCAGTACATGTGGTTATGGACATGCATATATGTACATATAAAGTCTGCTACGACATAGTAGATCAGAAAGAGCCAAGACGAGGAGTGGTGGAAGCCTACCTTTATTTACCGAGGCCCAACTGGCTGAGCAATAAACGGCCCTACCTACAGAACAAGTTAAAATGGCGCTCGTCTAACCCAGACAAGCTCTGGCTGGCATCTGGCTAAGTGGTGGTGGCGCCAGGATAGCGCAGCCGGTTCCGGCCCGTAGCAAATAGCACACTAAAAATAGAGCGTTATTAATAAATAGACGATTAAATGCAAGGATCATAAGCCCATATAGGATAGAAGCTCCGCCCTTTTATATTCACAGTAATAAATTATGTATCACATCATACATGGACATGCATACATATACATGGACATGCATACATATGCACATACTGGCATGGACATGTGGGCATGGACACGTGGGCATGGACATGCAGACATGGACATATACATTCACTCATGGACATGCATACATTGACATGCACCCATGGATATGTGGGCATGGACATGCATACATGGACATGCATACATGAACATACATATATGGACATGCATACATGGACATGCGGGTATGGATATAGTAAATATCTAAATAGCATCAATAATGCATTCTCCGCAGTGACCTGTTCGCTATGATAAATTACATATCGAGTTCGACCATCCGATTTAATTTATTTCGGTATTCTGGTATATGAACCGAATTAATTTCAACTTCTATTTCTACTGATTAATGAGAATAAAGTCTGAAAGCATAAAATGTCACTTACTGAACTGTTTGAGGCCCTCATACCTATGACTCGAAAGATATGGAAATTGAAAACAAAATATTTGTTAAATGATTGTTTGCGAACTATCTTTGTTTGTTTGTTTGTTTATTTAACAATTCCCCAGCACAAAAAATAAACATCGGCTATTGGGGGTCATTCAGTGGTTAAACATATCTGAGTAAAAAAATTACATTTTAAACGGATAAAATAGAGCACAGATATGCTTCCCTAAAGAGGATAAAACTGTGTTAAAATCACAAGTGGTAATATGATGAATACAATCAACAGTAAAATCTTCCCAAGTTAAAAATGGAAAATTAATATTTTTGTGTAAAAAAACAGTTTCCCTAACAAATGTAATAATGAGTTGTGGATGGAATCGGAAAGACTGAATCACACCCTCATTTCCAAATACATCATCTCTAACTGGTTATATATGTGATGCACTGTCAGTATACACAGAAGTGCTCACCATGGATGTACATGCATGCGCTTCCTGGCTTCCTGTGTGTTGCTGTCGTTGTGTATGTGAAACAGCCATAGTGATGGGTTGAATTTAGTACCACGTCACCGTTCACACCACTGTGTCTATAGGAAGGTGGTGCTGAAGGTACATGTGGGGTGTGGCCATCTGGGGAATCTGGGGGATCTGGGTCCAGGTGTGGACAGTACCAGATCTATAGGCGCTAACTCACTCTAATGGCTCTTCACATCAGAGCCAAGTCTCCCACCACCTCTATACACTCTCTCCAGGGCCCGTATGCATGGGGCGGTGTTAGTGAGCCAAAACTGGTTTTGGACGGGATTTCTAGTTTAGCGGCGAAAAGTCACTATGCATGGGCCAGTGTTACGGAAACACCATGAGTTTAAGGTCCGATAAGCTAACACGACTCCGTAGCACATTTAAGGGCTGTGTTAGGTATCGATTAGGCCCAAATCTATTCAATGCTATCATATTTAACAGAATTACATACTCAAAAAGTGAAATTTGATCAAATTAACTGTACAATCAAACC
Source organism: Branchipolynoe longqiensis (assembly GCA_030323885.1). Lineage (NCBI taxonomy): Eukaryota > Metazoa > Annelida > Polychaeta > Phyllodocida > Polynoidae > Branchipolynoe > Branchipolynoe longqiensis. Next base: position 73,382,591 of record CM059193.1, read on the forward strand.
AATATTAACGCCGCCGTTACATAGGCGGCGATATTCATATTGTCAAATGAAAACAAATCTATTCAATGCTATCATATTTAACAGAATAACATGCTCCAAAAGTGAAATTTGGTCAAATGAACCACACAATCGAAGGGATATTAACGCCACCGCCATATTGGCGACGATATTCATATTGTCGAATCGAATGTAAAAAAAACAAATTGCCGCCACCGATGCGGTAAATAGCGGTGCTCGCCAGGAACCGGCTCAGAGGGATACCCCAAATCTATAAATAACTTAACTGTCAGCTAACACCTCCGCGCTTTGGCTCCGTAATACTCCGTGACCCATTTTCCAACACGGGCGTTAGCTAACCCGAACATCGTCCTTAACACCAGAGCCGATAAATAATTCTTCATGCATACATCCCCAGAAGTCCAAGGTTCTAATAACACATTGCCGATATTTTTATTTGCCAACCTCCCCCCCCACCTCCCCCAAGTCCCCACCACCAAGTACAACAATTGCGGAATGGATGCATTTCCGGTGTTACTCCTGAAGCGTAATATTTTTGTTTGATCTCCACAGTTTTGATCAAATCTAAGCGGCGGAGGGATTCATCCTCCCCCCATGCCTGACTCCCTTCTGTGGGTGTCCCATTAAGTGTTGGCTCTGGTCAACGCTACATGGTTACCTATGGGTAATGGCCCTGTCACACTACGACGTAACGAAGTCGGCGTAGGGAGAACGTAAAAAACGTTGAACTTCTCGGTGTGGTATGCAAATTTGGGCACAAGTTGAACGTGGATGCAGCGTAGTGGACGAGAGAGTAACGGTGGTAAAGCGTAGTGATGGCATCATTCAACGAGAGAGGACAACGTAATTATGCTCAGGGAACGTTATCTACGTTATTCCGATGACAGAACTATGTTGCTTTACATTACCTTACGTTACTTACGTCAGGAAACGGTGGCAACACGGTAAACCTACGTTGGACGTCCGTTAGGCGTCCGTTATCCTGGCGTTTTCACTACGCGGACTGCGCATTCCCACTGGTTTTAATGTGTGTCAACGTAGTGCAACATAGTTGAACGTAGTGACCAACGTTTTACTAACGTCTGTTTAACGTCATTGACGTTCGCCGAACGTGTACAGAACGTACGGCGAACGTAAACCTTTATGTTCAAGGTATGTCGAAAGTTTTGGACATGTCCAAAACCTCGACGTAACTCGATGTAACACGACGTAACGTGACGTAGCCCGACATCAGTCTAACGTCATCACAACATAATCCAACGTACGTCAACGTAATGATGAAAAATCACCACGTCAAGCATACGTTGGCTCGTTACGTCGTAGTGTGAGAGGGGTATTAGACGGGCTTCTCACCCTAAGCACATTAAAACCTAACCGAACTGCACATTCAACAAAGATGTATTTATTTGCTTGTGTTTGTTTGTTTGTTGTTGTTTTACGTCCTAGCAACATCTAAGGTCATATCAGGACAGGTACAGTCTTGTGAGACTGCGCACTCATGGCGATTTTATAGTGCTTCCCCACTGGGAAACCAGGCCACCAGCACCATGACCTGATATCCCACTCAGTCACATTATCCTGACACTGAGCCAACCAGTCCTTGCCCTATCCTAATAATGCTGAGTGCCAGGCTAGGAAGCGACAAGTATAAATTTTTAAGTCATTGGTTTGACTCGACCAGGATTCGAACCCACAAACTCATGGGTTTGGATATACCGATCTCCCAAAACACGTATTTTGTTGCAGTGTCTGAACCGGGATAAATCCTCATAGGATATTCCGGAGTCAAATAAGCACCTTCTTTCTGTATTGGGCTGGACGCGGTGCCTGAATCGGTACAGCGCAGGCCTCCCGTGCGGAAGGTTGGGAGTTCAATTCGCGGTCGACTCAAACCAATCGCTTACAAAATTGATACTTGTCGCTTCATAGTCAATCCCAACATATTCACATTACTACTCATCATAACCACACAACTACACAACCACACTCAAGTACTACACCCAACAACCACATCCAATTCGAATCCTGGGGCCGTATGCAGGAGTCAGTGTTAGCGAGGCAAAACGGTGTTTGTCGGGAATTCCGGGTTAGCGGCGAAAAAATGGTATGCACGAGTTAGTGTTAGGCCTAACACCAAAGCCTTAACCGGTGTTACCTTAACCCTAAAAAATATCAGGTTTAGCGACTTTATTAGGCCCAAATCTATTCAATGCGATCATATTTAACAGAATTAAATACGTACTAAGTGAAATTTGAGGAAATTAACCCTAAATTCGAAGCAATAGTAATGCTGCCGCCGTAAAAGCGGCGATATTAATATTTATATGTTCGAATCGACGAACGTAAATTAAACAAATCGCCGCAGCCGCCGCTTTCCATACTGGCGGCGGCGGTGGTTTGTTTACTTTACGTTCGTCGAGTCGAACATATAAATATTAATATCGCTGCCAATACGGCGGTAGCCTTAATAATGCTTCGAATTTAGGGTTAATTTCCTCAAATTTCACTTATTACGTATTTAATTGTGTTAAATATGATCGCATTTAATATATTTAAGCCTAATATATCGCTAAAGACGCAGAGGGATTTCCCAAATCTATAAATAATTTCACGTTTAGCTAAAATGTTAGTGTTACGCGCTCCTGCATACCACTTGACACAGTTCCTGACATCGGTGATAGCTAATCGGTAATAGGCTGTAACACCAAAACCCGCTAACACTGACTCCTGTATACGGGCCCTGGTCGAGTTAAACCAATGACTTAACAATTGATACTTGTCGCTTCCTAGCCTGGTGCTCGGCATTATTAGGATAGGGCAAGGACTGGTTGGCTCAGTGTCAGAATAATGTGAGTGAGTGGAATATCAGGTCATGGTGCTGGCGGCCTGGTTTCCCAGTGGGGCAGCACTATAAAGTCACCATGAGTGTACACTGTCACAAGTCGGTACCCATCCTGATATGACTTTGGATGTTGCTAGGATGTAAAACAAAACTCTTAGGTTACGTTGTATGTTCAGCAGGGCTGAAACCGGATCCTGAAAAAATAACTGCAATAAGAGATATGGCTTCACCGACAAGTAA